>CM051455.1:19130837-19482206 GCA_028274465.1 Plantago ovata | reverse complement strand
GTTATGCTTAATATGGCCTACATTAAATTAAGTATTAGCACGATCCACACCTGTTACGAAACGTCTCATAATTATGGATCCATCATTGCCAGAACACTGGCGTTATAAAATATTTCCAAATATTCGAACAGGCAACAGAGAAAGAAAGAAAGAGTCTACTCACGAATATCAATGGAAAACTACTACTACAAATATTTAAAACATTAGTATTTTTTAGCACTAACTTAGTGAACTTTGTTTTTTTTTACGGATATATAACTTTATACTTTATAATTAAACAACTTTTTATTTCAATTCACTAATTACTCCACTAATAAACGTTATTTAGAATTATACTGTAACCTGATGTGTGATAATATATTGTAGTACGCGGGATTAGCATTTTTAGGTCTCCTTTTTAGAATAACGGAAGTTTTAGATAATTTCCAATATAATATCTCAAGTTTCAACTTTCAAGTTTCAACCTTCACCATGTCCAAGGTGGCAACATCTACTTCTACGGTATTTTTTTCCCATGGTATCCAACTAATCCAAACATACGAAGTGGTTTTTTAACTGTATCTTATATATCCACAATCTCTAATACAATATTTTATTTAAGTGAAATTATAATCAATTACCACTTGAAACAGAATTGTTGTTGGGCAGGTACCTACTTTGTTTCTATTGTTTTTAAAGGAGTTATCTAGGTATTTGATTAATGGTATGTTAATTAATTGAGTCACATTACCTTTTCACATGTAACAATGGTTTCACCCGATCATTAGAGTCGGTTTAAACGAATGAAAATTAAATATCTCCTGCGTACAAATGCTAAATTTCATTTAAAAAAGTTAACAAATACATATAATATTAAATATCTCTTTTAGGGAATTTAAAATTTATTTTATAGTTAAAGCAACTTTATAAATTATTTAAAAGTCAAATCCGATGTTTGGTATGGGGTGGAAGGATTAATATAAATATAATAATCTCCTAGGAATATAAACATCATGGTATTTGACCAAACTGTTGGTACACGAATCGAGTCTTATCGAGTACTCGGCTTGGCTCGGTTCGGCTCGATAAGGTTTTCGAGCTGGGCCGAGCCTAAAGTTAGGCTCGTTCCACTAGCGAGTCGAGCTGAGTACTCGGTAAGGCTCGATATCATGTAGATTATTAGTAATATTAGTAGGAAAAAATGGATCAAACCCCCCAAACTATTACCCTTTGAGACTGTGCCCCCAAAACTAATAAGTTAGTGATTAACCCCCTCAACTATTATACTTTTGATACAATGCCCCCGAAGTGATTTTTTTAGTCAAATAAATAGATAAAACAACATTTGTAGGTATTTAAATTTTATATATCCAACATATAAAAATATTTATTCATATCCATTGCTACGAAGTTATATTTTACATGACATACAAAAATTAAAAATATATTTCCTCCGTAATTACTTTATAATTGACCTTTTCGACTTATTTGGCCACAAATTACTTTAAATTACATTAAAAAATATATAAATAATATTATATTTATCATCGAAGTAAGTATAGTTTCACAACATTTTTATATATATTTGCTCACAGTATAAATTAAAAATAATTCGTTGTCAAAATGTTTCAAAATATTTAATTAAAAAATTAATGAAAATAATGAAGGACGAACTAATTATAAATTATTTCAAAACTATAAAATAAAGTTTGAACGACACTTAAATATCATGATAATGGACAAAAGTAAATTTTGTATTACAACATCTAAACAAATTAACATATTTGGTTGATTTGTTAAGAGTTTATTATTCAATTTATATTTGGGGGGCATTGGCTCAAAAGTATGATAGTTGAGGAGGTTAATCACCAAATTTATTAGTTTGGGGGGCACAATCTCAAAAAGGTAATAGTTTGGGGGGCACAGTCTCAAAAAGGTAATAGTTTGGGGGGTTTGATCCACTTTTTCCATATTAGTATTATAAATTACTCCCTCCATTCTCTCTAGAGCTTTCGGTTTGCTATTGCCAGAATTATTTTAAAAAATAATTAAAAATAGTAAAGAGTTCGAAAAAAGTTTGTAAAAGTTATAAACTTTAACTTTAAGTAATTATGCATGTAAAATCACCATTTGTAATTTTTTTCTAAATTTTTATCTATTTTTAATTATTTTTTAAAAATTGTTCTGGCAAAAGCAACAAGAAGCTTTAGAGAGAACGGAGGGAGTATGATTTAAGTTTGAGATTATTGGCTTGAATTGTTTATATTTGCATTTTGTTAGACTTTAATGATTTCATCATTTGGGAGTCGATTGTAATGCATAATCTTGAATTTGTTTATATTTTATTTAATGTTAACATATTTTTATGGTATTTTAACAAATGAACTTAGCCAAATGAGCCGAGCTTGAGCCTGAAATTAAGTTCGGCTCGTTTGTTAATGAGCTCGAGCTTAGGCTCGGCTCGTTTGTTAATGAGCCTGAGCTCGAGCCTGAAATCAGGCTCGCTTCGTTAACGAGTCGAGCCTCGTTTCATTACGAGCCGAGCCGAGCCCCAGCAATACTCAGTTCGGCTCGGCTCCTTAAACACCACGTCCAAACCTACGAGGTCTACAAGAAGATTTACATTTCAAGCACAAGATATAAGAAATTAAGAATGTTAAATTGTTAATCAAATGAAAAGGGTATCTGCCCAACTTCAATAAAGTGACTAAGTGTATGTATTGCTTTCGAATCTTGCAATCAAATTGATATGCAAAATCAAATTTGAAGTTAAATGAGTAAGCCAAAATTTATCAAAGAGCATATCAAGATTTTACAGGGTTGATTAAAAGATGTCAAGTAACTATTTAATTAGAAGACACTAATTATAAATGAGGGGGCGGGAGGGCAATATATATATGTACCACAAATGCTACTTATTTAACTAATACAGTGCATATTATATAGTAACGAAAAATAATATTTGCACAAGTTCGGGGCAGAACCAAAATTGAAAAATATATGAATGTGATGATGTATATTATAACAAGAGCTTTAGACAAGTAAGTTAAAACATTTATCTAAATAACTATATATACTACGAAAAAGAAGACTTAGATATGGCGAAATGTGAATTTTATAAAAATATACACCATATTAAACAAAATTGAAAAATTTAGGGTGCCATCATCGATCATCCCGCGAACCCCTATCTCGGCCCCTGCCCATCCTGTATATAATAAGAAAACTTGGTGATATACATATATATATATATAGTAAGGGTAATTACTTTGTACGTCCTTTTTTTGCGCTCTCAAGTCTCAATCATTCACCGAAACACGTATGCGGAGAACTGGATTAGCTTATCATTAATGTGAAGAAAAGAAAATATACTACTAACATGACCATTCGGAAACTCCAGTGGCTTATTGATATGTCAACCTTTGCCACTATATATATAAAGGTTTCAATCCCCAGCTTATATAATAACTTCACAACTCAAACACCATTCATAGTTTCATACTAGTTAGTACTTGTAACTAGTAATAAGCACACTTTCAAATCCCAAACCTTTCAGCTTTTGCTTTTACTAAAATGGGTGATGCTGAAGGGTCTCCAGGTAGCTCCATGCACGGAGTCACTGGCAGGGAGCCTGTCCTCGCGTTCTCCGTGGCGTCTCCAATTGTCCCAACCGACACGACCGCACATTTCGACTTGCCGGTGGATTCGGAGCACAAGGCTAAGGAATTCAAGCTCTTTTCCTTGGCCAATCCTCACATGAGGACGTTTCACCTCGCTTGGGTCTCCTTCTTTACTTGTTTCGTCTCCACATTCGCGGCTGCACCCCTCGTTCCCATTATCCGCGACAACTTGAACTTGACCAAGAGTGACGTTGGGAATGCCGGGGTCGCTTCAGTGTCCGGAAGTATCATGTCCAGGTTGGTAATGGGGGCAGTTTGCGATCTGTTGGGTCCGCGATACGGGTGCGCATTTCTCGTCGTGCTCTCTGCCCCTGCGGTATTTTCCATGTCGCTCGTGTCATCTGCAGGAGGATACATCGCGGTGCGTTTCATGATTGGGTTTTCATTGGCGACATTTGTGTCGTGCCAGTACTGGATGAGCACGATGTTCAACAGTAAAATTATCGGGACGGTGAATGGTACGGCTGCAGGATGGGGGAACATGGGAGGTGGTGCCACACAATTGATCATGCCACTGCTTTACGACTTGATCAAGAGAAGTGGAGCCACCACGTTCACCGCGTGGAGGATCGCCTTCTTCATTCCTGGCTGGATGCATGTCATAATGGGGATTATGGTCATGACACTTGGTCAAGACTTGCCTGATGGCAACCGGAGCACCTTACAAAAGAAGGGAGAAGTTAACAAAGACAACTTTAGCAAGGTCAGTAACACATTACAATTAGTCTACACTCTTTATATGAAGAGGGAAACTACTCTGGCACTGATGAATTCCTTTCTCATGTTTTTGTTCAGGTCATGTGGTATGCTGTAACAAATTACAGAACATGGATTTTTGTTCTCCTCTATGGGTACTCCATGGGAGTCGAATTATCAACTAATAACGTAGCTGCGGAGTATTTTTACGACAGGTTCAATTTTTGTTTTTTCATTTCAGGTCTTTTCACAAAACAATGCAATAACTTGACCTGACACACTTCAATTTTTGAATGAAAAACAGATTTGACCTGAAGCTTCAAACTGCTGGAATCATCGCAGCCTCCTTCGGCATGGTGAATCTCTTTGCTCGTCCTATTGGAGGCTACACATCTGATTACACGGCCAAGAAGTTTGGGATGAGGGGAAGGCTCTGGACACTGTGGGTCGTACAAACAATGGGAGGAGCCTTCTGTCTTCTTTTGGGCCGCGCTGATTCCCTCCCTGTTGCAATAACACATATGATCATGTTCTCTATCGGAGTCCAAGCCGCTGAAGGAGCAACATTTGGCATTATCCCCTTCGTTTCACGGAGATCTTTGGGTATTATATCTGGTATGACTGGTGCGGGTGGTAACTTTGGGTCTGGCCTTACGCAACTCTTGTTCTTCACAAGCCCAAAATACACGACCGCACAAGGTCTTGAGTACATGGGGATCATGATTATGGCATGTACCCTGCCGGTAGCTCTAGTACATTTCCCGCAATGGGGAAGCATGTTCCTTCCACCAACCAAAGGCACTGAAGAACAATATTACGGGTCTGAGTATAATGAAGATGAGAAAAAGAAAGGAATGCATCAGAACAGTCTCAAATTCGCAGAGAATGCCAAATCCGAAAGGGGTAGCCGGGTTGCTTCTGCATCAACGCCTCCCAATTCCAGCCCAAACTATGTCTAATCGCCTCGAGCTCTCTATTTGCACTACTGCAAGTAGAACAGCATGAGCTTCTTTATTTCCTCACTTTTGAATTTGTAAGAAAACACACTTTAGTTGGTATTTTCATCATCTGTACCCAAGCATTTTGATCTTTGCTAACTTTTGTAATATGTCCATATGTTGGACATATAATAACGTTTCTCATAATATTATACACCCATGACCAATGTATGTTGGCATATGGACCCATTAGTTCTAAGCATAATGTAAAAATAGTTCAAAAATTATATTATGGACTTATAAGGACAAAAGTCAAACTGTCTTAACATATTGATAGTTATATACATACTGCTGAAGAACAAGAATAAGCCAGACACACAGGGAAACAAATGTAAAAAAACTTATATTCCTGTTATATAACAGATGATCATTTCATTTTAGGTGGTTTGCCCATCTACTTGAGGGGAGTAGATACAAGAACATGGCGGAATATAACACTGCTTCAACAGCGGATCCCCTTTTCTCTTAGAAAGGGGCTGATGTTGCCAAATTTCGAGCAATCTAAATTGCTTGGCACAATTATTCAAAAAAGCTTTTATTCGTATGTATAACTATGCAACTACATACAAGTTACAGTACTCAGGCTGCAGCAACTCCTGCAAAAAACTGCAAAGCACCTGAGCATGGCGAGACAGAATATTCTACTTGCTTCCTGACCTTCGCTTGACGCCTCTCTGCCTTTTCATCAATGGAGATTTGACTGAGTCGGCACTCTGCACTACAAAACGCCTTTTCCCCTCTGCAATTTAACAACAAAAAATTGGAGGGTTAGTGCCTTTTAATAGTACTAATTTAGGGGAAAAAGGGGAAAATATATTAGGCTACAATATAGAACAAAGGAAATGTTTTTAAGAACTGCCCACGCCAGGAGTAATCCATGACACGAGAAGATTATAGTGAAAAGGGACTTCAGTAGTAACAAGATTTATCAACATCACATTCACAATATAGTAAAAAATTATATTTTCTTAATACATATTACTACAGTACTAACAACATAAATTAGTGTTTACAATCCGTCATATGCACAGGTTTGTCAAACTGGAGAAAGCATCGGTTCAGATTTAGCAGTAGAAGCAACTAAAAGCATCTAGACCTGACTTCAGTGTCTTCAGTAAGCAAAATATCCAGAGTGAAACTTATGAGCAGGGTATAACTGATGAAAGAGATAAGCATCTTTTGCACAAGTGCACAACAAGCAAGGATGGATTTTAATCAACTTGAAAGTTCAAAATTTGGACAAGAGAATGGCTTTGTTTACAAGTTATAACTGCCTCTTCGGGCATCTCACTCCAAATTCTCCATGTAATGGAGATAATTATGTTCCTCTCATCACCAAACCTTGAGAATGCTTAAAAGTTCCTAAACATAACATCTAGGCAGCAAGTAATAAAGGATCCAGAACTTGTACGAAACCTCTTAGTTAAAGCCCTGTTTCTTGCTCAGGCATGCCATCGTTAGAACCAGCAACTTGTTTACACAGGCGATATCACAGTATCCATATTCGATAGCTACCATAAAAAATTTATGTTCTCCACAACCTTTTTCTAGAAAAGAGAACTTAAAAACTTATATAACCATCCAATTTACTATCTTAAATAGGCCACCAAAACTCAAGAGGGTCCAAATTAATGTCAATCATGATTCATGAGCCATATAACTCAAAGTATTAGAATAAGATCACCATATAATTTCAGTATCCAGCTCTGAATTGTACATAGATTCCACAAAATCCGAATTCTACGCAGTTTTAGCCGCCATTCGGCAGACGAAAATAATCACCAATAACACATCAATTTCATCATTAAAGCAAATAACAAATATTGCAGTCCAATTGAAACAGACTAAGAATCAATCACCAGCCAAAATGAATCCAGAAACATGAGCTCAAGGGATGGCAATTATACCTGTACATGAAAATATCCAAACCATGAAGCAACTTGTTGCAGAGAAAACATGAACTCAGATAATCAGCAACCATAAAAGTCTGAGCAACAACAGACTCATCATCATCTCTCTTGTTCCCCAAAAAATCAGCCTCAAAATACTCACGCTTCTCCACCAGATTCTCCCCCAAATGAGATATCACACAAGTATACTCCTCGGATAGCTCAATTTCCTTCCTATCACATAAACCACCGCTCAGCTGGTTGCAAGCTATCGGAATTGGATTTGACAGAGCCTTGGAGGATACTTTGCTACAGTTGAAGAAGATCGACGAATCACGAGCGCGCTGAGAATCACCGTCGTCACTCAGAGCGGCGAGAATTCGAAGTCCGACGACACCGTTGGGCTCGTCGAAGGTCTTGTGGGATTTTTGTTTGGTGGAGTCGATGAGAGCTAGAAAGGAGAGGTTAATTGAGAGTCTCTTCTTCGGCTCCATTGTTTCTTCAGCAAAACAAAACAAACTCGTGCAGTGTGAATTAGGTTACTGATTATCAGTTTGAGCTGGATTTTGGCATAGTATGTATGAACAGCTAGAAATCAAAATTGTTAGGGTTTAACGAATAGAGGAACGGTTAGTTATATGAATGTTAAGGGGGTTAGAGAGAGAGAGAGGGAAGAAGAGAACTCTGCAATGTTCTCTCTCCTCAATTGTGTGAGAGAGCACAGAAGATGGAGGGAGGGGAATAAAAGCACACCCTCACAAATCAGAATGATTATAAGAAATTTTATAAAACAAAAGATATATTATTTTTATATTATATACATGACCTACTAAATCTGTCATTTCAGCTATTTTTTTCGTTACAGTACTTCAAGGTTTCGTCTAAAATAAAAAAATAAAAAAAGAACGCCAACCGGTTTATACTTCATAGTTCATACCACACCGTGTATATTAGACGAAACGGTACTTGAATGGGTAAGGTTCCAGTTCGGCTTTGAGCTGAACTCGAGGCTCATTTTAAACTCCTCTTATTGTGAATCGAGTCAGACTTGGCTCGTGATAAGTCTCCTAATACTAAGTTATTATTTATTTTTTCATTCTTTTATTATGAATTAGGCTCGATCTATGTTCAAACTCGGCTCGAGCTCAAGGATAAAAAGTTCGGCTCGAGCCTAAAACTTTACTCATTCATTAAGAAGCCGAGCCAAGATCAGCTCGTGTATTATTCGTGCTCGACAATACTCAAGGACAAAAAGTACGTCTCGAGCCTAAAACTTTACTCATTCATTAAGAAGCCGAGCCAAGATCAGCTCGTGTATTATTCGTGCTCGACAATACTCGACTCTAATAACATCACTAAAATTTGGTTAAGTCAAATAGTTTAATCATTTTTTTTATTGTGTCACTTTTTATTTCCTTTTAAATTTAATATACGGTGGGAAGTTTAACTAAAGTTTACCGGGTGTACTCTTATTTTTAGGTCTCAAGTGAACTATTTAATGGATTTCACTCGTACACACAATAAGGATGGGGTTAGTGTAATTTGTTTAAGAAACCCTATTATTATTTCTTGCATATATGCATGATTCATATTGAGTAATAATATGTCACATACACTAGGGTTTGATCAATCCTATAGCAGTGCAATAAGCCGACCAAGAGGACCAGAGTGCATTTGCAATTGCCGCATGCCAAGTATAGGAACTAACAAATGAACAAATTGTCACGAGAAATATGTACAAAACCAAGAAGAGTCCATCAGTCCAGTCGTCCTCGATCAAATTAGAAACCCGTGACGTACCCATGCATCTAACTGCACTTACACGGCACTCGGTCAGTTGGTCTAGCATCAGGATCGATCAAGTAGTTTTTTTTGTTTTTTTTTAAACGTCAAATATTACAACTACTTTTATACTATTATACAATCATTTTAAACCATATTATTTATCCACAACTATACCAAACATATAACTCCGTCACCATCATGGATTGAACCATGCACCTCTCCTTTCAACGCTCCAGCTCCTTGCCGCTGCACCATCTTATGACTCCCCATGATCGATCTAGTAGTAGTTATCAACTTATGTTACTTTTTTTGTATAATCAATGGTAACCGTAGGACGCATGATGATATTGGCTGGCACTGGATAAACCTTAGTGGCGAATTTAAGAGTGAGTTCACTGGGATTGTAGTGTAAATAATTTATCATAATATAATTTTTTTTTAATATAAAATTGAATAAAAATTAGTAAAAGGACAATATTTTAGGGGGGGGGGGGTCAATAATGTAAACTTCTAATTTTTAGCTAGGGAGTTCAAAATGCAAAATTAAGTTAATTTTTGTTTTAAAGAAATTGTCAAGTTCAGGTGGGGTCCAGTTACCCCACTGGACCCCCCAACATACGCCACTGATAAACCTCACAGGTCGACATGATAGTCAAGTTAAACATCAACAAGTTGTGACAAACTCGACTCGGAAGATAGTGCCCCCCATTAATTTTAACCAACCGAGACACCCTTAAAAGTTGTAGTTTGTTATCAACTTATTATGCTAGCCTAACTGTCGGATTAGACAATTCGACCTAGACTCAAACACCAATCAACTCAGTATGCAACGAGTCTAAAATCAAACTTGAATTTTCAAGATCCAAAAGAAATTTAAAGATTTCCTCAAGCAGATACTAGCTCGACTTGTTAAATGCATGCAATATATGTGTGTGTGTTTTTTAAGCATATATATATCAAGCTAATTGGCTAAAATTCTTATAGGTCAGGGTGATCCGTGATCGTTCTATCGAGAGCTTTATAGGCTCGTTGATATAACAACGATTGCAATTTACACAATTTTTTACATTATCAAAAAAACAACACCATGGATGGAAGATTCATCCCTTTTATCTGCAGTAATCCAGTGATATTTGCGAGGAGAAATATCTGTAGTAATCCAATTATAAGTGCATTTTAAAACTGTTGGGTTTTTCCAAAATAAATGGAGTTTTAGATATTTTAGAATTACATTTCCATACTTTTACTTGTCATTTTCATTAATGGCATGTTATTATACTTTTTTTCTTTTCAATGATTTCCTATAGGAGCACTCCTTATGGTTGGAGTTTAATTCGAAGTCTTTTATCATATAAATCCCAAAAAATCCTAATCCAAATCAAGTCTCCAATGGTTTTTGGACTTATTTGGAGTTATTTTTTGTGAGTCCCACATTACATTCTTCTAAATGTAATTCATTTTTTTGTTGGTCCCATATTTGGGCTACTAATTAGTAGCCCATTAGTAGTTCATTTTCATGTGCTACTAATTAGTATCCCCTTTATAGGCCCCTTTGGAGGCTATTTGGGGCTTAGTGTGTGTGTTTGGTTTGAGGGATTTGCGAGGGATTTGGAGCAATTTTTGTTGAAATCCCTCCAAATGCCTTGTTTGGTATCAAGAGAAAATGCTTTATTAGTGACCACTATGGTGGTCATTCTCAAAATCAACCTCCATATTTTCACAATTACATTTTAGGCCAAAATGGGTGATTTGGGCGTTGACTAGGCCAATATTACAACTTTGCCACTGGCCCTAATTGTGCAATCCAAACATGGCCTTAACTGGAAATGAAATAAAAAATATATAAATTAAAAAAAAAGCCTTAATATAATAATATCTAATTTTTCTTTTTTTTTTATATATTCTTCTTTCTTCTTCCTCAATACTCCGGTACCGGAAATTATTTCCGGTACCGGAGTTTAGCAAGCTCCGATTTGGAGCTGTTGTTAGCTCCAATATGGAGCTAACAGATAGCTCCGATCGGAGTTAAACAAAAGCTCCGATCGGAGCTGACAGGTCCGGATCGGAGCTTTGTCGGAGCTCCGGTACCGAAATGATTCTGGTACCTGAGTTTAGATAACAAGATAAATTGTTTTTTAAAACTTTTATTTTTATTTACCATTTTATAGAAAATTTTTAAATTTACATTTTTTATATTCTATTAAAGCCTAAGAAGTGTTTGGGGAGTTAAAATTTCAATATTGGAACAGTGATTTGGTCAACATTTTGGCCTAAAATGTAATCGCTAAACTAAGAAAGTTCCTTTCGTTATTAGGTACGCTAACAAGAGCTCTAAAAAAAATGGACCCTTGGTAGCAATTTCGCGGCCCGGAGGGCCAGGAATTTATCAAATCCCTCCTCAACCGGACCTTTAGATTTTAGCTACTTTGAAATACCATGGGGGTATGTATTTGGAGGGATTTGATATTGAGGGATTTCAGCCTCAAGTAGAATGTCTATTATGCCCCATCACTTCACGTCAATAACGAAATAACCAAAAGAAGACAATCGAGTAGGGAGGACGGAAAGCGACAACACCCTTAATTTTAAAACGATTATAACGCGAAAAATTAAAATGCAAAAAAAATAAATAAAAATTACCAACGGTTTTATTTTTTAAGATCTATAAATAGATACGAATCTTGACTATGTTTGGAGCACCCCATCCCCAACTTTATTTCTCTATACTAAACTTACAAAAATCTAAAATATATTTTATATCAATATTGAAATTCATATTATTATTATTTATTTAAAAATTTAAAAAATATTAAAAAATTAGATGACGACGTGCATCGCCCGTCACCATTGTTGAAGAACACTCGTATGGCGTGGCATGAAGGCAAAAAACACCCTCGCGCCATTATATCATTGGGCACAAATGCGGATGATCTAACTAATTAAGACCAATATTGAAACCATTCCGTTTCAAATAAATTATCCTCCTGATGCTACAATTCTTCCCCTGGTATTTGCCGATGTTACGTAGAATTTGGATAATTACTAATTAATGCTGCTGGTCGACTTATAAACTCTTAGTTAATCTATTTTGTAATGTGTAATGGGTGGTCTAAGAACTTAAGTTTGTACTTTGTTGTTGTTAATCTCTTTTATGAACTGTAGTTGGTTAATTATGATGTTGTTTGACTTATGAACTCTTAGATAATCTATTTGGCAATGCATGTTTTGTTGTTCCAGTTTTTCCAACTTGCAACTGATATTATAACATAGATTGGGAGGGAAAGTTTGAAAAATGTAAATTTACCATTCACCCATCATCTTCAAGAACAAAACAATGCAGCCAGAAGGGTACCATTGTCAATTCAGTTTGGTAGTTATAACTACCAAGCACTACTTACGAAATCCCTCGCACGAAGTCCGAAATACACAACAAAATCCCTCTACAACCAAACAATGGATTTGTTTAAAATATCCCAAAAACTCTTCTTCAAATCCCTCAAACCAACAATATCCCATTCCAATGAATGGGCTCAAATCCCTCTAAAAAAATGACCAAATCCCCCATTTGAAATCAAACACACTTAATTGAAAATTTTAACTTCAATTAAGCCCTTTGTAGCCTTCGAGGAATGATCTAATAAGTTCCTAATGTAGTAAATGTATAATTAATTTGGACAATGAAACTTTGAGAAGTTTAAAAACTTTTTTTCTAATTTTTTTTAGAAGTTTAAAAACTTTTAAAATGTGAAAATAATGGCCATCGAAAATGGTGGTCCAAAGGAATCATTTTGATGAGTAGTCCTTTCTTAATTAGGGTCTCGATCGTTGATGAAACCAAAAAAGGTGAATTATTGCTAATGCCAAAAGAAATGATGGTCCCTCCAAACTAGGCCCGGCCCAAAGTTTTGGCATTTGCCAGTGAAATGCCAAACATTCGATCTCAAATGCCAATATCGATCATTAACCATCAAAATAAAGATGGTACTATGGAACAAGCAAGTTGAAGGTCTTATTAATGGATGCCAATTTTTGTTCAAAGAGCATTATTGCAGACAATCTTTCGTGTTGGAAATTCGAATTAAACACGCACATATAATATTCCAACGCTACAAAGTGAAGAGTTGGAGATGACAAAAGAAAGATATGGAATATGTGTGCTATATAAATTTAATCTGAGATAAATAATTATAACTTGAACCACTTTGCTAAAATGAACTAAACAGTGAAGAAGATATTTTGTGTATTCAAGAGTTTGTTACAAAGAAGTAACAGAGCAACTCCACTTACTTTTAATCTTAATCTGTTGTGATGGTTCTTAACTTCTTATACGCCAAAGATTATGCGATCACTATATGTAAGGATACACAAAGTTATGTCTGGGTTTGGACAATATGCACTCCTAGTTTTTTTTTTTAAACGGCGAATATTGCAACTACTACCCTACTATTATACAATATTATATATCACCTTATATCTCCACAATTAAACCGCCTTATGTCTCCATTGGGGATCGAACCCCGCACATCTACCTTCACCAACTCAACTCCATTCCGCTGGACCACCTTATGACTCCCTATGCACTCCTAGTTTGGCACATATTGTGATCGAGTGCATTGTATATGGCTGTTCCATATATTTCATAAATTACCTCCATACGTGATTTGCAGGGGCGGCTGAGGCCCTGTGCAGTCAGCCCTACCGCACATGGCCTCCAATAAGTGACGGCCTCAAATTATGTATAATATGTATATATAAAAAGAGGTTTATGTTAAAAGATAATGAAATTGTAGTGGTTCAGTGGGCACATATACTGGTGGTATAAGTATTATATTCTAGCATATTTTTTGGATCTGTTTTACGGGATCGAACAGGGCCCCTAAAATTCGGAGCCGCCCCTGGTGCTTTGATATGATGTGATGGTTCTTAATTTCTTATACACCGCCGTGTTAGCACTTAGCACGCTTTGTTGTTGCCTTGATCCCGCACTGTTAGCTAGTTCTTCCTCAGTTCTTTTCTTTTATTCTCCTATTCTCTTTTTCTCTTCTTAATTTCTTGCTATGCATATTGGTTTTGTTCAAGAATTTTCATACACTCGTTCCAATCATGTGTGTTGTGGTTCTTTGAGTTGTTGGAATTATAAGATAGTCCCATGGTAACGAATTTTGTGAACAGTTTTTGTATTCTTATTTTTATGATTAATAAAATTTTGTCGTTTAAAAAAAATTAAATTAAAAAAAAAAGGTAGTTTGAGTGTCTCAATTTAACTTGTAAACGTAAACGCATTTTACCTTATTATGTTTTCAATTTCGAATTTCAAATTAATCTCTTGTGAACGTATTGTGAGATTTCAAGGTCAGCTAATATGGATTGAGATCCAACATGCATACCTCACGGTCCATTCTACATTGGGCTTATTGGGTACCTTATGAACTTGACGAATCCGAAAATCTATGTACCGGACTTCAGCCCAATAGCCAACGAACCGGTTTATACCACAGCAAATCTATCCGATTGATTTGTCAGTTGATAAGTGACGACGGTTCAGTTCATTGTTTTGTGGAGACGAAAATGGAAGCTCTGCTGCTATTACCTTTCTCGTCACCAATTCCCTTGAAATCACTCGACCGGAAGAGGAATTTTCGTCCGTTCTCCTCGAAGAACCACTCGTTCCACCTCAAGGTACAACCTATGCTCCATTGCGTGCAACTGAAATAGTGTTGTTTACTTTATCTGTTACTCTCATATGCAATTATTATGCTTATACTTTTATCTCATATTTTCCGGCAAACATGAGGAGGATTATGATTCAGATTCACCATTGCACTATTCGAACGGACGAAAGTTGCAAAGTAAATCAGTAGACCTATTGCCGTCGAAAGTAATGGTAATCTGGCATCAAATGTTGAACAATTCATTTCAGCCTGATGCGCAATTAGTTTCGGAAATGATTTGTGTTTGCGGTAACGTAGGGGATTTCGGTACGGTTACTAGAATGCTGCGGCAAATGCAACTAAAATATCCTGAATTATTGCCTGATGTTTTTGCACTTGCTATATATTGTTTTGGGAAGAGAGGGCAGCTTGATTTTATGGAATTCATGGTTAAGGAGATGGTTTCCATGGGCTATTCTGTCAGTTCATCGGTTGGGAATGCGTATGTGTTGTATTACAGTGCTTGGGGTTCCTTGTCTGATGTTCAGGTTGCTTATGGCCGGCTGAAGAGGTCGAGGATTTTGATAGAAGAGGAGGCCATTAGGGCTGTTTCGCTTGCTTACATTAAGGAAAATAAGTTTTATGGTTTGGGTCGTTTTGTGGAGGATGTAGGACTTGGTAGGAAGAATGTTGGGAATCTCCTATGGAACATTCTTTTGCTTTCTTATGCTGCGAGGTTCAAAATGAAGAGCTTGCAGAGGGAGTTTGTGAGAATGGTGGAGGCGGGATTTGAACCTGATATTAGTACTTTCAACATTAGAGCGCTTGCGTTTTCTAGAATGTCATTGCTGTGGGATCTGCATTTGAGCCTGGAGCATATGAAACATGTGGGAGTGGTTCCTGATCTTGTGACTTATGGCTGTGTTGTTGATGCATATCTGGAGAGAAGGCTGGCGAGGAACCTGGAATTTGCATTAAGGGAAGTAAACTGGAATGATTCAGTTGCTGTATTGACAGATTCACTTGTTTTCGAGTCTATGGGAAAAGGAGACTTTCACTCAAGTTCGGAGTTAGTTTTGGAGTATGTGAAGAGAGATAACTGGACCTATAAAATGCTGATTCGCACCTATCTTAAGAAGAAGTTTCGCAGTAATCAGATATTTTGGAATTACTGACAAACTGACAGGTATGCCACAATTTCAGAAGACTCTACAACTTAAAGTCTTTTAAACTAATAATATTTGACTATAGCTACTGGCACATAAATATCACTCTTTTGGGTGCTCGCTATGTTTATCTGCTTAAGAAGCTCATGATGATGGATATTGATAAGATTAATTAGCAGTGTGGGCTGGACGCCTACAAGTTGTTGGATGAAGTTGGTTAGTTGCCAGATACACGTCAGGGCATTACATACCGAAACACCTTTACGGGATAAAATCAGCAATGTAGACTTTGCTTTGGGTTAAACTCCAAAATCGATCACTGAGTTCCATGGAGTATTATGAGGCTGTTCGCAATTTTATCTGGATTTTCCTCATTAGCGTGTAAATATTTTAATTTCCAGGGAGCAGAAATATTTGGTCATCATCTCTCATCATAGTGAAGTCACTGAATCATGGAAAGATCAAGGCTGGAGCTCCACAGGTTTAACTTATTTGTTTAATCTTTAAGTTGCTATGTAGTTATTCTCTATACTTGAGTTTTTTATATATGCAAGTGGAATCATATGTTGCTTCTGTCTTTTGCAACCTGGGATCGATCTCTAACATTATTATTTGTATTTGTATATTTTTTTTCCTCTTCATTCATTGTGTTTCTGCCCTCTCTGCTGCCATTTCATGAATCAGGAGGGTTGTGAGTACATTGAGGAATATCTTTAACCATTCGTGTGCTCTAATATCTGACACATCAATGCAATAAATTGATGGTTTATCTTTCCCTCCGACTCCTTTTCTCTATAACTTCTTTTACCGGAACTGTAGCTTATTCCTTTTGCACCTCAAGAAAGATATTTGCATCAATTCTCTATCAAAGCTGTGTTCTCCTATCCCCTGAATTCATGAAGGGGAAGGAAATGTTTGTAGATAAAATTAAACCCACATATGCTGTCTTTCTCTTTCATAGTCATACAGCTGTTCAAATGAGTGTTATTACAATTGGAGCTCCTGATTTGCAACTAAATTTAGAGGATACATTGCATTGGTACCAAAATGGTTCTATCCCATATTTGATGTTATTTGCCACTTCACTTCAAAAGCAATTATAAAGCATTCATTTTCTCCATCAGAACCAAAAAAAAAAAAAAAAAAAAAAAGAAAAAAAGAAAAAAAAGAAAGAAAAGAAGTAAATTTGCACATGATATTTGAACGCATGCTGTAAAATGGAAAATTGGAGAACAGAATTAATCCTTAATACTTGTTACATCAACAAGAGTTTTCTCGGGTTTTAGCCTGATGTGAAGACTCAGATGGGAAATAGTAGATTTTCTCTTATATCCACCAACCTGGTTTCTTGTCCATCAGAACTAACAAGTAAATCAAGTCCTAAGAACGTTTTATCTCCACACCTTTGGTGTATCAAACGATTGAGCGGGGTTTCGTAGCATTAGCAGGGTCGCTATATAACTTATCAGTAACAATGACCTGCAAGATGTTAATAAACGACCTGTTATACACTTTTAGTGAGATAAAGTGACTCCATGATGTAATATTTTTTTTTAGCCTACATGCTACCTACTAAAATATTTGTATTACTTGTACGCCACTGATTTTTCTAGTATGTTTAATGATCAACTCACATGAGAAAAAGGAGATTTGTCGGCTGCCAGTGGACCAGCACTTAATGAAATGTTAGTCATTGATTCTTCAGCAAGAGCTCGCAACCTATTAAGTTCAGGCATCAGTTCTTCTCCGAGATCAGGTCTATCTTTGCGCCTCAGTTCTACACATTGAAGTGCTAGCTTAGCATATCTTAAAGCATCTCCTACTGGCCAGTCAGGAACAGCAGGGTCAAGTACTTCTGCAAAGGTCCCCCGATCTATAGACCTCTGAACAAGATGAGTCAAACCCATTGGGGGCTTGGCAGTTATAATCTGGAGCAACATTACTCCAAGTGAGTAAACATCAGATTTGGTACCAAGCATCCCGGTTTGCTGATATTCAGGATCTATGTAACAGAAGGTTCCAGCTGTTGATGTCATGCGGTATTGTGTGACAGTGTCAGCTACTGAAGGAGGGACAAGCCTAGCCAAACCAACATCACTGATCTTGCTCACTAAGTTTCGGTCAAGCAGAATGTTGCCTGGTTTTAGGTCTCTGTGTACAAGTGGTTCTGGCTTGGTCTGGTGGAGGAAGAGAAGGGCAGTGCCAATCTCTGAAGCTATTCGAAATCTGGCTTGCCAAGAGAGCACTGGAGTGTTTCCTCGCCTACTGAGACGGTCATCCAAGCTGCCATTTGCCATGTACTCATAGACCAGGCAACCATACTCTGGGCATGCTCCAAGGAGAAGAACCATGTTTGGGTGTCTAATGCAACTCAGAACTTCAACCTGCATCATGGTACGCAGTAAGCATGGACTAATTTTTTAGTAAAAAAATGCTAATATAACAATGGTAGACATATCTAATCAAATCAAATAGAAAGAATAAGAGCTATACTAATTATGTGATTAATATTTTCAGCACTTGACATTCTACAGTTAAGTCTTGGTACTGTTTACTCTGTATTCACTAATACTTTAATACTCAGTGGAGCTTGTGCTATCTATATTCTTGCATTGCACTATTAATTCTGGCCCATCATTTTCAACTAATCTAATTTACTTCAAAATACAAAAGTGCATTTCCGAGGAACAACCTATCTCCCTGATCCCATATTATTTTCGTTTCAGTAGACTCAAATTGCACATTGAAAGTTATAGTCTGTGTTTTATGTCTGAGAATTTTGTACCTCTTGCTGAAACTGGGATCTCCCCTGGGCAGCGTCTGGTCGTAGAACCTTTACTGCAACCTCGGTATGGTCTAGAATGCACTTGTAAACTGGTCCATAGCCACCTTCACCAATTTTACGAGAATCAGAGAAGTAATCTGTAGCTGCTTCAATCTCCTCTATTGAGTATCTGCGATAGCGTACATCATTATGTTCCAGCCTATCAATCATTTTCTTCTTCTCCTCGGACTCAACAAGTGCTCTCCTCTCAGCATTAATTCTTCTCTGTGCTTCAATTTCAGCGAGTCTTTGAGCTGCTTCAGCTTTCTCAATAGCTGCCTTGCACTTTTCCTTTTCTTTCTCTGCTATTGCTTTAGCTGCTTCCTCCGCTTGTCGAGCCTCTTCAAGTCTTTGTTGTTCTTCTATTTTCCAGCGGTGGAGCTCAAGTGCCTTGAAAAACATTACATAACTTCCGTTTGGTTAACAACAAATACATATTAGTACTATGTTTTAATGCAATACATATTAAATTTTACTACTCTCATATCATTGAGTTACGATGTCCAGATAAGTTGAATGCTTTTAAAATCACTATTACTTTTTGTTTTGCTGTGATTGCTTCCTTGGCGGCTGTGCTGTACATGTCCATTGTCTGTTTAAGCTCTTGCTTGAGCCTTCTCATTTCCGCTTCAACATCGTCCTGCACATAATGACACAGGTTAACAGCAGATCTGTATTTCCTTTCTTGTGTTTTTGTTATCCGGATTAATTAGGCACATACACAATGCATGATATGTCCAATCTGAGCCAATCATTTCTTTATGTATGTTTGACTCCGATTATTCAAACCATAATGAAAAATTAATTTATGAAAGTATCTTATGAAAATATAGTGTTTCTACTTTCATAATATAATTTCATTAATTGTTTTTCCGATATGATTTATTAGAGGTCAAACGGGCTAAATAAAATCAACAAAACAAATGTAAAGAGACCACTGGGGCGTAGTATATCACTCTGAAATTATTGTTCTCTACTGAAAGTGTCATTGAGATTCTTTTCAAAATTTCTTTGATTTGAACCCATTCAAGTGTTGCATGCACATACCGCACTTTGATTAGACCATGACGACTGCTGGCTTCCACTTTCCACAGAGCTGGATGAGAAGATCCCGAAGCTATTATTTGAGTAGGTAGATCCAGTGCTTATTCGATTATCTGTGTCTGAACTGTTTGAAAGACGAGAGGGCAGACCTGCTATATCTGAATCCAACAGGGAAGTCATCATGCGGTCAGTGCTTGGCCTAGACGAACTCACAAAAGATATATCAGTGTCAGGCATTGAAAGTTCTCCATATAATCTGCTGGCATTGTTCCCTCTCATAAACGGTGACCTGTACAGGTAATAGTCTCTATTAGTTTTTCATTAATAAAATTGTAAATTTTCCTATGCATCATGAACTTCAATACATTTTACTAGTTTCTAATTAACATAATTTAGGGGAACTGAGGCAAGTTGCATATAATATAGGGGATTTTTGCTATCATCCTGTACTAAAAACAGTTTTAACTTCCTTTCAGTTGCATAAGGTGTATCATTCAGCTTACCTGATTATATCCGTATCCTCAACTGAGTTGCTTTTAGCTCCAAAAAGTGGTCTTTCGAGAGAGCTCGCTGTTATGGGATAATTTAATTTTATAGTCAGTTCAACTCCAGTAAAATATTACTAAGTTTTTTTTTTTGTTTTTTTGTTTTTTTTTTAAAGATGAAAGAATACCCAACCTCGTGCTCCGTTCTGTATGTAGCGTGCATCATTTTGACTTGAGGGATAACTTGCATTCTGAGGGGTTGCATTCAGAGAGGCACGTGGTGTTTCTCTGGCTGTTTGAATTTCTTTTGGAATTGGAATTGTGGCATTTTTGATAGTCGAAACCTTCCCTTTAGCAATGACATACAAGGTGGTAAATTCTGGTATCCCTTTGCTAACACTGCCTGGAATATCTACACTTTTGAATGTCCTGAGGCAAAGAATTTGTAAGTAAGTGCTTTGGTTATTTAATTTGTAACTGAAGATGCAAATTAAACTTGTTCATTACCTAACAAAGGCATTCCTGACTGGGGCACCTACTACTACGCTCTCGATGAAGTTGGTCCTTGCATACTCACAAATGCCTCTTGCTACGTCTGTGTCTTCCATTACCATTTCATTTGCTTGAATCTATTAGACATTGAAAGGCAAACCCAAATGATTATTATTATTATATAATAACCTTTGTTTTAGCTGAATATCTATCTCATTCTTCTCATCTTCTTATTTTAAGGAAGGCAAGATATCTTACATCCTTGCGATGACAGAAGGCACGGAAGGGAAGGAAGAGTTCCTTGGCTTGGCTATCCAAAGGTACCTTGGCTGATTTACCAATATCATCGCCTGTGAAATTAACAGATATTATGAGGAAAAAAATTCACAGTAACTGTTCATGAAATCTGATGATTAATTATTGCTCATAAGCCTATTTGCATGAATACATGTTGGTTCATTCATTTCACAAAAAACTATGTGAATTTGATGAATGCATTATTTACACAGCACAAAAGCAAGAAGCTTTGGATGGTTATTTCCTTAAAATTCATAAAATATGCATCAAAACATTAAGCATTTGTTGGAAGGAGGAAAACAAATAAATAAAAAAGCATAGAAATATGAAGAGAAAATTAATTACCAGAAGAGGCTTTTGTTCTAATATGGAGGAGGGTGACAGTTTTGCCTTTGCCCAAGAGAGTTTCTACAGCCCATTTTAATGCAGCTTGGCTGCCTTTATCTTTGTCTATGGCAACTAGGACCGACTCTTGCATCCGTTCTCCAGGCTTCGACATGAATATTGTTTTCTGAGTATCAATTTCTTCTTCTTGTCCTGTTGTGGAATTTGCGCAAAACACAATCTTTTTCCTCCTCCTTGTTTACTTGTTCACAATCTTATTCTTAGGGACCTCCTCACGAGGTCCGATAAAATTCAATTTCTACCTGGAAACTTGTCTGTGTGTGCCTTTGTTTTTGCAGAGGTTATTTTTATCCTCTTCATTTTTTGTAGGAATTAATCTTATAGATTCTATAGTTTCATGCTTACTCCTGCGCGTAATTTGGGCTAAATTTAGACCAACCACTAATAACATACTTTCTGGAATGGTCAATAGAGCATGCATGTAACCGCTTTCAAGGGGTTGAATAATGAATATTAAAGATTGGATTTTCTTTTATTTACACAATAAAATATCATATCATTAGTCATTACAAAATATGCTATCCAGGCATGTCATGTGATCAGTCAAAATGAGAGAGAGAGAGAGAGAGAGTACATATATTCCCATCAGGGAAACCGATGAATTTTATGTAAATTGATTAATTTCACACCTTTTCATTGAGTTCCAACTTTTGCAAGAGTTCATTTTTATCACCATGCACTCACATGGGTTATGGAACACTCTTCATTAACTTCGAACTTTGAAATTAAGAGATGGATTTATATCACCCTGCACTCACATGACATGACTTATGGGACACACATTTCTTGCTAGTTTACCATTTCAATCTACAGTAAAAAGTCTAGTGTAATTGGAGACAATCCGAACATGTGTGGAATTGGGCTAAACTTGGAATAAGTGTGCTATTATGCTGACATCTTTACATCTACTCAAAAGCGTTCTTCAGTAAAATTCGTGCTAAATTCTGATAAGCAAGTAAACTTGTGTATCATAGCCTACTTGTGTTGGCAGACCAGGAACTACTCTATAATTTTAGAGCTGAACAGATTAATCAGTATGCTCTCTTATGTAAGTTCCATAAAATTAAAAAAAGATTTAGCTGTAGCTTTTCCTAATTTAAACAATACCTCAACTACACCTGTGTAAATGGGAACCAGACAAGAATTATGAGGTGTGTACTAATTCTGATGCTTCTGTGATGAGCGCAACAGGTATAGGATATGTTATTCGAAAACAAATGGATCCTTCATATCTGCTTCTTGTGCTTATATTGGGAAAACGGTCAATACTGGAACTGAGCTTATTGCAGCAAATTGGGAAATAGCAAAAGCTGTAAATATGAATGCTAAATCTATATAATTGCTAACTGATTCTAATTATGTTGCTTCTTTTGGAAACACAAGAATATCCTCCAGGCAATTAGGAATCTGCTGCTTAGAACTAATGGGTGGAAAGCTGTCTTTTGTCTTCAGGGAATGCAACAAAGCTGATCAACTTTCTAAACTTAGTAGCGGTGTTGTTAGTGATGTAGATATCTTGTCTAACGTATGTATTTTGCTAGAACTAATCAGGTTGTGTTTACTAGCTGTCCAGAATGGTTAAGGTCTGTAACGATGAATGATATTTGCCTGTCGCGTACTATCACAGTGCCGGTTGTTTGATGATCTGTTGTACCCTATTAGTGAACGAACCTGCTAAATCTCTGATAAGAGATCAATAAAATGCACCAAAATGTAAGCCACTGGCCCACTGCAGAAAAAGACGACGTTAAGAAAATAACGAAACATGCACGTTGGGTAGTTGAAATTTGAAAATGCAATATGCTCGAAACAAAAATAAAGTACTCCTCAAAAAATATTGATACAGCGGTATGGTCTTGTAAATTACAATTAGCAACAGATATTGTTCTGTCGCAGAAGTTCAAATATTTTTCCCTTCCCGTCCTTAAAAAGAACAAAACACATGACACAATCTAACATAGCTTCAATTACTCTAATAACTACTAAGACAAATCAATCAGTGAAATGTAGCGTTAGTTAAAATCCTCAGACAATCCTCTTGAAGAACGCCTGTCAGTTTCACTAGTGTAAGAAGAATAGAAATCATCATCCATTTCCTTGACCTCCTCAATCTTTGCCACTACCTCTTTAATATCCGGCCTACTCTCCACTTCGTTTGCGCAGCAACTCAGACCGATTTTCAACAGCTTCATCATCTCCCCTTCACTGTTCTTTGACCCCACAATGTTCTTATCAAACACATCCCCACCACCCTCATCATCATGCATCACCGACTCAACCCATTTCGTCAGGTCCGTATCACTTCCCTTGCCCTTTTGTAAGAAGTTTGACGGAAACCGACCTGTTAAGACTTCCAGGATCAGGATACCCAGGCCCCAGATGTCGGTTTTCTTTGTGATCCGGCCATTTTTCTTATACTCAGGTGACTTATATGAGATCATGTGTTCTTCTGCATGTTCTTGGTTTACTACAGGAACAAGGCCATAGTCCATGATCACAGCATTGTAGGACCCGTCAAGGAGGACATTCGAGGATTTCAAATGACCATGGGGAGCAGTTATACTCGGGAGCTCGTCGTACAGGTACTTTAGGCCACTGGCTACCCCTTTCATTATGTTCAACCGAGTTGGCCAGTCAAGGGGTGGATTTGGACGCGATCTATTAGCTACCAATATATAAGAGAACAGCAAATTATTTATTGTTAGAGAACCATTATATATAAAGTTTAGACATTTAGTTTTAGCCTTTTTTATCAGAACCTGTGGTTTCGACCTAACCTTGGCCAGGGGGATTGATGATGGCACAAATGTAATACTTACCATGAAGATGAACAGCTAAGCTGACATTGGCAGCGAACTCAGTAACCAAAAGCTTCTCTTCTTTTCTATAGTAAAATGCCACAATGGGAAGCACGTTCGGGTGTTTCAACCTGCCAAGCCTCCTCATATGATCATGGAACTCTTCTTTGCTCAAATTGTTCATGTGCTTGAATCTCTTGACAACCATGACACGCCCATCACCCAGCACTGCTTTATAAGTCGATCCAACCTCACCGCTACCAAGAACCTCTGCTGATGCCTTGAGTAAATCCGTCATGTCAAATGTACCCTTGTCATCTCTCAGGAACGTGAGCTTCACACCCGGAAGCTCTGCCTTCTTCTGGGGGTCCAAACACTCAGGGGATGATGAGCCCAAAGCCAAAGTTGCTTGACCTTGTTCCATTAGGTCTGCATCCGGGAGATTGGCTTTCCGTTGGCCTGGAGTGTTAGCGGAAGCTGTATCTAGTTGCTTAGGGATTTGTTTTCGTCGGCAAAGGATTAACATTACAGCTACTAGTGCTGCTAATGCTGCAGCAACGGCTATCCCCACAAAAGATATGGTATAAAATGATAAGTAGGCGTCAGGAGCATCACATGGTTTCAATGGAGGACCACATAAATCAGGATTGCCTGTTTTTTGTGACAAAATAGTCAGGTTGATATTAAAGTCTATATACATGCTCCATCATGTCTTACGAGGTTATGAAAGAATTCAGTTTTCACCCAAAGATGCAACTTGTAT
This sequence comes from Plantago ovata, assembly GCA_028274465.1. Taxonomy (NCBI): domain Eukaryota; kingdom Viridiplantae; phylum Streptophyta; class Magnoliopsida; order Lamiales; family Plantaginaceae; genus Plantago; species Plantago ovata. The sequence goes on along the minus strand of CM051455.1, from coordinate 19,457,254 downwards.
GAATTTAATTGGCAGAAAATCAAACCCATAACAAAATGAGGAGCAAATTCCTTTGTAATCCCAGTAAATTGACATATGAAATTAATGGAATCTAAACAAGGAACATTTAGATGAGAATTATGATCAGGGAACCAAAAAAAATTAAAAATTAAAAATTAAAAAAAAAAAAATGCAAAACTCACCAGAAAACGAAGAAATGTCAAATTCGCTGAGTCCAGGTGGGATTTCACCTATAAAATTATTGTTAGATGCATTGAAATATTTCAACCTGCCTTTCTCAAAAGCAGGTATTCCACCTTCAAACCTATTATTCTCAAGGCTTAACTCAATAAGCCTAGGTAAGCCTCTGAGTGAAGGAGGAAGAGTCCCTTTAAAGTTATTGTTAGCCAGATAAAGCTTCTTCAGCCACAGCATCGTGCCAAATGTGCCAGTCGTAAGTTCATCAGAAAACCTGTTGTAAGACAAATAAAGGCTCTTCAAGGCACCCAGTTTCGAAAATTGTGGCAAAGGGCCATCAAAGTTGTTGTGCATAAAGCTTATAGATCTCAGTTCCCTCATTTCTCCGAGAGCATCCACATCAATGATACCCGATAACCCCATATTCTCAAGCTTAAGGCCCCAAACTGTACCATTCTCGCACATAACTCCATGCCATATCTCTTGGTCCCCATTGCACGGAGATGTGCTGACTTCCCATGAGAGTAAATCATCTGTCTTAATCCTGCATAAGAGATATACATTAAACCAATTAATTATTAACCTCTGTGCAAGTTTCAACGTTTAGATTAGATTTCAGTTAATTTCCTAACCTGATTGACTGCCTGAACCTGCGTAGGGCTTCGTAATCTGACTGATAAGAAGATGCAAAATTTTGGAAGAAGAAGATGACGAGAAATAGAACGATCTCCCACAAAATTACGTTGCAATTCCTCGCCATTTCCTGCGCGCACTTGCGTGTGCGCGCCCTTAAGGAAGGGGCAGCTTCAAATGAAAATTGACTTTTCCTTGAGGGCAGAGAATGAAGAGGAATGGAATGGAGATATTGGGAGCAAGAAAGATCCCACAAGGAAGAATTGCCAAAAATAGTAAATGGTCCAAGGAGGAAACACATGACAATTGTTGAGGTCAAGCTAAGTCTGATTTTGTTTTTGCATGGAAAGTGGAGAAATTTTGCTACCAGAATTTTGCGCTAAGCCTTTGGATTGGTTACTACTTACAAATAGTATACATGTAAGTATAACATGGACAAGGCTTCTGATTTCTTTCTAACCTGTACTAATCAATCCAGAAATTTATTTCAATTATCAAGCTAAAAAAGTGCAGATTTGAAGCAAAGTAATTCTAGGATTTCATGCTGAGTTTTTGCTTACAAACTCAACATATCCAATATTGCCACTGCCCTAGTGTATATAATTATATATTGTTCCATATATTCTCTCGAGTGTAATTTACCAAGGAAATCGACCCTATAAAACCCAAACCTCTATTGTCTATTGTCTTTACCCTAAACTCCAGTGATTGCTATTAGAACCAACTGTTTACCTATGAGGTCTAGCTCAATTGGTTAGACTGAGGTGTCATGACACTAGAGGTCATAGGTTCAATTCTCGCCAAGTGCAGGATTATTTATAGTTTATTACTAGCTTTGTAATGCTAATTGTCAAATTGTAATGGTTCAATTATTAAAAAACTATTAGAACCAACCGTTAAAGACTATTATTATTATTATACCCAATTATATTAATCTCAGCATCATTGACAAGTTTCAACCTTGGCCTGGACCATCATCTGGTGCGAGTTCATAGATTCAGAAAATCGATGTCTGTTGACAAAAAATTTGTTTGGCACCTATAGTCGGTGCAATTATCTTATTCAGCATCCAATGGCCCCACTACGTGATTTCAAATACAATTCAATCAATTTGTGTGTCAGTATGGTAGATCATAGATGACTTTTCTCTGGATAAATAGATACTTCCTGTTAATAGTTTCACTATCTTTGCTTAATGCTTAGAAAAGGCATCCTGAATAAAACTTAAAGGCTAAGAATGGCAGGCATGTAAGAATCATGTCAAAATTTCCAAACAAACAATCATATTGAATCAGCAATACATGTTGAATAATATTCCCACAGTCCTAGTGAGTTATGAAATCATCAAACAGTTTAGCATGCATTTGGTGAAATATTTCTGCAGATGTGCCCCTAAATTATAGTTGAAATGAGGATGAGATGACCTCAAAGGATTAAGCATCTTTTTCTGTCAAATTCTGAATATCCTACATCGACAAGGCAAAGGCCATCTGGTGGTGCAGGTGGAGCAGTGGCACGTCTACATGTGGCATCCATCAGCTTTATCAGTGCATCCTGACCTGCACCAGCAGCTGCTTCTCTAACAGCCGTTGCCACAAGAACTCGAACCATCTACAAGCACAAGAAGGAATAATGAAATCATTGAACTGATAGCGATGGCTCCAAATTCTGATATCTTATAAAGCTATTACTAGTTTACTACCAAAGAAGCTTCAGCTTCAGCATAGAACCATGGTCAACACGAGAGAGTACCTTTTGTCAAGTTTATGCAATTTATTTATGAGTTTTTGGTCAACAACACATAATAACATTTAACTGAGAAATCCTGGGTTTCAAGCAAAATTTAGAACATTGCAAAGTTTTTCACAGAGGAAGCTGAAGAAATAACTACCTTGCGCAAGAAGCGATTTGCAACCAACTCAATGCACATTATCCTTGTAGCCGTTCCATCCTTTCATTTGAGAAAACAGAAAAGTAACGGAATGAGACATGATAGGAACAGTTAAACGGCCAAGCAATCGGAAATGCAAACATAAAAATTATTAATAATAATTATAATAGTTATTATTATCATTATAAATAAAATAAAAGATAATAAAATTGACTTTGGCAATAAATCTCTTCAAGATCACCCAGTATTATAAAATAAATTACTGTTAGTAAAAGAGAAATATCACTATACTATATAGGTAGTATATTATAAAGGTAACCTTCACTGCCAGCCAAGCCCTTCAAGTTTATTTCTAGGGTTTGTAAAATCAACCCCTCCGTCCCACAGACATAGGCCACCTTCTAATTTCTATTGGTCCCATGTTATAGGATTGTTTGGTTTCAATACACATTAATACTTCAGTTTACTAAAATGTAGTACCTATTTAATTTACACTGTTCAAGTGTTATATAAAGGATATATCAGGAGATCTGGTATAAACTTAAAAGATTTAAATGACTTTGGGACGTATCTACAATCTGGGATGCAGGAAAAAGGAATAAGTTATAGATAGTTTTGCGGAGTTTCTTAATCCATGTGCCCTAGCTTTCCAAGCGTATGTTTGTTGAATGGACGAAGTATTATTCTGTCTCTTCCACTCATAACTGAATGAACTAGTGTGCAGCGTTGCATCTACTTCGTCAAGCTAAATACACACATCTGGAACAAACTGTGCATTAAAGATCTGAATCATACATGGGTGACAGAATAAACGAGATACAATAAAACCTGTGTCAGTGGACAACCTTAGGACAGGATATATAGGTCTCTGCTGCTCGTGCATGGAAAACGTAACACTCTGTTGGTGGACCACTGGAACACAACATAAAAGTTACAGTATGAGATCAATGAAATTGATGTACTCACACGCAGCAGATGGTAACTTAAGTTAATCTCAGCTTAGTAGAGTGTACATTAATTCATTTAGGGAAATCTGCAGTGAAAAGATATAGAAGTGCATTTTTCAATGTCCAGCTCAACAAGAGACACAAAAGACACTCGAATATTCAAAGCCAAAATTGCATACAATATGTATACCCAACGTTACCCTCACATGTATATCCGGGTTACAAGAATATTCAAAAGAATTAGAAAATCAATGTGACAGGCTATGAATTTGAAAAAAAAAAAAAGAATAAGAAGAAGAAGGTAGAAGTCTTACACATTTCTTGAAGCTTTAGTATCCCGTGCAAACATCCTGTAGGAAAGTACTTTTCCCTCTAGTTGATTCAATAAACGGTTAACGTCACTTATGTTAAAGGTGGTAGGTTTCTTCTCGGTATCCAGTCCACTATTGTCACCATCCTCCAGGATATATCCAGATTTTTCCTCATCAGAACTATGATGATATTTACTATCTGGTGAATCACCATTAACCCCGACACTTTTCTCGGATTTAGTTGATTTGTTGCCCATATTTTGATCATCAAAAGGAAAAATATAGAAGTAGCGTCTCCACTTAGCAGAAAAATTAGGATGAAATTCACGTGACACCTAGAAAGAAGGATAAAATCAGTTTATTAATACCACTTCAGCAAACTGTCAAGGTTATGTTCTTAAACTAATGTTAACACTGCACGAGCCAGAATATGTGACACAAGGTTCACTCCTGGAGACATCTACCTGAGAAACAGAAATGACTTTTATCTTTCCAGGTGCTGCAAAATTTATGGATTCCATAATGTCTTGGTCTTTAACATCCGTTCTCCATGTATCTAAGCACAGAAAAGTTGGATGCATAATGCAATTTGCATATAGGAAGGATAATTAATGACTAGCAGCTTCTCTAACAAGTAATTTAAGTGGGGGAAGGGGGCTTGAGGTTGTTGTAATACATTTTCATTCACTAAATAATATGAGCAAACCTAAGCCTGCAACTGCAATACAAGAAATGTAATCTCTGCCCACTCTGGCACAATTTTGTAACAGAACAGTCGCTCTAACAAAAGACTAAACTTTTTTTTTTTTCCTGGAACAAAGATAGTTTTATTCCAAGTAGTCAAGAAAGACTATCGTCACAATACAAAAAAGAGAAAAAGAGATTACTAAACCCCTGTGTGAAACCTGAACTCTATCAAGGCTAAACATTCGGAAGTACGCATATAAAGGATCTACCTCAAAAGACAAAACTGTGGTCATGCATACATATCATACTAGTGTTAACTTGTTTTAGGATTTAGATGCACTAAATAAAAGATTGCATATAATTTTGGGAGAGACAATGAGAGAGATCAACAAAGAGAAGAAATAAAAAAAAAGAAAAAAAAAGGGATCATTTAAAGGATTTCAGGCAATTGTGAAAAGAACTAGTCAAGGCAGTAATGACATAACTGACATACAGAAGGAGCAAACTTGTTCAAGGGCTGTGACGCCTTTGTCTGTGCGCCCAGCAACAACCGCACAACCCTCTAGCGGTAATTGTTTTTCTTTCAGCTGCTGCATTTTCTTTTCATCAACAAATTTCCCGAGACATCTTTCAATCAATCTGTATACAGCAAAAAAAATCAAGTGAGTAATAATGAGATAAAGTGAAAGTTCCATGCCAGATATGCACTTGAGTAATGTGTCAACTATGTTCATCAGCTTCTTATTCTTAGAGTAATAAAACATTATTGTACAAAACTACTAAAGAGGTCCCTGTTGTTGCCGAAGGTACTAAAAGTGAATCCATTCTCATGATTCTCATCAAAAGAGAGACGTGAAAAAAAGAAAGAACACTCAGCTCTTAACATCCCACGCTTATCTTGGTGAAGTAGAAGTAGGAAAGTAAATAAGCTTAAATGCAGACGACCCAGTCTGTAAGTGAAATGCCTTTGGTGTCAGGATCCTCATTTTTATCAATATCTAGCAAATATAATACTGATTCGCAAATTTCAACAGGTACCATAGAGTTGGTTGTGGTTAACGACAACAATGGAAGTGCTACAGCACGCTGATTTGTTTCAGGGAATCACAAATTTTACATGACAATTAAAGAGGGAGACAAAATATAAAAATACAACATTCGTTTGAAAATTTTCCTTCTTGTGGTTGAAAGCATTCTATGTACTGTATGGCTGAAATATACCCTTGAACAGTATTTAAACCAGGCTGTTTCTGCCAACCATCAAAAGAACCACCATGATACGAATGCAGTATTTTGTAAGTTGTTCTTGCCCATCTTCCTTTCCTTTCTTTATCAGGAACACTCCTCGATTCAGATTTATCAAGATCTTGTACAATTTCAGCAGCAGCATCTACAGCATACATCTGTGTAAAATATCTCTCTGATAAATAAACCCATAACAAGAAAATTGCAATATGTAACTAACAACTACAAAAAAAACTACAAATTTTAAAACCGGACACTCCACTAAACTAGTCTCATCCAAATTTTAGCCTTGGCATAGAGTGTTGACTAAAGACACTAAATGTAGTAAGCTTAATACTACAAATGAAAACAAAAGACCGTATACTTCAAAACTGCGTATGTGGAGTAACATGATAGTAAAGAAAAAGATGCTAATAAATAATCACAATCTAATAAATGAAATTTTCTATGTGAAAGTCTAGAACGTCCTATCTAAACACGTAATTCATACTATTGCATTACATATTACAACATGCATAACAATTAACCATCACCTTTTCTACATGAGATGAACGTTAGGATTGAAAAAAAAGGTAGATTTAGACAACCTCCAGTATAATCACTAATTTTCAGATCATCGTCATAAATAAAAGTGAATCCAAAACAGATGAATAGACAAACCTTCAGTTTAATCACTAACTTATTCATTCAAAAGAAAAATAAATAAATAAATAAATAATTTAACCTCTTTTGTAAACAATTGGGAAAGTGATGTTCGACCATTCACCATATCCAGATAAAAATCATTTACTCTTTGCCAAGGCCTGGAATACATGAACTGGTAACTTTCTCTGCATAAATAAACCAAACAGTTACATGTTAACATCAGCATCATGTTGACACTAGTAGAAATTACACATTCTTAGAAACCTAAACAATTTACACAATCGAAACATTAAGTTGTAGCAATTGACTCTATTTCCATCAATATACTGATGGAGGTTCAGTTCAGTTCAGTTTAGCGCAGTGAGTAATGTAATATCGGAGTTACTAGGTGAAAGAGGCGATTAGAGCAAAGTAGTCAAAGTTAGAAATGGTGTTGCACAAGGAGAAATTAAGGGAGTTTGTTACCTTTGCGTCCATCTGAATGAGCTGCAGGAATCGGTGTGGGTGTACGGAACGTAATCCTTACGCGGTGGAGAAGGAGGAGCGTTAGGGTTTTCCATCAGATTTCTCAGCCGCAATCCGGCGGCCGGTGCCTGCTTTAGCATTACCCCCTTCCTTCCCGCTCTTAAATTGGATTTCTCAATTGTTTATTTCTATCCTTCCAAACATGGCCTTACAATTTTCTTTTCCTTTTTTTTTCCTCATTTTTATTTCCTTTTTCATTTTCAAAACCCGCTCCAATCCAAGTCCAAACACTGGAATTGGGCCTAGTGCAATTTGGTTGCATGTTAACTGGATCAGGGGAAGATAGGTCAGGTTGAAAAGGGGCCCAACCCCAAATTATGTATACGAGACCAGAGAACCGACAAGACAACATAAAGCCATCAGTTTTTTCTTCTTCTCTTGACATTTCTCTTTCACTTTCACACTTGAGCTAACAGCTGACTGAAGAAAAAACTTCCACACCACTCTAAATCCTTCCTGTTCATCAAAAAATGGTACTCTCTTCTATTTCTACCTTTCTGTATACTGGATAAGAATATGTTTATGATGTTTTTGGTTCGTTTTTTACTCGTCTCCTTGTTAGGGTTTCGACGGATGTTTTTTGGATTTTAAGTCCATAACTTGACCTATTTGTTCCAATTTTACGGCTTATTTCGATTGAGATTGTTTTTCCCTTTAGTTTTTAGTTGCTATGCTAGAATCTGCGTTGAAATTGGTTCAGTGTTTGCTAAATTTTTCGAGAATCTGCGTTGAATTGTTCAGTGTTTGCTGATGTTACTGTTTCAGAAACATCGCAAACGACTTACTGGACATGTCTATTTTTTAATTGGTCTCAGAATTAATTTCATTTCAGCAAAATTTGAGTTTTTTATAATTTGGCTCTGTAGTTTGGACATTGGCGTGTTTCTTGTAAAATTTTATGATATGACTTCTTATTGTAGGTTAATTCAGTCATTTTGATTTTGACATTTTCCTATTTTTTTGGATTCCGGTTTGCAGTCTAACAGGCACACCATTATTCTCATGCAAACATCTCACCACAGGGCTACTCGCACTTTCATGGATTATGATTCGATCAGTCAGGCAATGGATGGTACGTAGTATTCCAGCATTTTCCTCATTACATGGGTATTTTGGAGTTGTATTACTTGGTTTCTAAAATTATAAATGTCCAACATGTTCTGATAGGTGAACATTGATATACTAAATCTTTATTCCCGCGCATACGAATGTTTTTACACTCCATTTGAGGTCTTAAGAGTGTTTTGTCATATTATGAAAATGCAACTGTTTGGAGTGAGAATGGTTTGCGAAGTATATTTACTTCACAATACAGGTCTCATATAATACTTGATACTTTCATTATTCGGTGTGGCCGAGGGGGTTGTTGGGGGGAGGGGGGGGGGGGTTCGATTAGATGTCAATCATTTCGTAGTAAGTAGTACATTTATCTTGGCCCCAGTGTTTGTAGTGCCATTAGTACATATAGTTGTGCAATTAAGCGAATTAGAACACCTACTCTTTTGCATTTTAGATGCCATAACGTGGGTGGATGGTTTGCTCTATAGGTTATCCTGGACAGTGTTAATGTCATCTGGTGTTGTGGAGGATGGCAGAAGATTTGCTCTGCTCAAAGCAACCCAGATTCCCAGAACACACACACAACTGCCTGAAAGTAAACCACCATGCAATGACCGTGTATAATTTAGGCGTGAGGGGTATTTTTAGGAGATTTTTGGAGTAGAGGGAAAAATGAGTTTGGGTTAGGTGTTCATTAAGGGAAAAATGAGTCTTGAGTGAGGAGTATAATATCCCTTGCTGAAACTTTCTTATTGAAGGCAAAGTATTTCTAGTCAGATGTTTATTAAAGTCATTGTACTTATACGCAACAACTTTCTGCTGTATACATGTCATATAAGCAGACTTTAATTTCACACATGACGAAGCAACCATCTCCAGGATTGTGAAAATACATTGCATAAAAAGCCTATGACATCTGCAAAAAAGCGACTTTTCTTGGGATATAATGAGGGAACTAAGTAAATAGATGCATTATATATCAATGCAGCCTTTTTCTGTATCTCAATCACCAATTTTAACACTGATTCTACAGGAATTTGTGGACTGTATGAAAGGAAACTCAAGGAAATTAACCCAACCGTCAAGAACATCACTTATGACATCACGGATCTTTACAATTTTATAGATGGGTTGAGTGATATGAGTGCACTGGTGTAAGTTCTCTCTCTCTATACGCTATGCATATGGGTTAGCATGAATACGTAGACTCATTAGCAACAGAGCTCACTTTGCTTTTGAAGCATATGGATAGTTCCTTGATTCTGATTTTTTTTTCTTTTACTACTTTCACCAACTATATATAGTTTCTTGTTTTGTGTATATGGTTATTGCTTAGAAATGATAATATTATGAAGTTGGGATATATTTTCATGGTTGTCTGTTGAACTAAATACTACCTAGATGCTAAGCAAAGCTCTACTGTCCTGCAGTTATGATCACTCACGCCAGGCTTACTTACCATATGATCGGCAGTGGATTAAGCAGCGCACATTGCAACATCTGAAGAAATTGGCACAGTAATCTCTGTTCTGTTTGCAGACAGTCTCTGATTGAATATTGTAGTAGCAAGAATGAAACCGTGTGAGTTAGTTGGTTACTGTTCTCATGTTGTATCTATTATTGTCGTTGTATGGAATGTAACCAAAAAATTATTGCAATATTCATGCATCTATCATCTATGGATTATTTGCAGCATCTCCAAATATTGCTCCATTTTGGTGTCTGGAAAGTGATGCGTTGCAATGTAGTAAAACTTTTATCCTCCCTTGTACATTTGGCATTTTGCTTATTGTCTGAATTCTGTCATTTTGGCTGGCTTTTATTTCCATTGGTTTAATCCTGTGTCCTATGGAAGCTGTGGTGGTTTAGGCCCAAAAAATGCTCCTATCTTGTTTCCTTCTTAGAACTTTTACCTAAAAATGATGAACCAAGATAAGTTAAGACTTGGGGAACTCAATATACACAAGTTCATTTTCTTCCATAAGATATGTCATATACAATATCGGACAACTTGGGGATCCGCAAGACTTGTTTGTATTTGAAAGTAGATTGATCATCTCACTGCAGCAAGTTTGGAGGTAAACTTGTTTTGTTGTTCGACCTGTTGAAATGATTTATCCTTGAATTTGTGAATACCAGTAAAATTCTTCATGCTGCGCAACAAATTATGACATTGGCTCAACCACTTGGGCACCATTCCAAGGTTGCATATTGGAGTCACCGACCTAGTCCAATCTTCATCATAGTGCAGTGAAGTACATGTAAGGATGGAGAATAGACTACACTGTATAGCTTTCCAATGATGATGTAATTTCTCACTTCATTGCCTAACACATGATAGCAACATAGGACAGTTTTGCTTCATAGTCCTTTCAAGCAGATGACCATTTTGTCTCCAACGCTTTATATATATAATATACTAGAATTTACGTCACGCGCTACGCGTGTGATGCGCTCAACTTTAACGTTTTTCTACTTATTACAATTTTTATACGAAGTAGCGTGTGATGCGCTCAACTTTACCGTTTTTCTACCTATTACAATTTTATACGAGCGGACGGTTAATATGTCACTTGCTCCGTTATTTGTAAATAATCTTGTATGATATGATATCATGGGTCTAATATCACGTGTGACCATATGGTTTTGGATTGGATACTCATGGTTAGGTCACACACGTCTCATTGGTATGATATTTTATGTTTTAGATCGAAACTCATTATATCTTATTGCTACTCCTACACTACCTTCTTTACTATCTTATAACTCCAACAAATACGTCTAAACTGGATTTTACAACAAATGTAACCTGCTACATCTTTTATTTTTTTCGCAGAAAACAAACCAGATTCGGTAACAACTTACTATCAAACGCAGTAACACACAGAGAGATACAACAAGTATTTTTAGGTACCTGAAAGTTCATATAAACCAATACCAAAAACTCCTTCAAGTAGAATCCAAACTCGCATGGAGTAATTTAATGCCTAAATAAGGAGTAATTTAATGCCTAAATTAAGCTAAGGATTACTAATTTACAATAAACAAGTAAACAAAACAACAATTACAGCAAGTGGCTCGAGACTATCCATGTTTATCTAATTGAGCACCAAAAGTTCAAAACAGTAAAGAACTATAGACAATCAAGTAATATACATACAACAACAAAGATAGTCCGTTTTTTTTTTATTGAGTGTATTTGAGCTCATCACTTTTTTTAATAATCGAACCATTACAATTTCACAAGTAGCATTACAAAGCTAGTAATAAACTATAAATAATCCCGCACTTGGCGAGAAATCCCGCACTTGGCGAGAATTGAACCTATGACCTCTAGTGTCATGACACCTCAGTCTAACCAATTGAGCTAGACCTCATTGGTACAAAGATAGTCCGTTTACAAACCTGGAAATCTAACATTGCCATTCCCAGTGAATCCTTCCCTCCATCTCCACAAGTTGTCTCATAGAGTCCGTTTACATTTCCCGCCTGCAGTTATAATGCTATCTTAACTGGCCATATTTCACCAACAGACTAACTTGCTTAAAAGTTAATTAAAAGCTAATAACCTACATGTGACGTTTATCAAGCCACACCATTCAACAATCTTTTTCTTTTCAATCAAACCAAAAAATCGATAAAAAAATACTGAGATTACATTAGACAAAATCTTACAGGAAAATTAAAATTACCAAAAATCAGGATATTCAGCATAGGTAGAGACAAACCGAGTAATTCTACGACGTCATTGGTTGCAAATCTCAACAAATTACCCGGTCAATTGATGTAGGCTTCCGATCAAATCTAGCGCCAACCACCAATCGGTTCATGGGGCAAGGCTGAGGTGATGAAGAGCAGACCTAATAGTAATTGACTGATTAAGGAGCATATAATAAGAATAATAAGAAGAAGAGGCCGAATTGTGCAGGACTGAGAGATCGAAGAAGACGATTGAAGAAATTGCTTGGGACCAAGACGAAAGAGAAGAAAAACAATTCCATTAATTAAATATAAAGGAAATGATAAAAACGCAAAATTGGAGAAAAATCAGGGGCTGCATATTGCCCACGTGCGTTTTCTTCACATATTATTAAGAGGTTAATATATATTCAAACACACACCCTTATATTCTTTTTCATAATTCGGTTGTACATTTGCAGCACACTTTAATTTATATTATGAGCAATTCTGCAGCATTGCTATGATCTTTTGTAGGAACATGCTGCTCTCTTCTGATGTATACCTGTACTTGGGAAGCACAGGATATGAAATGCAAGCATGTAACATTCCAGGGCTTTCATACACAAACTTAAACTAACATCTTCACCAACAGCTTGATGATGTTCAAGTATACTAGCTATTACTGTATTACATACAGCTTGAAGCTTTGAAAACACTCCAATCAAATGAATTATTGAATTGTTTTCTTCCTCTGAATTTTATTGTCCCACAAATTTCTCCAACCACAGAGCAAGAGCACGGTTCACTTGAAATTTGTAAAGCTTGACACTAAGCATGCACTTTAATGGCTTTCTTCTTCTATTTTGAGTCTATGACATTTAGTTTGCATTCTTTCAGAAAGATGATCATTGTTCTGTAATTTATATTATGAGCAATTCACAATCAACTATCAAGTAATCAACTCCATACCAAGAGGAACAAAATCATTAACTACATAAACTTGTACTTGATTGAGAGGGGTGCGCCAGGCCCATGCAATAGTGCAACACATGGGCGACACATGAAGAGCTTGTGCAGTAAGCTACACCCTTCCCCTAAAAAAAATAGATTAATATCTTTGTAGCCCAATGTGGGCTACATATACCGTGTCTCGCTGCATTAAGCAGATATTCCATTTTTTGGAAGGATTTTTTCCATGAAAGATCCCCACAATTTAGTTTAAAATTTATGCTGCTTTGAATTGCATAATGTATAGGCTTCTCTGAAGTCTAGTTCATCATAGCTGCAAATCATGTTTAGCTTCTGGACATTTCCATGAAACTATTCAGCAGAAAGCCTTGTTGATGAAGTGAATGTAAGCACTGGCTGATGTTATCTCAAGATTGAAACATACACCTTCCACATTCTTTGCGTAATTCTATATCCTGCTAACATGTAAACTGATCCGTGTTGAATTGCGACTAATTTATTTGAGAAGAAGAAGCAGTTCCGGCTGTGGAATACAACAACTTTATGTTAGTGAATCCTAGGATCTTTCTGTCCCTCAGAATTATCCTTGGGAGCTTCAACCAGACCACCATCATCCAAACAAATACCGTTTCTGTTAACATGAGCGTGTGGATTAGGTACAACACGCGGAAGACTTTTCAAGTATTGCAAATGCAATAGCTGATCAGCATTCTTGGCTTCCGCATTGATAGATTCTGACAAAGGAAGCCTTCCTCGTGGCTGCCTACTGGTCATCCGGAGTTCAGTGACTTGGTCATGTTTTGCAGGCACTTCCAACAGCTTTCAAAATCTCAAGGACACCATATGCTACAACACTTTTATGCCTTTCTCCATCAATCTCTCCGAGTGATTCTGAGGATGAGGTGTTCTCTTCTCGTTAGCATGCACGACTCTCATCTCTGTTCACCTAGAAGCAATCAACCGGAATCAACTCTTCCTTTATCTGTGCAAACATGTTCTTCCCCGCAGGAGATGGATTATGAAATTATCTTTGTTCACTAATTGGCCTTGATCAACTAAGCAAAAAGCCCTGCAAAAATACTATAAAATGCCCTCACAAACAATCGATATGCTTTTTATTTGATTAGGAATAGCGGAATGAAACTATGACCAAACCAGGTTGATTTCTGTCTCCTTGTTTTGTTCCTTATGAAATCTTCAGCAGATAGAAATCAATTTGATGGAAATTTGAAGTCCAACAGTTGTTGATTACGTGAGGAAAATCACAGAACATGCAACCAAAGTCTTGTTGTTTCACATTGTATATATACTGTATGTCAAACAGCTTTGCTTTTGTCCCACATCGGTAAAATATGAAATGACTCCCAAAATAACCATATAAAAATGCCATCTGCTACGTTGTTATACTCATACCTTTCTCGGCCTTTTGGCTAAGATCAAGTGTAGTATCTGTTCTTATCAGTTTAATATCTGATATGTAGCCCAATGGGCTACAACGATATTAATCTAATTTTTTTAGGGGGAAGGGTCCAATGTGTAGCTTGCTACGCGGACTCTTCATGTGTTGCCCAAGCGTTGCACTACTGCATGGGCCTGGCGCACCCCGACCAATTCAGTCAACAATTTATTTTTATCCCAGGTTTAATATTATAGGCCCTTCAATTGATAATTTGTTTTTCTGGACTTCTGTTAGTAAAGAATTATAATCATGAATTTTCATTTCAGTGGGTGTTCAAAGGGCTTGTTTTGCTTTCTTATTTGTTAGTGTGAATTTTGCCACATACAAGGAGTGTTCCATAATTTCAACTTCTGCTGCTACAACTATCTTTCCATTCTGCGTATTCAGAATAGAAGACAAACTCAGAGCAGGTTATACTACATGAAACAGTAGTTCATGAATTAAGTTATGAACTAAACTGCCAGTGACATGAATGTCCAGTGTTCTCACCTGGTAATCAGCCATGACTATGAGGACTTCAATTTTTCTTGAACAAACAACTTGTTGAAGTCGGATTATTACTTGAATCTGGATTATAAGTTGCATAACAAATGTAGCTGAGTATCTTAAGGATATGCGAAAAATAACTGAAAAACTTCACAACTGATATTGTTGGGGTGCTTTAGTAAATAACCTCCAAAAAATAGCGTATGATGTTAATCTAATTTTATTAGAGGGAAGAGTCCAATGTGTAGCTTCTTGCTTAAATTCTTCATGTGTCGCCTATTCCCATGGGTTGCCCTACTGCTTGGGCCTGGCACCCCCATCCAATACAGTTTAGAGTTTAGACTTCTTTACAGTTTAGACTTCTTTGTCCATATTATTATAGTATGAAGTTGCAAGAGTTGATTTAAGAATTTCAAAGCAACTCAGTGAGGAACAGAGAGTTGATATATCTGTTTTAATTAGGTTCAACAAGCTAATGAACAAGTCTAATAGCATCACAGTTGCAATCTTTTTAGTGCTTATAAATACAGAACCTAGCTCTATGGTTAACTAAAGGGGAAAGATTTTGATGCAAATTCTGGGATGAAGAAGTTTTCTGAAGCTG
The DNA here is from genome assembly GCA_028274465.1 of Plantago ovata. Classification (NCBI taxonomy): domain Eukaryota; kingdom Viridiplantae; phylum Streptophyta; class Magnoliopsida; order Lamiales; family Plantaginaceae; genus Plantago; species Plantago ovata. The sequence continues at coordinate 19,441,935 of CM051455.1, read as the reverse complement.
TACATTTTTACCTTGATGTCATTTAGTTAAACATGCTGATTAACTTTTGATGTCAATATATTTATATATGCTTAGTTATGCTAATGAATTACTGATGCTCAACTCCAAGTTTACAACTCAGTATACTTGTTACTCTTACCCAGACAAAAAAACCTCGATATGGAATTATACTATCCCCTCTTCAATTATTCACTATCCTGAACTACTACAATGTAATGCTTAGTTATTGGTTCGAACTTGAAGGAACATGCATATTTGGTTCTGGAGAGTTCACTTATAGTCAGTTCTACACTTTTAGCAATCTCATTCAAGTTATAATAGGCTTGCGAAGTTAATACAGATGTAATAATCCAACTGGAGCTGGAAATTGTGATTAAACGAATACAGAAGCAAAAAATAAATAATGTTGAACTCGGTAATTAGTTTGTAATTAACTAATTTTATGTATTTGTATATCTTTGTGTGTGATTCGTTATGTCATCTCTAAGCAGAAGCTCTGATGCAGGAACTTGAAGGTTTGATGGATTAATAGTATGACTGAAACACGTACGCCTCAAAATCTCAAATAGATGTCTGTCACTAAGCGATTATCTATCATCCCTTTTCAGTTTTATTTTATGTTCTTTATTTGACAATTGATGAATGATTTGAATAATGCCGATGTAGGTTCAGTGTTTGGATCTTATATGGTCAGAGAACAAGGATGATGAGAAATCGCTTACACTTATCAGAAAATCGGAGAAAAAGATGCTCAGATGAGTTGCTTGAAAGTATGTAACAGAATATCCCACATTATTTTCCTGTGTTAGGCAGTAAACTGAAAAAGGACTTGATGTCGAGTAAGCAACCAAGCTACATACTTACCTGGACGGGTTCAATGGGTGATCAAGAAGGCCCATGGACTAGGTTGGTGACCTCCATTGCACTTTGGAGGGGTTTGGGGGCCTGCGTTCGCGCGGCCTCTGCCCATTTCAATGTGAAGTTTGCCCCAACTGCTTGTTTTGCTTTATTATCTGTTAGCTTGTTTTAGTTCCAGTTGCCTGCACAGTAGCTGTTAAGTTTTTGCAAAGGCCTGCGTTCGCGCGGCCCCTGCCCATTTCAGTGTGAAGTTTGGCTCAAGTGCTTGTTTTGCTTTATTATCTGTTAGCTTGTTTTAGTTCCAGTTGCCTGCACAGTAGCTGTTAAGTTTCTGCAAATTTTTCCCAACGGGAACTCTGATGAAGCACCTGTTGGGCTTTTGTTGCTATGGTACCTATAACAAAAAGCACCAGAGATATCCTATGAAAAGTACTCAAGTTGCTATGGTTTCTCCAAGGCTAAAGACACATGTGAAACAGACTTTCTGGCAGTGAAAACAACTCGTGATTTCTGTGCCATGTACTTTGCTGATTCATTCATTCAAGTATTTATATGTTCTGTTTGCAAGTAATGAAGCAACTAGGTATGTTGTATGCAGAGATGATTTGATGTTAACACAACAAATATGATGTTGAATGGCACAAGAAAAGGCGAAAGGACGGAGCTGTATTAGTGTAACTTAGTCCCACAATGTTTTACAGTTATAAGGACAAGGGATAAGCTGTATAAAGTTGGCAGGAAAATCCCTCAGTAAATCACGCAGCTGCGCGATAAGCACATAGCGAACTATTCTTTCGCCTTTTACTAAAGAATACCGTGTGCTTGTCGCTTTAAAGCGGCATACGCTATTTTTTGGAGGGTTGCTTACTAAAGTTAGCACCCCAACAATATTAGTTTTGAAGTTTTTCAGTTACTTTTTAATTATAGAATGTGGTCCCCTATCACAAGCAGACCATTTTCAAGTTATCCTGGGATGTATATGGGCCTGGCAGTTGTTTTATGTTTACTGTACAAGTGTTGTGACATGCATGGATTGTAGCATTTGGATAATAATTAGTTAATCTCAGAATCACATTGTTGTTATCTCCTCACAAGTTTGTTTTCAGGTGATTGTTCATTTTTTTGATTTAATACTCGGACACAGAACTTGATAGAAGTAACTAGTCTCATATTCATAAACCTTAAGTAACTATTAGGGAAAAGAGACACCTTAAAATCTTTATATGTGCATCAAGTCTCCTAGTTATATGCATGCCCAATGTTTCTCCTGTATGTCTAAAATTGTAACCCAAACTCATGAACCCCAGCAGTTCTATTCTTAAATTGGAAAGACCACTTTTGTGCAGTTGGTTTGAACGATAACAGTCACTGACCAAAAATACCAAATACTACTTCATTTACTGATTTACCCAGATCTTGAACGTCTGGGTGCTTTTGAGTGCAAATCATGAAGCCGTGGCCCGTCCGCCCGTGGTTGTGCCTGCGGGTACAATTCAAAAAGTATGTGCTAGAGGCAGTGTAAGAGTGTTGATAGGCCCATTAAGAATTGTCTAGAGAGTATATGTACGTACGTAGTTGGCTTAATTAGTTCTGATTTGTAGTTGTACAGAAGATCTTGAGATTAATGAAATCTTATACAGAATAATGTAATGTCTGTCCTTAAACAGTCTTTCCGGGTCTTCTCTGAAAGCTTACGCCTGCTAGGTAGACTTGTGTTTTTCATGTTTGATTTTATCTGTTCGCAGTTATAAATTGGCTACAGAACCTGATTCAACACAAATTTGGAACCCAAACTGTTGATTTTTCCTATGCCGATCCATAATCTTTACTGATGATCTTCCCTGTGAAACTATTGGAACGCAATAGTTTCACAGGGAAGATCATCAGTAAAGATTATGGAAAACTCATCAGTGTGGGTTTGGATCAGTGACAAATCAGGCTCTGCAGCCAATGTATAGCTGCGAACGGAGTCAATCATGGATAATGCACATCTTACATCTACCTAGCAGGCATAAGATTTCGTCACGATATGAGAATGATAAAAGCTACATGCATCTCGAACAGAAAAAAAAGTATCTAGATTTCAGTACAAGTTTCTCATAACAATTAACAGTTTCAAGGAACTATCCAGGCCAAGCACCAACAAATTAATGAGACATTCAGATCAACATTGGCCATTGATGCTGGGGAAGCAGCAGTATGATGAGATTTTTATTGTTGAAACGATTGGTATTTGGTAACATAGTATATATACGATATGCTTTGCCCACGATTTTTTAAAGTACTCTACTCATTTTTGTCCTGCTCACGTTGGTTCGGCAAAAACTAGTATGGAGTTGCCACTCAGTACTAAATGATCGGTAATCGTCGTCTTCAAAGAGATCTACTATTGCTTGTCTTATGATTTCTCATATATTTGTATTTCATATCATATTCAACAATCAACAGTGTTTCACTTCAACTTTGTATTTAAACTTTCATCGAAGTAACCGTAGAGAAACCTAGCACAGGTTTACGGTAATCACTAGGTCCGAATCATAAATAATACCCCATGAGGATGTGAATAAGATAAAACTGGTCAATTCTGTAACAAAGTTCTTTGTGAGCAGATAGATATGTAGTACTATTATCTCTTGCATGTGAAACAGATTTACAGAATCGTCCTTTGATAGATAGAATCCATTGAATATGGTAGCTGGCTCAGATACAATTTTGACCACCAAATCATTTACTAACATACACTATACATGAGATCAACAAATTAATTAGTGACCACCATCCTCTATATATAATAAGAACATGATCTTCAGTTCATCTCAACCACAAATATATTTTCTTGAAATTATTAAAATGACTTCAACTTTTCTTTCTTTTCTCTAACTTCTTCTTCTTCTTCTTCTCCTTAGTAACTTCTCCTTAGTAATGGAAGAGAGATATAGTCTAGAGGTTGGTGATCAACAAGAAACAAGGGATGAAAAATATCCATTCTTTTTCTGTGGAATAAGAGGTGAGTTGTAAATATCAGTTGCTTCCTTTAACGAATCTATCACTTCAATTGCACTTGAGCATGCATCACCTCATCTTTTGTTTTATGATTCAGATTAAATTTTATTTGATACTAGTTATACTTTTACAAATATCTATACCATGTACCATTGTACAGTGGTTCGTGGACCAGGGCGTTTTCAACAAGCAACGCGCCTAAGTTAGTACCAACAAGAAACAAGGGATGAAAAATATCCATTCTTTTTCTGTGGAATAAGAGGTGAGTTGTAAATATCAGTGGCTTCCTTTAACGAATCTATCACTTCAAGACCAGACCATTGCACTGTGGTTCAGGGCGTTTTCAACAAGCAACGCGCCTAAGTTAGTACCTCATGAGCTACGTCATTGCCCCAACCCCTGCAAAAACCCAGCCCACAGTTATCTCCCACAGTTATCTCGTGCTTATCCGATGTGGGATAATATTTAGAAGCGTTCTGTGGATTTTACAGCATCTGGAAATGAGTACTGTAGTTGGCAATTATGCTATCATTGAATTCGAATTGAGAATGCGTGATTAAATTGATCTGATAGTGTCTTAACTTCCCGGACTGATTTTAGTTATTACTGTTTGATATGTTTCGGACTTTCTGCCACTCTTGAGGATAGATCCGTTTATCACTTTCAAATTAAGTTGCGCCGTGCCATTTTACGCTAGAGAAAATAAAGAATGTGATGGCATGAAACAAGTACTGCATGCAGTCATCCCCTTAATATCGATTGTTCTTACCGGCAAGATTCAGCTAACGGCTAAGTTGTTTCATCAACTCCCTCTCAGCTGTAGCCAAGAAGCAACAGATATTTCCAAGTAAACCTAGTCACCCTAGCTAGTACTTGCTCGAAGTACTAATATACGAACCTAGATTGATGATCTCGGTGAATTTTCGACTATGTGAGAAGCTCTGAAATTGTCTCGTTGAATCATTCCATCAGAGAGTTGTTTCTGGCCAACATAACTGAGTGATGTTCAGTAAATGCCAGATAGTTGTGTACTAGCAGCAGACATTTTATCAACTTCATGAAAGCAAAATCCAACAAAAAGGACTAATTGTAGCAATCCAGAAAAAAAAAACACTAAAGAAGTTTCAACTAATGGCATATTATCAAATTGAAGTCATTAAACCAAACGGATCAGATCCCCGAGATCTCTCCCTCTAGTCCAATCACTTTAGTTGAGGCCTGAACTGCAGCCTTAACAGAACCGGGCCCAATATTATCTTGGCCCACAAAAATCAAGCCCACCTTCTTTCCTCTTTCCCTTCCTCTCTCCAACAGAAGTGCAGAACCATCGATCTTGACAGTAGTACTATTCCCCCGCCCAAATCCTCCATTAATTCATCTGTTTTCTCCGAAAATATCATTCGCCGCCAATCCCAGCTGCCAATTCCTAGTTCGTTCCATTCTCCTTTCCTTAATTAGAAACACAAGACTCTCTCTCCCAGTCTCCCAGCCGTGAGTATAGATTAAAATTAGCAAGGCAAGTTTTACATATTCATCACAGCTAACGACAACAATGGCCGCCACATTGCATTCATGTGGGGCTAAAACACAAACCCCATGTGTCTCTTTCTCAAGGAGAGCGTCCCAATTTATACAACGGCAGCAGCAGCAGCTTTATGGCTCCCCACCTAGGCATTTTTGTTTACCTCCACAATCATTTCGTGTCAGTTGTGTGGCTGGAAAGGTCGATGTGCTCGAAAGGAATGGCTCTTCGGATCAAGATTTGGAACAGACGTCGAAGGAGTTGACGTGTGTGATGAAATTCGGAGGATCCTCTGTTGCATCCTCTGATAGAATGAGGGAAGTGGCTGACCTTATACTTAGTTTTTCGGAAGAGAGGCCTGTCATTGTTCTTTCTGCAATGGGAAAAACAACTAACAACCTCCTAATGGTAAATTCATTGCTTCGTTTCTATTCCGTAATGCAATGTAGTAGTTTGTAGTAGTTGTTTTGAGAAGCTGTTGAATAGATGAGATTGATGTACTAATTGTGTGTATTAGGCTGGAGAAAAAGCAGTTAGCTGCGGTGTTTCAAATGTTTCTGATCTCGAGGAGTTGGCTTTCATAAAGAATTTACATTTGCGGTAACTCTGTTTTATAGTACTATGCGTTTTCGAGTTTTTGTAATGTTTTTCCATATAATTATCTGAGATTTGCAATCTATAGGACTGCTGATGAGCTTGGGATTGATAGAGCTGTTATATCAAGTGAGTGTTCAATACTATGCAGTTTACATGTTTTTTTTTAAACGGCAAATATTACAACTGCTCATATACAAACATACTACACCACCTTATGACTCCTATGCAATGGACATGTGTTGTACTTTATGTATTGTTGTAATCTCGAAAACTGGTTACATAGTTATAAAAACCATTTACTTCCGAAAATGAAATTCTGTTAAGCGGTTGTTCTTTCTTGTGCATTGCTGCCCGCATAATTGTTTATTTGTAACTATAGATTAGAAAGTACCCATAATTAGTATACTCATGGTAAATGCTATTTATGCACAGTATCATGTCGAATTGTGATGCAGAACTAACTAGGTTCCATCTCCTGTACTGTTTTAAAAACCTTTGCTTCAATTGGAGCTATATTATGTGTGTTGTCATAAAGTAATTTCTTTAATATAAGGTCATTTATCCGGTGTTGTTTGCCAAGTTCTCCATAGCTTCTAGTTTTTTCTTATCTTGCAATTTGGTTCTAGAGTTTGTTTTCTTATGATAACCGTTTTGCAGAACATCTTTTTGAATTGGAACAGCTTCTAAATGGAATTGCCATGATGAAAGAGTTGACACTGAGGACAAGGGACTATCTAGTCTCGTTTGGAGAGTGCATGTCGACGAGGATATTTGCTGCTTATTTGAATAAGATTGGTGTAAAAGCTCGGCAAGTATGTTCTTTTCCATCATCTAATAATCAGTTTAGATTATCATATCAATCAAGTCATCTAGGAGTGACATATTCAATAGTTGATCTATTTTTGTGCTAAATTATTAACATTTAGTACACGTTAAATTAACTGGTCCAATTTGAATATTTGCGCAGTATGATGCCTTTGAGATAGGTTTCATAACTACCGATGACTTCACAAATGCTGATATTTTGGAGGCAACTTATCCTGCTGTTGCAAAGAGATTGCATGGAGACTGGATTAGAGATCCTGCAATTCCGATAGTGACTGGGTTCCTTGGGAAGGTTGTCTCCCTTTTCCGATTCTCCACGTCTTTCTTTTTTTGTACTTCAGTCATATAACTGTGCAAGTTATCAATAACGTTATACTGTAGGGTTGGAGAACTTGTGCAGTAACAACACTGGGGAGAGGTGGTAGTGATTTGACGGCGACCACAATTGGCAAAGCATTGGGGTTGAGGGAAATTCAGGTTAGCCAATATTTCTGTATGTTAAAGTGTATATACACATATATTCAAATAGATAATGTAGAACTCTGACAGACTGACCCATGCAAACACTTTTGATAGAGTAAATACTTGCGAAAGTAGTGTGGTTTTTGTTTTGCGTATTTATCTTTATATGATGTCCTTACCGGGGTATGGTAATTTTACCTAGGCATTCCAGAACCTATAACCTCCCTCTCCGGTGATGCTTAAAGTGTTAGAAACAGAGTAATGTACGAGTTTGAGACAGTTCAAGAACATTTTCACCCCATTTGCTTCAATATTGCATTTGGGTTGGACTAAACTAATACCCTACCATATACTTTTATTCCTTTTCATTTATATCCAATGACACGTAAACAAAATATATATGACACTGATATATTAATTTTTCACCCACCTTTCCTGCACGGCTGCACATGAACTTTTTCATAATTATTATGTTTTCCCGAACTGAAATTCAGAATCCCATTTCTTTCTTGATCCAAATAGTCTCTTTGTATTTGGTTGGTTTCTTGGTTGGTTATAACTTACAAATGTAAGTATGTAAATTGTAACCTTATCACCTCAAAACCATGTCAAATTGTAGTCTTGACACCGAAGCTTAAATGCATGTATTGACATTTCTGTACTACAACCACCGCATATATTAACATTGTTTGATCTTCTATCATGTATAGGTGTGGAAAGATGTGGATGGTGTTTTAACCTGTGATCCAAATATACACTCACGTGCAGAGCCTGTGCCCTATCTAACATTCGATGAAGCCGCTGAACTTGCATATTTTGGTGCTCAGGTATCATTTAATTATTTCAAGTACACTTGTACTATTTACAGAAATTTTGGCTATTGGTGTTGTGGAACCTCTAGGATGAAATGATAACTCAGCTTGATGTTATGAGGTGTTTTGTGGATCTGGCTATTTATTTGAATGACAAGTCCTAGAATCTAAGGGAGCTTTGAATTTCTGAATATAAAATGCTAGACTTTAGTAGTTTTCAGAATGTTGAAGAACTAGAATGAAACTTTTGGGTCTAGCTACCTCATTTCTTATTTATTTTTTAAATCCTGTTATTGTTTGACAGTTGACGCTGTTCATGTCTTTCTTGGATTGAAAGGTACTTCATCCACAGTCAATGAGACCTGCCCGGGAGGGTGATATTCCAGTCCGGGTTAAGAACTCTTATAACTCGAAGGCTCCAGGAACCCTTATTATGCGTACAAGAGACATGAGTGAGGTTAGTAGCATAAAGACATGAGTGAGGTTAGTAGCATAAATTACATAGCAATAAATTTGTTCCTAACAAAGCTGAACTCTACCTTTTGTTCCAGGCTGTTCTTACTAGCATTGTTGTAAAACGCAACGTCACAATGTTGGACATTGTCAGTACCAGGATGCTTGGACAATTTGGTTTTCTGGCGAAGGTAAAGCCGCACTAAACTCTGGTAATATTAAAAACGGCACCCTGTGTGAAACATTTCTTACTTTCGTACCTTATTGTGTCTGAACGCACAAATTATGTACTGACAACTAGGTCAATCTGGGAAATATCTCACAAATGGCACAGTTGCAATAAGGTGACAAAAATGAAAATGTCAAACAAAAGGGTAGCATTTATGGATTTTACGATGCCAAATTCCAATATGCCTCCCTGGCTATAACGATCATTTGATATTATTCGATTTAGGTATTCTCGACCTTTGAAGATTTAGGCATTTCAGTGGATGTCGTTGCCACTAGTGAAGTAAGTTTATCATTGACGTTGGATCCTTCCAAGTTATGGAGCAGAGAACTAATTCAGCAGGCAAGCGTACGATATCAGACTTAATTTTAGATTCTAATCCATTACTTATGACAAAAGTTACATGTATTTACAAATTTATTATAATTACTTTTTTTATTTTATTTTATTTTATTTTTTGCATTTTTGGTATATCCTTTTACCTTGTCTTTTTTATCTTTGCCAGGAATTGGACCACATGGTGGAAGAACTTGAAAAAATCGCAGTTGTTAATCTTCTGCAGAACAGATCCATCATCTCTCTTATCGGAAATGTTCAGAGATCTTCACAGATACTAGAAAAGGTGACATCTGCTACTTATTGCCACATCATAATTTGTGTCTTGGTAATTTTGATGAATACAATAAAGAGTACAAAGAAGCAGGTCTAGTATGCTTGTAGGGTATACTTTCAAATGCAGAATCTTAAAGTCCATTATTAGAAATGATATAATTCACTTTCATGCCATTTAGAAATTACATACACGTCATGTTCACTGTATCACACCTCCATTTACCTCCCTGCTCAGTGGATCTTACTGCAGTTTTGTTATCCAAACCGTGTGTAGGTTTTCCATGTCCTTCAGAAGAATGGAGTAAACGTTCAAATGATCTCTCAAGGTGCTTCAAAAGTCAACATTTCATTGATAGTAAATGACAGTGAAGCGGAACAATGTGTTAGGTCTCTCCACTCTGCTTTCTTTGAGAGCAACCTTTCTGAACTAGTATCAGAAGGTAAATCCGGAAATGGATCCGTATGAACAATCAAACGACTGCAGGGTCTTTGGTGAGGGAGAATTGCCTATTGTGACCATTCTTTGGCTTAAACTAAAGAGCTGTATCTGTATTTTATTTCTTAATTACAACATCATAACGGTTCTATTAATCGTCTCTTTGCAGAATATTACTAGGTTGATCTACGAATTGAAATTCTTCTTCCAGCTGCTTTATCTGTGCATCGTTATTTTTTTTTCTCCGTTCATGGTTTAAAGTTTGCAGCAAGTTGAGTTGAACTTTGACATCCATCATTCAGTAGAACGTATTGTCTTTGTTGATGCTATGCTGCCTTTGGAATGTAGTATAACACACAGGCAAAGGTTCATGTCCATGAATAGATTATGTATTACTACTAGTTTGAAGTGCAGTTGGTGAACAGACTTTTTATACTGTGTTGTCTTGTAATGAACTGACAAAACCAAGATAAAAGAAAGTTGCATTATTATCTCTATTTTCTGTGAATTTTTTACAAAATATTCTCTTCACATTCTCAATCTCCAAATAACAACTGTTGAAGATCCAACCAAACTCCTCTGTTTCTGCAAAAAACTGAAACTAGTTACAGTCAAATGGTTGAAATTAGTCTGTCCGAAGACACAGAAACTGTTCTGGTTGAGCAACATGGTCATGAGATAGCTGAGGAAAGGCAGGAGCTAGCCTTTTAACCATATTGCTCCGGTTTTTGACAGGTAAAGCACCTTTCTTAGCTTTTTAATTTGATGAAATGGTTCTATGTTTCTTGGTATAGGGCCTATAGGCAAATGTGTTTTTTCGTTTCCTGATATGGCCAACTGTTGTGACATTTTTGCAGTTGAATGATTAGTTTGTTTGTTTTGTTTACATTGGGGATGCATAGGCAATGGAAGAGGTGGTTTGTTTCTTGGAACGGGTAATTTCTTTATTTCTTCTATTTTACAGAACATTAGTTGCTGTAATGTGTGAATTGTGATGCTTTTGATGTTTGAATCTTTCATGTAGTATATATAAGTAATAATTAGTTAATTAGAGCATTGGATGATTTTTTGGGCTTAATTGAGTCTTAAAATCTCAATTAAGCCTAAAAATGCCTCCAATTGAGGCTTTTATCATTTACTAGTAACCGTGTCACACGCTACGCGTGTGAAGCGTAATCTTGTAAAACATTATTGTTTTATTAAATAATATATTAAAATAAATGGAGTGAATATATAATTTTCACATAATGACTTCAAACGTAATAAAAAATAACTAATTAAGTAATTAAACTTAATATAAATGGTGTGCTATAAATGTATATAGTTTTTGTAGTTATACAATTAATAGTTTTGAATTGAACTATATTAGACATACAAAAATTATTCTTCCGATAAGTTAAGAACCATAAGATACATCTCTAAACTTTGGAAACATTCAACTTCAAAATCTACAATGCATTTTTTTCGCATGTTAATTGGTATTTTTCATCAGTTGAATATATTGTCAAGTTCTTCATATAAACATTCTAGTTTCATAATATGATGTTTTTAGTTATTTTTATTGTATGATTTAAGAATAATTTAATGTCAAAATGATCATCGAAAAAGTCAACAAAATCAACTGCTACATTTATTATTGGACGGAGGAAGTATGTCTTTTTTTATAAGAACATATCATGGTTATATTTTAAAATTAAGTATAGTACGCCATACAACTTTATGTTAAAAAATAAAAATTTAAGAAGAGAATAAATAAAAAAGAAAAAAATTACGTCAATAAGATTCGAACCCAACACCTTCAACTAAAATAATGATACAAATAATAGAAAAAAATCACGCCAACAAGATTCGAACCAAACACCTTCAATAAAAATAATAATAATAATAATGGAGAAAAATCACGCCAACATGATTCGAACCCTACATCTTTTAATTAACTAATGACACATGTACGCACCAAATTGAAATTGGATAAACAAGATCAACGGATTAAAATTGATTGGTAGGTCGATCAATCAATTGATTGAATCAACAGGCTTATTATATTACTTTAAGTAGTTCATGGGAATGTGATACTAAATAGTAGTCCCCTTTAAGTCCAAATTATATTTAAAAAAGATATATTTAATCATATTTTTTAGTATGATAATTAATAATGGACTAACATGTGGCGTATGTGACCTACATACAAGCCTCAATTAAGTCCCAAACCATTTAAAATTCAATTTGGGAAGGGCTTATATGTTTAAAGCCTCAATTAAGCCTAAAACCATAAAGATAAAGAGTGTTCTTAGTCTTATATTTAGTTTATAATAGATTATAGTTAGGAGTCTTGACTCTTTTGGTAGTAGGTATTTGACTATTTTAGCATACTTTTTTAGCATACTTGGAGTAGCTGATTACAATTTTATTAATGATATCTCAAAATTAAATTATAAGAAGCTTGTGAGAGAATGGAAGGAGTATAATAATACATGCACAACGGTCCCATTCAAACTAAATGTAAGTGTCATCATTTTTTTGAAACGGTAAGAAAATGTTATCAATGAAAGAGCATAAAGAATGCTCCGGCAATTACAAATCGAAACAAAACTACTGTGATACTAAACTAAAAGATTCACATACATACACCAAAAGATATAGCGACCATCCTACCATAATCAAGATTAAAGCAACACCATATTATCAAAACTTGACCATCCAATGGCAGCAGCTATCGTGAAGATCAGTGACCATTTTCCAACCAACCTCATGATATACATCCGATCCAAATTACATCAGAAACAACTCTTCACTCAATTAATCCGTCAACTCCATATGTTGAAGATTCAATACCATCAAAATATGTAAGTAAGATTCCCAATATCGAATCATCACCTACAACAACAGTACCCAATGCCAACATACCACCATATAAAATACCACATTCCCACAACCGTCAAAACATCTTGAATTATAAGCATCAAAAGTCAAAACACCAATTCCTTCCACCTCCCTCCATGATGTGCTCTCACAACGTGCACTCCACCTGCAAATGTTCTTTAGTTACACACACTCCAGGTCCTACACCTTGTCACCCCCCTCATTTTCCTTTCTCGACACCTGCTCCAGAAATTTCGCTCCTCTCTTTATTCATATCCTGTCCCAAAAAAATAAAAATTAAAAAAAATTTAAAAAAATCAAATACACAAAATTGGCTCCATGAACTAGGAGTTAATTTGATTGTATACCAACGTTTTTATTTTTTATTTTCATAAAATCAACTATTTTTTCCTAGAATTATCGGCTCTTATAATTTCCATAATGTCTTCATCATATTTTATGATCATAAGCAGAGATATAGTTGCCGGTCTTTTCTGTTTTGGGCTTTGTCGTTCTCTAACTGCTCTCATTGCCCATAAAACCAGATTTTTTGACATGGTTAGCGAAATTATAATTTCCTAGCTTGTTTCTTTTTTGCCTAAATTAATTTTTACAGTTTCTCTGTTCCCTTTTTTTACATTTATAAAATATACTCCATATGTGATGATATACGATGATACTAGTATATATCTTGATTTACTGTACTAATTTGTTGTGTAGGTTCTTGTTCGGAAGCTTCACCACATTAGCATTGGACTAGTTGTGATGCTCTGCTGGCCGTTCTTCAGGTGCGTAAGTTGAACCGGTTAAATGAATTTCCATTTTTTCTTTTGTTATAATCATGAGTAACGAGCTTATCGATCTCCTGCTCTCTTCCATATTGTATCATACTTGCATTTTATGCCCCGTTATCTTTTCTCCATGTTGTATCATGTAAAAATAGTAATTTCATGTTGATAATTATCCAATTTTACCATGAATTACTCACTCTGTAGTTCGGGATACTCTGGAGCAACTTCAGCCGGCTTCATCCCGGTAGCCTTCATTCTGCGAGGTTTTCTCCGTGGTAGAAATATCAATGAACAACGTACAAGAAAACTAGGAGATAGATATAAAGACCACTGGTAATTCTACTTTAGACCTTACACTTTTAAGTACTTGTTTTGATTAATTAATTCAAAGTTTCACTACTAATTAATTCTAAATTATAAGAGTAGTACCTTTTTTAAATGAAAATTATACTAATGGTAATGTACTAAAACATTTCTACTTTCTAAACTGTCCTTATCAGATGATTTTTGTCATAGTACATTTTACAATTAATACACATATGAATTTGAAACATATTAATGAGAAAAACAAAAGGTAATAATCCTTTACTTTCTTTATCAATCTACATGCGGTGTATTAGGGACATTGTGAACGCAGCAGCTGGATACTGCGTCTCAATATTTTTGGTGACAATACTTTACTGGAGATCCACCGTGGCAATTGCGACAATATCCAATCTATGTGCCGGAGATGGTAATTAATTATGTTCTCCTAATTAATTTATGAATTATTAAAAAAAAAAAAAGAGAATGAGATGGAAATCGTTAAAAAGAATTCAACTTTACACATCTATGTATTTAGGTGTAGCTGATATGGTAGGGCGCCGTTTAGGCAGCTTGAAACTACCTTACAACAGGAATAAATCATTTGCGGGTAGCATTGCAATGGTAGTTGCTAGCTTCTTTACATCAATATGGTAAATATATTACTTATTTTTCTACCACATATTTCTGCTTGAAGGCGGTGATCTATGTAGAATTACATGAATGTAATGATCTTTTTGCAGGTTTACGTACTATTTTGCGTGGTTAGGTTGCATTATTATCACGGAAATTAATACACATATGGTCATTAGTTTTCTGGTTGTGTCTATTGTTTCAGCATTGGTTGAGTCTTATCCCTTGAGTACTAGATTTGATGACAACTGGACGGTGCCTCTGTCTGCATTTTTGGCTGCCAACTTTGTAATGTAATGTAATGTTATGACTTATGATGGAACCCCGATATCACTAGAAGCAATAATAGAGGGCTTATTCAGACCGGATCTAATAAATATTTTTTATAGGCTAATTAAGTACTAATTTTACCATATTATTTATTTTTTTGTACTTTCTCTTGAATAATCCCACTTGATTATCCCACTTGATTTTGTTAACTTTTCATATGTACGATCTGACTTCAAATTAATCATAGATCATTGTGAAAAGAATAATTTTATAAATTATATTATGATAGTACACTTATTATATTTTCATTCGGGCAATTTATATCTACACCCCCTCTTAGTTTTTTTATTACAAATCTATCCCTCCTAGTCTAACAATTACCTCTAGCCCCCTGTTACACAAAAGCAATTACATCTAACCCCATGAATTTGACTTTTGACGAATTCAGAGCTTGAAGTTACAATTTTACCCTCACCGAAATCTCAGATTTTGTGAGGATCCAAACACCTTAAGTTTTCATTATTTACACATTTGACTCTAAGATATTTTATTTTACAAAATTAACTCTAAAGTATTTGAAATTAACCCATATATATTATATAAATTTCAAAATGAACTAATAATTATTATAGCAGAAGTCTCAATCAAATTTTTATTTCAAAACAACCACAAAAATAAAAATAAAAGAATAATTAAAAAAAAAAACACATCTGGTATGGATCTGCTGCAAAAAAAGGAAATGGAGTAAGGATCTGGCCCCTGCTTGGGAGAGAAGTTCGGGCCCTGTTCTTTCTAGTAATATACTTTTCTTCTTTTTCGTTCATCTTCATTCTCGGACAGTCAAACTCTGGTCGAATTTTATTTCTAATTTGATGAAATGTTATTCTCAGATGCTAGAGGAGTCCAAGACGAATTCAACGCCGCAAGAATTGTTCGATTTGGGTGAAAAACGAAGTCCCACGAAGCTTTCGAATACCTTGAAGTCGTTAATGGCGGATCTGCAAACATGCGATGGTTCAAGGCATGTTGGTATGCGTATTGAAGAGGACGTCGCGACGAATCCAACGGTGCAAGAATCACTCGATTTCGTCGAGAAACGAAGCTATGGCGAGCTTCCAAAGTTCAGAAAGATAAGAAAGAAGAAGATGATGAATAAAGAAAAAAAAAAGAAAAAGTAAAAATGATTTTTTTTTAAAAAAAAGGAAAAAATCCTTATTTTGTCACTAAGGCCTTGTTTGGCCGGAGTTTTTTGAAAAGTGAATAATGATGAGGTCAAAAATTTTCCTGACAATGGGGCTATATGTAATTGTTGAACTAAGGAGTATAAAATTGTAATTAGGATCCGTAACAAGGGGGCTATATGATTTTTAAAATTATTTTTTTCACAATGAATTATGAATAATTTGAGGTCAAATCGGAGAAAAAGTCAACAAAACGAAATTGGGTTCTTCAAGAATTTGTCCCCCAAACCTCCGAAATAACCCTATAAATAGATGTAATTTTACCCCCCAAACTTCAAAAAATCTTGGCTCCTCCCTGCATGAGTTTGAGTACCTTGACCTTGAGATGTACTCCTGAAGAACCAGATATATATATACATCCCTTTGTGTCGAATCTTGATGTAATTAATATCAGGGGTGTCGGTTGGGGCGTCCCCCCTTTCAAATTTTTTTTCATAGCTAATATTTACGATTTTTCAAATTTTTATAAGTAATTTTTATGATTTTTCAAATTTTGACTCCAAAAAATTCATATATATTGAATTTCACCTTCCCATCTCAATTTTTGGCTCCACCACGGTGTAATATGTTTCCAGAAATCAACACACAACGATAGATATACATAGCATAGTACGTAGATATGCAAGCCAATCATGTGACTGACATATATGTTCTCATTTTGTACACAGAGCAGTTTGGCTCCATGCGTATTTAACATGCAGGATATGAAAATTCAGTTTAGTGTGGATGGCATTGGCATTAATTCAAACTCTTGCACTTTAACATTTAACATATTAAGGAAAAATACGCTTTGACACATGTTACAAGTAAAAATCAATTCCGAGCACTGGGACGTACTAGTAGTAGTAGTAGTGTGTAGTAGTGTGAGAATGAATAATAATGTACTGTATAAATTAATTGTAACAATGCAAGGACAGAGCTGGGAATATTATATAAGTATGTGCAAAGGCGTTATCATTATTTTCGGAAAAAGGAAAACAGCAATTAATTTATCCTCCACAAAAGGATACTAGTAATAACATAAAAGACTGATCCATCATGCCGTGAATGATTTCTTCTTCATCATGCATTAACATCATTTTCGATACTCAAACGGACTGTTTTAAAAGATAAATGGAAAAAACAAAAGGTAGTTACACCATGTCTAATAATCCAATTGATTAGACTGAGAATTGATGGGTTGAATTTAAAAGTTATCAGTACGAGTTTCATCAAATCCATTGATTATTTCTAGTGAATTCTAAATTTATTGTAAAATGTGATTGTTAGAACGTACTGCTTCCATTTTTTCCCTCCATTTTTTTATATGTAGATTTAGGTGTTCCACACATATTAAGTTAACTAATAAATGTAAATGATTGTCCACCATCATAATTATTATTACCATTAAAAAAATATAATAATTTTTTCAACATCCAATCATAAATAAAAATGAAAAAAGAATTAATATATTGAAAATCAAACATTGAAATTTCAAAATCACAATTATTATCTTGAAAATCTTATAAGATACTAATTTAAAACTTTGAACTACTTATATTTAAGCACAAGAACAAAAGTCTAAAACTACTTATATTAAAAAACTAGAGGGAGTACAAGTAATTAAAATTTATTGCAATGGTGTATATACAAATACTTTAAAATAAAATAAAATAAAAAAGAAAGAAAAAAGAAAAAAGGAGGATAGTTTGAAGAAAAAACCGAGAAAATAATTAAGCAAGACGTTTTAACAACTACTTCTGCATTTGATTGAAGTAGTTTGTTAAATTGTAAAGAAAAGTCATCTTTCTAATCTGATAGAGACCATTCGACCAATATATATATGTTCATTAGAATATAACATCTACTAGCATAGTTATAACTTATAAGTTAGGTAACTCTTCCAAACTGCAATTCTGCATGTAATTTAGCAAAAATGTAAAGTTGATGTGACTTTAATCTTATGATTTCATAGGGGACAAACAATGCTTAGAAATCAAGATTTCATTTTATCAACATCCACCATGATAACAAACTCATCATTTCACTACAATCTCTATTTACTTTGTTATTCTCACTTCACTTCATCATTTATATATACTAGCTACCTCTAATTCTCTGTCATAACCAACAAACAACTGACTCAACACATCATCAAATCAATCAGAAAACCAAGTTTTTTTGTAATAACAAACCAAATTTTCATGGCATTTTCTGTAGCACTGATATGTACATTACTGGTCTTTCCATTTAGTTCCCTAGTGAACGCACTGAGTTCAAATCACTACGATAAAACGTGTCCCAATGTCGAGAGCATTGTTGCCAAAATCGTTAGCGATGCCACGTCCAATGACAAAACTGTCCCTGCTGGACTTCTCAGGATGCACTTCCATGACTGTTTTGTCAGGGTGAGCATGGCAATTACTCCTCCTTTTGTAAAGTGACATGTATAAAAAGACAGTTTTTGCCATGCTTTTTAATGCATAAACTTTTAAATTAGGAGAACTAACTTTTTAGTTTAATTATGGTTAATTTTTTAATTTGAAAGGGCTGTGATGGCTCTGTGTTGCTGGAGTCAAGAGGAGGGAACATTGCAGAAAGGGATGCAACCGCAAGCAAGTCTCTGCATGGATTTTTTGTCATAGAGGGTGCTAAGAAAGCTGTTGAAGCCGTATGCCCAGGCATAGTCTCATGTGCCGATATTTTGGCCTTTGCTGCTAGAGATGCCGTCGTGCTGGTATGAAATGTTGGGAAATTCTTACTTGTACCAAGACTGTCTGTTTCGATTAGGCAGTTTGTATAACAACTCTTTCACATGCATTTTCTGTTGTGATACAGGCTGGGGGGCCAACATGGGATGTTCCGAAAGGCAGGCTGGATGGAAGGACGTCGAGAGCAAGTGAAAGCAGCACCCTATTGCCATCTCCTACTTTTAACTTGGCTCAACTTCAACAGAATTTTGCTCTCAGAGGCCTCTCCCTGGATGACCTTGTAGCTCTCTCAGGTCCAAAATATTCGAACTTGCAGTCTTGCACTTCCAAACTTACATTTTTTTGAGTGGAAACATAACATGCCACTACAAGTTGACTGCACATTTCATCAGAGCATTGACATTTGAAGCTAATTTGTGCAGGTGCCCATACACTAGGATTCTCTCATTGCGCGTCGTTTCAGAACAGAATCCACAACTTCAACGCGACCCACGATGTCGACCCTACGATGCACCCTTCACTTGCATCAAATTTGAAAGGCATTTGCCCTGCCAATAACCAGGCTAAGAAAGCTGGAACCAATATGGATCCTTCCTCTACTACTTTCGACAAAACGTACTACAAGCTGATACTTCAGGGGAAGTCCCTTTTCTCTTCCGACCAAGAACTGCTCTCACATCCAAAGACTAAAGACTTGGTCAGAAAGTTTGCTAGCTCGAAACAAACTTTCCATGCTGCATTTGTGAACTCGATGATCAAGATGAGCAGCATCAACGGAGGACAGGAAATCAGAAAGGATTGTAGGTTTGTGAACTGAAGTACTTTTAGGCTTATTTAGTTTGCAACTGCCAGATGCCTTACGCTGCAACTGTTACAAAATAATCTATAAGGAGAGCGTTCTTGTGTGAGCTTCCTTTGTTCTACTGTAATAAGGGACATAGTCAGCTCTATATTATGTACTGTATCTGTATGTGGTAATGTTAGTTTCAAATTTTATCTGCTGTCTCCATTTCGGTTTTAGTCCTGAAATGCATGGAATTGCAATTTTGAAAGATGGAGTATTTGCTAATGGTCTCTAAGTCTTCAATAGAAGAACTTCCAAAAGAAAGATTTGTAGTGACAGGATTCAGTAACACCTCTGTTTTTACCAGGCAATAAATCAAATTTCGAAGTTCCAGCTGATAAAAAATGTACCGACGTTTTGAAACCTATATGAGATTTACTCAACCTGCTAATTGCAATTCTAATCATTGTATTTTGCGAAAACTACCTCTTCACGGCTTTACCCAATTAGGTACTGCTTCCCTATACAAAAAGTGTGCCATTTTATTTCATTGTTGATATTTCAGGGTTAGTTTTAGCATAAACTAATATAACTAAATTATATTGGAAAAACAAGCAAAAATTAGGATTATTTTGCAGAAAAATTCTCCCTTGATCAACAAAAAGGAACGAAAAACTACTTTCAAATTGATTAGTTCCTATCTTTTCAAAAATTCCCCTCAAATTAAAATGGACCAACAGTGTTGTTCAGCCGGATAAGTCACACATGCCAAATACCAGTGGAAAAAAGAATGAACAGAAGGGCAGAAGCTGTTGTAAAAGATTAAAAGAACTGTGATGAACTTCACTGTCCTTCGGTAGAATTGTTGAAAAGAAGATTGGGATCAATTTGTAAGACAGGCACAGCATGACAGAATTACTTGCAACAAATGCAAGTAGGCTATAACTAATCCATTGCAAGTCGTATAATAAGAGATTCAAGTAAAACTAAGCCTCACCCAAGATTTGGGGGCGGCTATAACTGTGATCTCTTCTCTTGTACAATCAACATAACACAGCCTATAGCAAGTCAAAACTGTCTAACATCGTTATCTCTGCCTATGAAAGATGGAAAGATCCAACATCTAATATCTTAACCAACTCCTCAAATATATAGAAGATTCGAATTCTGCAGCCTACGCTGTCCTCAAACTGCAAATAAGCTTCAGCCAAACAGAGAATCCCAAAGGGTCAAGTTAATTCCAAGGATTCCTCTTTGTAGCTCCGCTTCTTTTTGAGCTAGTTTTCTGCAAAGGGTCAAGTCAAGCCAATTATACTGGAGAAAATTCAGCATGTGACATGAGAACATGATATCAATAGAAAGCTTAACTTACCAATTTAGACTTCTTTGTCTTTCCACGGACTCGGTTCCGTTGAGGTTTCAGTTTGTAGATCCGCACCATCCAGTGGTGCGTGGTGAAAACCTAACCACATGCAGCAGTATTTTTTATATAGAAGATTTTTGGGAAACTAAAGTTGTGTAGAATAAGACATCTAAATGAACTTTGTCAAAAAGAAACATAAATCACAATCCAGAATCTCCAGACCCAATAGAAAATAAAATAAAATAAATACAACATCCAAATTACCTCTTCAAAGTGGGAAAGTTTGAAATACTTCTTCCCAATTTCTGTCTGTCTTACCCTATCATAGCCTTTACCGTCGGTTTCCACAAATCTACATAAAAGGCACATGTTAAATCTTTGAACAGAAGAAAAAACAAATGTCGATAAAAATTCCCTACAAAGAACGAAAAATGCACCTGTAATATGAAAGTTTGTACATGAGACTGTTCAGCATGGTTGGAGTAGCCTGGTCATCAATCCGGTACTGACCATCTCTCTGGTAGCATCATGGCAGAATTGAACAACACCCGTTAAAGTTGAATCATAAAAATCTTAGATTGACACTCTAAATGTATATGCCATACTATGATAATTTAATGAATCATGAAAATCATAGCTTGACACTCTTAAATGTATATGTCATGCTATGATACTTTCATGAATTGACCAACCAGATCATCATCATGTGATTCTACATATTCCCCTTACCCCACAAGATAATTTAATGAGTCTGGCGTACAAAAATTTCATTTAAAATATTGCCTCTGTTTTCAATAACAAATTTGCCAAGGCCCAAGATAACACGAGAATCATAATTTCTACTTGTCTTGGAAAAGGTCATGATTTGAACTCAACAAGGGGATGTGATAGCACTATGGTATTACCGTATTAGTGAGACTCATTCCAGATACAACAAATTCCAGCTACAACACAAAGTGCTACTCTAGTAGCAATAAATAACAAAACCTACCATTCGAACAAAAGAAATTGAGAAGCTTAAATTGATTAATAATTAAATATACAGCGGATGGGATAGCATTATGGTATTAGTGACTCACCAGATAATCAGGTTCCTTAATATGAGGAAAGACGCCTCCCCCAATCCGAACCATCCATAGGAACTTGTTAATATCATCGCTTGGGTAGCCAACCAGACCTGTAATCAAGAGGCAGTTGTTGTGAATTATAACCGTGCCATCATATCTATTAAAATATTAAATTGAGAATGGATAAATTAAAAGTACTATTTTCCCGGACAAGTGCTAACCTCCAAACACAACAAGAACATACTTCACGTCCAACGAGTTGAAAATATCCCAAGCTGCCTTTTCAGGAGATGACATGGCCGTGCCAACAGTTGCAATATGTGTGTTGTTCCAGGTATTATTGTCAACAATAACGGTTCGGTTTGCCATAGCAGTTGTTTGGTAGCCATAATCCCACCATGATGCAACCTGGAATTAATCAGCAGAAAATGAGAAACAGAAGGACAAGACAAACGTGACTTTCAATCAAAGGCATAATTCATGTTCTAAACATCCAGGTAATGGATGCTGCCATGTGATATTTCATGATCTAGATCTTTCAAATATCTGGTGAGATGCAACATGGAGTGATGGCATTTGGTTTTGCAAGGCCTACAAGTGAGGGTACAGGAAAGATATGGAAGAACTCCATTCTTAATCAAGTTTGAGCTGGGGAGCTCAAACCTTATTTAAAGCATAGAGCCATCACTTTCTCCAGTGTGAGGAGACAGGAATGTCAAGTTAAATAGTTAAAAAAAAAAAAAAATCGTAGATTCTTGTGAATGCTATTTATCTGATGGACACCTCGCCGCTTAATCATAACTATTGACAAAGTTAGTAAAGTAATACTCATGGCCTCTTCAGAGGAAGTATAGATGAAAGCAGCATCCAAGATATGAGCAATTCATGTATATTAATTGGATAACATCCATCAATTCCAATCCTGAAGGCAGAAATATTGTGGCCAACGAAGTATGATGGCAACTTTGGCCTCCATAAGTTACCAGAATTCAATTCTTCACATTTAAAGTTAGCTAAACTGCATGTATCGGTGTATGTATCTATACTGGATGCCAGAGATCTTACAAAAAAATAATTAAAGGTGACAATTGACTCGCGTCGTTCTAATTGTTTTTGGTGTACAGGATGATATCATTCATGCTAAACCTAAGGCTTTAAGGTGCACTAACCAACTTCAGAAACAAAAGTAGACAGAAAATGGTATTGTTGCATCATAATTACTTTATCATAAGCACATACCAGAAGAATAGAAGAAAGAGACCTAAGAGCAGATAACTTACTTTATCATCCACCTCAGTGTTGTGACTTAACCAAGCGTATGCCTCTCTGAAGTCATCAAAGACGTGAAGTCCATCACGTGAACGAGAGGTTAGCACAATGGACGGTGCTGAATACGCCTCGGCCGCGGCCCAGACACAATGGACCTGCAAGAAGCGTTTACTTTATGAGTTGATACATCAAAGCTACATGCACCAATAGTTGGCAATGACAAGATATGCCCAACCCAAGATTCAAGTCTGCTATTTCACAGACCAAAATCTCTTTCAGGTCCTATTTAATCAGCCACAAAGAGAAAGCTTAAAACTCCCACTCGTGACACACAGCTTTCATAAAACTTCCGAAAATCAAAATACTTGTTACTCATCCATTCCGTGTAAGCTTCCCATTTACTAGGCACATGGTCTATTTAAAAGTAATGAAACTATAAAAAGCTCAGAAAATTTGGGGAGTAATATCTAATGAGAAGAATAAATAAAAAATGGCAACTTGAATTGGTTTGGGGTTAAAAAATTTCCTGTTTCGTAATGCAAGTGGTTTTCCGGACAGTCCAAAAAGTACATTGGAATGTTTATTGTGGAATGGACGGAGTATCAAGAATAACCAGCAAAAGCAAAATAACACTTTACCACGTAGAAGGTACCCAGCAATATCAGTAATAGAATAGCAATAACAGAGGCCTCTAATGGTAGAACCAGAAGCTTCCGTTCAATCCGAGAAACAATAGAAGGCTTTTCTGTGCTCTCCTTTTCCTTCTTTTTGTTCTTACGTGAGGGTCGTTCCTTAACAGAGTCTTCACTTTTGTCCGACTTCACCACGTCAGCTTTTGGAACATTATTGGTGTCCCCTGCCTTGTGTAGATAAAACAATTTTAATCCACAGGTTTAACATCAATGTTCTAACAGTTCATAGGAGAACAAGGTAACCAGCTTACATTAACCTGAGGGCTTTGGGTTGAGCTAAACAACTGGAGTTTAATTGATCTTGTAAAAACATCAAAAGCTTCAGAAAGAGCAATTCCGGACATGATACAAGCTGCTGGAGCTAGAACAAGCATTAACCGCACCTAATGTAAAAATATAATAAAAATGTTATGCTTTGGGAAAGCAGAAAATAAAATATAAGAAACAAAATGCAAACACGCAAGATTTGTATCTCAGTACCATGACACCAGAAAAGTACACAGATGTAACTATATAAAGAACTGCAAAAGAACTGGCATCCGACAATGGCAAGAAGCAAGCCTGCAGCAAATATGATTTGAGTTAATTATGCCATTAAAACATTTATTTTGAATGTTAACTGTAATAATATATTCAGGACTTACAATGATGCCAGCAGGAACCAAAAATGCCAATACATTGATGTCCATAAAGTAAGATGGCCAGGTCGGAGGTTGATGTTCACTAACACTTGCAATAATCGGTATGTACTTACTTGCATATGTTCTGTTACAATCCAGTAAGAAGATTAATAACAGAATAAGAAACCAAAATAAGTTTGAATTCTAACAAGGTTTAGCGAATTAAACAAAGGAATATCATCAGGGTGGATGGAAGGGTGAGAAAATGCTTGGAAAGATGAGTTATGTCTTAGTTTCAATAATCACTAGTATATATCGTATATTCAAGTCAAATACGACAGGAAAAACTAGAAAACATATAGCCCGATTAGCAGAGGGCTGTGGGGGCATATGAATCAGCTCTGGCATTCATACTACATTGTTTTACTCAGGCAAGTGTTCTGTTAATGTGTAATTTGCACTTACGGATCCAGCAAGCTCAGACTCCTTCCGCTCCATCCCTTGGTTGGGCTTGAAGCTACCAATGCTATTAGTACGGCTATTACAGCCCCGCATACTATCCTGAATGACAGAGCATACGAATAAGTGGGTAGGAATCCTACCGTAGGACTCTGATAGCTTTAGACGATAACTAGAGAAAACGAGAAACGGAAGGGGATAATTTGTGTTCCTTGTCATCATTAAATATGCAGTCAAGGAACAATATTTAATGGAACAGAAAAGCTAGAAAAACTTACAGGCCAACTGATACAACGAGAGTAACTGCGACTTTGAACATTTGGGGTGTCAGAATACCCTTGATGTAATACACAAGAGCCACTACATGTAGAATGATGAAGACCTATGCATATAATCATCATAAAACCATCAATGTCAAAAGGAAACCTAACCACAGCTGATGTCTGCCATAACAACAGAAATGTTGTAAAACTTGACAAGGTCATTATTATTGATAAATTTGTAAGGAATGATAACATGTGTGCATGTGTGTGCGCGCACGAGCATGCATTTCTGATAAGGCAAGGAACTAAAAAAGTATAAGATAAAATGTATATCCGACTCACTAAAAACGATGCAAAATGTTCAGATGTCATAACGGCATTAAATCCAACAACAGGCACCAGTGCGGCTAACAGTGTTCCCAAGACAACCTGCATTGTGAAAGTAGCGGTTGAGGATAATGAAAATTCATCCAAAGATTGCTAATCATAATATGTATTCGGTGTGTAATCATGTTCTAACTTGTACCTACTTCTATTGTACAGCAGAGAAATTCAACATCCATATTCTACTAAACTGCGGCACAATAGAATAGAAGCACCCAAATATGAGTGAGCAGAAGAAAATTTTGTACTTATCAGTTTGTTTGATAATCAAGTTAAAAACTCCAAGACCATGCCTAATTCCCACGGCTTTTGCGTAGAACAAACAAATACTTGAGTTAAATACGCACAGTTTCATAATGAGTAAATACAAACACACTTCGAAAGCATCAACCTCTTCCTTAGTCTACCTAAATCTACTTGCTTGCTATGTGGTGTTTCAGTAGTCAAACATTTTAAAACTAAAGCTCAACTAATTGGCTTCAAGATACAATGGACTCATGTCAATGAGGGAAAAACCAATATACTAAAGTAATTGCATAGGAAATTGCTCTCTTTAACACCATAACTACAGAGTTTCCAGTTGCACTAACTGATTGGTATCATCTCTAAGACATTATTAATTATTCATAGAGCTTAGATGTAACATTCTCCATATAGTCAATATGTTCCACACTCTAACTTAGAGGGAATAATCATCTTCACTGTCAAGCAAGTATAAAATACTGCAAAAAGGTTCTTGTGATCAAAACACTTACTAGTGGAGCATAAGCAATGTAGAGGCGTGGCGAATAGCGACCAGTTACAATGCATAGGAGTACATGCATGGGAATAAGATTTATAATAAAGGTATATCCTCCCCAAGAGCAAACCTGAGGCGAAAATTACCCTTACAGGTATGAGATCAGTACACAAGTGTTATGGTCATGAAGTAAGCACAAATAGTTGCAAGTGAACTTACCATGTAAAAGTATGCAATTGCATTAAGAGTAGCATAAAACAGGGATCCTGTGTTCAGCGTCTGCAGTAAAAAATTATAGGTGGATTAAAAACCACAGACAACGTTCGTATGCCCGAAAAATTAAAGGAGTCTGTAGAATTTTTTTATTTTTTTTAATATATTTTTGTTCTGAGAATAGTCTGTTGGAAATATGGATAAGATAAGTAATTGTTTGTTAGCGGATTTACTTATTGAAAGTATATGGTGTAAATGGGCAAAACAGCAACTTCAATCACCTTAATATAGAGATAGAAGGTGAAGATAAGAGCAAATATAGCCACAGCCTCATTATCATAACTGCCAGCTACTGAGCGAGATATGTATGAAGGAACCTGCATAATGAACGAAATGCAAAGCATCACAATTGATTACCATGCTAGGGCGGACAAATGACCAAATATTATTGGATGTGTATGGTAACAAAATCATGTTGTAAAATAAACAGCAGCATATTAAAGATATGCATATTATAATGCCACTAAACATAAAATTATATACAGTAGATCCAAGAATAAAGCAAATAAAAACTATGAATGCTCAGAGAACACATTGGTGCCTCAGTGAGAAGGAAAAGGGGAAGCTAAACAAATTGAAGTGGGGACGGGTGGAAAGATAGAAAGTAACAAGCTTCTTGCTTAGCCCGCTACATAGAAATAAGACAAAAGGTGGTGGATACATAAGTCTTCCAGCCACTTGTAACGTCGAACATACCAGCATTGGCTAAGTGGAAGAAGGACTATGTAATGTGTAGAACGTATGAGAGCTCGATTAGAGTAGGTGATGTTGAGGACCAAGACAGATTGTAGGTAAATATAATTTAGTAAAATTTTCGTCATCAAACCGACCAAACAATATTTAGTAATATTTTCATTACTATGTGGAGAGGCCTATGTAATGTGTAGATTAGAGTCGGTGATGCTGAGGACCAAGACATATTGTAGGTAAATACTCCCTCAGTTCCCTCTAAAGCCTCCGCCTCCTGTTTTTCTATTTTGGGCGTTCCCATTGCAAAAAATGGAAATACTTTTCATAATCAATACCCCTACCATACAACTATATTTACAACTTTACAACTCCACTCACCATTCTTTATTCATTCTTTACTACTTCCTCCATTCCTTATCAAGCTTCCCATTTGGTTTTGTTGACTTTTTTTTGCCTCCGTTTGACTCCGAATTAATCATAAATCGTATTGGAAAAAAAATATTTGAAGTTATATTATGAAAATATAAGATTTCCACTTTTATAATATAAGTTCAAAATATTTTTTTCCGATGTGATTTAGGATTAATTTGGAGTCAAACAAAGTCTCGAAAAAGTCAACGAAATGAAATGGGAAGCTTGATAAATGATAAGGAATGGAGGAAGTACAATAATACCCCACTCACTATACTTTTCTCATTCTTTGTTCTAACAATACCCCACTCACCATACTTTTTTCATTCATTACTCAAATAATACTCCACTTATACCTATTTTTCTTAAAAACCGTGTCCACACAAGAAGTGGGAAGCTTAGAGTGAAATGGAGGGAGTATACATTAGTAAAATTTTCATCATCAAGCCGACTAAACAATATTTAGTAAAATTTGAAGAAGAAGGAAGTGCCCAAATATTAAAGTAATACTTTAACAAGAAATAGACACCACACTGAAGTTAATCTAATTTAGTAAAAACTTGTAAGGTCTAAGACACCAGGTGTCTACAGGAACAACAATATTATGCATGTGCAGAAAAGAGAAACTAAAGTTGTCAGCCAAGCCAGTAAACATGTTACTTCCAGAGCCACAAATGCCGACTGAATTATAATAAAAAGGGGTGAAAAGGTACCATGCCCAGAAGAACCGCAGCGGTCAATCCTGCGCCAGGGCCTTTGACTTCCTACACAGAGAATTAATTGATAAATCTCTCTGATGCACATTACTATTATATGTCCATTTAGTAGAACGATTCATATAGATAGTTATTTTGAATGGATAGAGCAGAAACCTTTGTCAGAAGATATGTTGCCCATGCAGCAAAAGCAGAAAATATAGGAGCTGTAAACACACAAACAGTCTCCACAGATAGAGGTATATTCAAGGAGTGAAATATCCTGCAAACGGTAGCCCAAGTGATAGGTCACATCAATTCCAGGAGGATTAAAATCTAGAAAGGGGATGATTGCCTCTTATTCTACTCTTTATCCTCGGTTTTCTACAAACAAACAGACTACTTATGAATTAGATTGATCCACAGTACGCACCTCCATAAGGTACCCGCAGTTAGAGTAAGTCCAGGATAAACAGTTCCACCAATCACTCGACCAAGAGGATACCTACACAGCAAAGTGTAATAGTTAAATATTAATAGCAAATATAAAACTCTTTCAGGAAACAAATAATGATGTGGTGCTGTTCATTGCAGAAACTACCATGTGCGGTCATCAAACCAATTCCAAAAGTCATAGACTCCATTTTTCACTAGGAACTGCAATCAAAAAAACTCTGGTCACATATTCTTTTAATGGTCACAAAATTTCTTAGAAGTAAAATATGAAAAGAGTTTATTTTCACTTAATAACAAGACGGAATAAATCAAGAGCACATGAGGAAGAAAAACATCAGAAACTCATCGGTGACCAAATACGATAAAAATGTTACACTTGATTGGCTGCAAGCCCTCTGAAGTTGCAACTGTGGTGTTAATATCATGACCCTTACATGAGTGTGCAGAAACTTTCCCCATTGAGAATGGCTCAAGTAACTTACTGAGAGCCACATTATGAAACAAAATCTTCTCTCAATATCTAATCTCACGTATAGTTACGACTGATGGGCCTAAAAATCAAGTTTTCATACATGTCTTGAGCTGCAATAGTGTACCAAAACGAGGATAGTATTGGCCAATCTCAATTAATTGTACATCCTACGAATGCTATACTGACCTAGAATAGGGCTCATGTAAAACTTTAGAGCAAGTATGCACATGCTAACTTATATCTAACAAATGGATATTCCAGCTCGCAAAATACAAATTCAGTATAAGTGACAAACCTGCGTCACTCTGTAATTGAAATAAGGATCGAATTCGTGAATAACACTCTCGTACTTAATCACCTGCGCGAGTCAACCAAACAAACACAACAAAAATGATCAAAATCATACCGATCAGCACCAAACGCACAACTCAATAACGCCAGTATATGCCTAATCAAATGGATCGAAATTGAGGCAGAAAATCAGACGGAGAAATCATGAAAAAGAGGAATGTAGGAGAAAATCTTACAGAGAAGAGACGGATCGAGAAAGCGAGGATGCCGATGAGCAAGAGAATGAAGAAGGAGAGCACATTCCCGAATGCGTGGCGGAGGGCCGCCGGTTGTGGAGGAGACTGAATCTCCGTCGCCGCCGCCATTAACGGCTGGATTGCTAAGCTTCTGATTTAGGTGAAATTTCGGAAACGAGTGAACACAACCAGTGACTCAGTGAGGAGAAGACTCGAAAGGGTCTTGTTGCAGCTCTAGACTTTTAGTGATCGAAACTCCGGGTTTTTTATTTACTTTTCTTCTTTCGTACAAGAGTTTTTTTTATTTTACCGGAAAGGGTGAAACGATTAACGGAAAAGACAACTCGACAAGGTATCTCTCGATTTGATTGGACAGTAAGAGTGGAGGGTGACATGGCGTGACCTGATTTGTTGGTGCTACTTGGCCATTTGTTGGGGACGTGTAAAATTCTTCTGTTTGGTTGGTCTTTTGACTCTCTCTTAAGTCTTATCCTTGTTGGCCCATAAACTCAAAATTAAATTTGACTAGATGAGAATGAGCCTAATTAATTGTTCATTTTTACAGTGCGAAGGTCGGATCGGTGAAAGGCAGTCTTATATGAGTTGAGTATTACTGAATGGTAAATTTGAAAATATGAGTTTAATTTATTTGATAAGAGTAGTGGTTATAGTAGTCTTAAAAATCTATTTTTCCAATCCTATATTTAGGATAAAATTGAAAAAATTGTATTAAAAATTAACAATATTAGGATTCTTAAATTTATTGGATCCACAAAAATAAAATCATAAATTTGGAACTCCATACAAATGGGTACTCATTCACTCATATCTCTTCCCTATCTATCTCACTATGTGGCATTAGAAATATCTTCCATTTGTTCTCTTTTACTACTAAATTATAATTGAAGTGAAGTATAAAATAGGAGACCTATAACTATCATACTTGAAGTTGATATTCTAAATAATTATAAGGGACTACTTATGAGCAATATTTAGGTAATATTATAGGTATCTTGTCAAGAGTGCTCTAAGGTATTTAAGTCCAGATCGGGTCTCATTAATCTAACAAGACTCTTGGAGGGCTCGTTCAAACTAGGGGTGTTAAGAAATCAAGCCACTCACGAAAAACGTTCGATGAGAGCTTAAATTGAGTTCGAGATTAGTCAGTGCGAGCTTTCTCGTGAGCACAATCATCTCATTTTCGAGTTCGAATCGATTACCTTGAAACTCACGAGTAATAAGTAATCTCACACACATTTATGGAGAAAAAACAAGTAAGATAAACCCATCTTAACATCTTAACTAACATATCATATCACCCCTTTCATCTTTCCTTTTTTCTTGCATAATTGTACATGTAATTGTTTGCTACAAAAGCCTACAATGAGCTTACTTTTGAGTTCTAACGAGTCGAGCGCTCGCTCGTAAACATGAGTCGAGCTTTTCAAGCAGCTCTTGAGCAACTCGATCACTTGATAAGCCGAGTACAAGCTCCATGATGGTATACTCGTCGATCACAAGCATTCCTAAAATTATGGAGATCATTAATCAATAGAGTCAATGTTAGGCTCGAATAGACTCCTTAACGACCCTATTTATGTCCTTATGGTTGCACAAGTTAAGTGGATATACATCACTAATTTTTTTATAACGTTGGAAACTCGTAGTTGTTACCCTTTGGGTGCACACAAACCCCACAGACTTATGCAGATTGCAAACCACGTAAATCAATTTAAACCGCACACGTGCAAGATGTCATAATCACAAATTCTACTCCCGTGTGATTCAAACCGCTGCCCAAGAGGAATATATTTTTCTTTTTAACCAACTTAGTCGGTCCTTGCAGTGTAGTGTAGATACATCAATTTATTTATTTATGTACTTTATTAGAATAAAATAGATACATCACTATTTGTTGGTACCTAAACCCATTTTATTTCATTTGTTTGCATTTTTTTCATAAGACCGACTCCAACTGAGTCGCAACAATGGAGTTGCGTCCGTTGTTGCGACTCCAGCAGAGTCGTAACATGGCCAAAAGTTGAGCTCGAGCTCAACTCCTTTTTTTTTTTTTTTTTTTTTTTTTTTTTTGTCTTTTGTTGTTTTTTTTTTTCTCCTCCTTACTAATGTTTACTCTAGTATACTATATTACAAATTGGACTAATGTATCATGTATGTATACTACTTCCTGCTCAACTATTCCACTCATGTACGTTAATAGGATTTAAAATTTTCAATATTATTAATAATAAAGTTCATGTTCTGTATTCCACTCATGTTCCATATTTTTTCATTTTTATGTTTATTATTTTATTTTTTATTTAAAAATTTATTGTAATATTTTTTATTTAAGAATTTCTTGTAATATTTATTGCATTCCGAATTATTTTATAATTTATATGATATTTTAAAATGAATTGAATAATGAATTTAAGAAACTAACTAATGAGAAAAATAATGATGAAAGAAAATAATAATAAAATAAATAAAAAAGAAGCTATTAGTGGGGAACAACTGTTGGAGTATGTTGGAGGAGGTGGAGATCAAGTTAGTGGAATGATGACGTGACTAATTGAGTTCCAATTTAGAGCTCAACTGTTGAAGAAGGCCTAACGGGTTGAGTTTCAACTTGGAACTCTTTTTCTCATTTTCTATCACATTCAGCTCGAACTCCTTAGTTTCAGCTCGATTGACTAGTTCGTGCTTGAGCTCGAATTACAATTTTAGCTTTTAAGTTTAAACTCGAGTGTTCTTTGAACTCGTATGCAACCGTTCGTGGTTTCTGATCAATCGTCGTCAGTGGACGACATCGCAGATGAAGTTACTCAAATTTATTCCGCCCAGTCCTTCCCATTATCACATCTCCTCTCATCTTCTTCAAAGCTTACCGGCTACAACTGCTGCCGTTCCACAACCCGAACAAACGTTTCCCTCGTACATCACACACGCCCCACATCCCAAAGCAATAACACTCCAAGTATCTAACTGTACCAGTTTACAGAACCTACGCCAAATATTCGCCCACATCATCAGAACCCATTTCCTCCACTTCTATTCCGATCCTTTCCACTACAACAACATTGCAAGAACATACAACCGGCTCGAATCCCCACGGGAAGCTTCGCATGTCTACCTCACAATGTTCCGTGCCGGTGTGCTGCCGGATAGTTTCACGCTCCCTGTTTTTCTGAAATCCGCGAGCCAAGAAACGGACCTTGTGTTGGCGAAACAGGCTCATTCGGTTGCGTTTAAGCTTGGTCTGGAGACTGACATGTACTGTGAGAGTGGTTTGATTAGTTTTTACTCGAAAGCTGGCAAGTTTGATGATGCACGTAAGGTGTTTGTGGAAAATCCTGACAGAGAGTTGGGTTCTTGGAATGCTGTGATTTGTGGCTTGTCGCAAGGAGGGCATGCCAAGGAGGCTGTGGAGATGTTAGTGGCTATGATGAGAGATGGGGTTACCCCTGATGACGTGACGATGGTGAGTGTGGTTTCAGCATGTGGTGGTTTAGGTGACTTGAATTTTGGGTTGCAGTTGCATAAGTTTGTTTTCCAGGTGGGAAGGGATGGGAAGTCTGATGTTCTTATGATGAACTCGGTTATTGATATGTACAGCAAGTGTGGTCGGATGGACTTGGCTTATAAGGTTTTTGGTGAGATGGAGATTAAGAATGTCTCCTCTTGGACAACAATGATTGCCGGGTATGCTGCACAAGGGCGTGCCGTTGAGTCGCTAGAGTGTTTCCGGTTAATGAGAGAAGCTGGTGTTAGGCCGAATCAAGTGACTTTTGTTGGAGTGTTGAGCGCGTGCGTCCATGGTGGAATGGTCCAAGAAGGGAAATATTATTTTGACATGATGAAGGGTGTCTATGGAATTTGGCCTACTTTACCTCATTATGGGTGCATGGTGGATTTGCTTGGGAGAGCAGGACTGCTCGATCAGGCCATGTCGATGGTTGAGAAAATGCCAATGAAGCCAAATGCTGTTATATGGGGGTGTTTGATGGGTGCGTGCGAAAAGTATGGGAATGTGGAGATGGGCGAACAGGTGGCGAAGCACTTGATAGAGTTGGAACCCGGGAATGATGGGGTATTTGTGGCTCTGTCAAATATTTATGCCAGTCATGGGTTGTGGAAAGAAGTAGAGAGAACAAGACTTGTTATGAAGGACATAAAACTGGCCAAGGTTCCTGCTTATAGCGTGCCGCATAGGTCATATTAGAAGACCATCAGGCAGGTTTTTGGGACTATCAAGTTGCTATAGGTTTTTAAAGGTATCATTTATGTTTCTGCTGATGTGAAATTGGATGATTTCATGCCCCTCCCTGTTAAGTCATTAACTACGAAATTAGGCATTTTCTTATTCCTTACTTAAAGTTTACAATCCTGATTCCTGATGAACCAATGAAAAAATATCCATTATGAGCTCAGTAGCTCAAACATTTGTGTAGCAGTTAGTTTAATGGAGAATAAGGAATATATCTAGACTAATCTTACTCCATCAACCCTGATGTACCGGTCGTCTACTCTGCCGGGTCCTATCTTATATCTAGCTATTTTCTTATATTCACATTTGTTATGTCATATGTTTTCATGCTCTTAGTTAGGTGTTGTGGATTTGACCGAGGGAGACAACTATGTTAGTTTTACAGTCGAACTATGAGTTAGAAGATATCAATAACTTGAAAGCATATTGTAAGAATGATATGCTGTCTAATTTTGATTGTCTTGAATCATTTAAAGAATGAAGAGCCATGAAACAAGTCCTGGACTGAAATATGGCATGTTAGTTTTCTCAATGGAAGTATTGACCTTACAATATACGACAAGCCATGAAAATTGTCAAATTTGCTCTGTTTAATTCGTAATGGCACTTTCATCTTGTCAAGCTCAAAACTGATGATTCCATTTTACAGACGGGGTCGTCTCTGCATCTGTTCAGGGAAGTGGGAAGTTCCTCTGTTTATCTAGATTCTTGTGTTGTTTTTCTATCGGAGTGGAATGGATACTTCCGCTATAGTCATCCCTTCGCACATTTCTACACTCTTGAGAGTTCAAGAAAAGTTCCCAATGATGTACCTCTCCACGGTTAGCATTTTTCCCTCTTGGGTGCACATATAAATATTACCTACTGATGCATCCCATCGATACTGAATGTGTTCTCTTTTATAGTTTTTTTTTTTTTCTTCATAAAGAATGATTTCTCATTAATATTGCATCATATATGAAGTCCACCTGAAAAAGATTGTGAAACTAACTGATTTTTAAAATAATATTACTTCAATTCTAAGCTCTCCATTGTCATTAACTTATACAATGAAGAAAATGGGAAGTGGAAGAGACCAGTAGTGGATCATCTCCATTGAAATATATAAAGCCTGCTGATGGTGTTCCAGATGAGAACATTATCTAACCCAAGTGGCGATCGCAGTTTGATAACCAGCCCATGTAATTGCTGGATGGATGACGCGAGCTTGGGTTAGCATTGGTGACACAGAAGTAGATTTGCCTACTTTTAAAGGTTCAGTCGTATACTAGATCAGGGAGTGGGATTGAAGCGCGGGTGACTTTAAGAGAGAGACATGGCTATATTCCCAGCTGATATGCTACCTACTTTCGGTTTGTTGGATCCCAGTCCTCTCCAACAAGTTGCTTAAACAGTCCTTCACTTTGTCTAAGCAACTTAAGTTAAACCCCAGTTGAGTGTGTTATTTGATTTTGCATTTTGGCCTTATGCCGTGTAGTAGTAGACTGAGAATATAATGTAATTTGCTGCAATTTTCTGTACTGCATGTAATCAATCACAACTCTGAATATTCATTAAATGCAACAGTTTGTGGATTCATTTTGCTTTCATGCTTTGCTATTTTACAAAAAAGAACTTAGATGGATGGATGTGTGGTACAACCATAACACAAATCATTTCTCCAATAGTGAAACTTCTGTGCAGGAAAGTCAACTGGCAATCCTTCTATTCATAGTTCCTGGACTCAGTAAGACCCGGCGGAACACCATTCTCATCATCAAAAACATCACCACGGTGATACTCTTCGATAGTGTGATGCTTAGGATGAATGTATACCGGATCAGTGAGTACATCATTCTTATCCATCAACCCTGCAGGCACCACCGCGATATCATTTCCCGAGCTTGCTGTGCTATATGTACTCTTGTCAACCTCTGGTTCGCTCCTACGTTCGTTGATCAAACTTTCCCGAGTAATATGCATTGAAGTCTCTGCTATCACCTGGTTTTCCTGAACGAGCCGAATTGGATTTCTAGATTCAGCTCCGTCTTCGTGCAAACCCTTACCGTTTTCAATGAAGTCTTCCTCTTGAGATTTAGTCAACTCATTCCCTGTTATATCAAGAAACACTACTCTCTCTACATCAGAACTGCGTGTTCGAGCAAACCTTCCGAAGTTTACCTTGCGCCAAACGATATGATCGTGCAAACTCGAATCATAATCTTGCTTGTGAGCGTGTAGGTGATGAATGCAATATACCGACCAGATACAGAAAGCTACAAGAGAAACCAAATGGAGGGCCTGCTTGAGCTTCAAAAGTATCATCGGCTTCTGGTTTCGTCCAGAAACCGGGGAATTCATCATTGTTTCCTGGTATCATAAACCAACAAGAAGCTCATGAGTCATGAACAAGATCAAAAGCCTAATAGACAAACAAATTGCAATTACGCTACGATGGAAAAGATCAAAATTGAAAGAAAGGAGAAGGAATCAAGAAAACAGGTACCTTGTGGACTGTTAGAGCACAATGTGGAAGCAATTTGCGGATAAGATCTGAACAGAGTTGAGTAAATATGATGAAGTTTAAAGGTTGACTCTGAATGTAATGATTTTTCTTCCAGTTCTAGAGTACCCAAGACCTTAAAATTGTTTAAACAGAGAGGTGGTTGAATCATTCCAAGAGGGCGGTTACATTATCAACAATTTTACTAAATTAGCCCTTCATGATAACGGAAAAAATTACTGGCGATAACGATGCACGAATGGCATAGTTCCGCCCAAATCGCGCCCTGTCCACCGCATTTCTAGAAATTAAACATTACTCCGTCCGACTCACAAATACATGACCCATTAAAATTAGCTCAGTTTTGTAATAAATATTGAAGTCGAGTGAGTATGTTATTATTTTTTTTTAAAAAAAGTTGAATGTATTGTTAAAGTGAAATGTGGTGGTAAAGTTCTAATATTGATGTAAAAAAATAATAATAATGTGTGGAGTAGTTTACTTCTACGTCATTATGGGTAAAGTTTTGTAAAACAATCAAGAAATTAAATCGGATAAAATTTTATGGGACTGATGGAATATTATTTTTATTTACATAAAACGACCTAAAGAAATAGATACATGCTTCCCTCACAGTACTCCATGGGGATGCAATACGCGCAACAACATTGACACTCATATCTAAGGGATTGTCTTATAACTCGGGGTTAGAAGTGCTATAAGGCCTCAAGATTCAAGAATCTATATAATACACTCATATTTACGATAAGTATCCGCATAATAATAATAAATAAAAGAGCGCAAATAGCAGTTATGTCTACTACAAATACCAGTTAGGTCACATGATCATACATGTGGAAAGAAATAAATATAAAAAGGGTAAATTACATCTACCCACCATGTTAGAGAGCCTATTTACGGATTCTCCCTCGCTAGTTGAACAATTACACCTAGTCTCAAAGACAGGAAAAAAGTTGACTTCGTCGTTATTCACTTTTGCGTTTTCTCCGGCCAAACAAGGCCTTAGTTATTTAAAAATTAGTTTTCCATTTCATTTTTTAAAAATCTTTTCTCTTTTCTTATTCTTTTTATCTTTTCTTTTATTCCATCTTATTCTTCCCTACCTGACCATTTTCTAATTCCGGTATCGGAGCTCCTACCAGAGCTGTTTTACAGCCCAACCGGAGTTGTAAAACAACCCCTTTTCGAGGCTGTTAAAGGGGCTGTTTTACAGCTCCGATTTGTTTTCAATTGTTTTTTAAATTTTTTTTAATGTTTTGGGGTTGTTTTGAAAGAAATCTTAATTGGGGTTCTTTTCTAATAATATTTAGTTCATTTTAAAGTTTATATAATTT
The DNA here is from genome assembly GCA_028274465.1 of Plantago ovata. NCBI lineage: Eukaryota > Viridiplantae > Streptophyta > Magnoliopsida > Lamiales > Plantaginaceae > Plantago > Plantago ovata. The sequence goes on along the minus strand of CM051455.1, from coordinate 19,404,068 downwards.
TTGTGGTTAATTTGAAATAAATTAATGTTAATTTTTTAAATAAAATAGTTTAGAGGTAAATGGGTAAATAATGGAAATTTAAGGTGTTTGTCTGAGGCCAAAATCTGAAATTTCGACAGGGGTAAATTTGTAACTTCCAGCCCTTAATTCGAAAAAAGTCAAGTTCGTGGGGCTATCTGTAATTGTTTTTGTCTAACATTGGGCTACATGTAATTGTTCAACGAAGAGAGTAAGATCTGTTATTAACCAAACTAACAAGGGGGGTAGATACAAATTACCCATATAAAAATCATAAAAACTGAGAAGTATATATGGTTTGAATCAAATATATGTATGAAAATAATTCTCTTCCTCAACTACAAATGGAGGAGCCTTCATTCATTTTTACTTCAAACACAACTCAAGACACAACTGAAAACAAATGAGGAGTAAGAGAAGGAATAAGAGCAAGAGCAAGAGCAAGGAATTCTATTGGGACAAGTTTGGAAGATCAAGACTGCATCCACATAGTTCATAATTAAGAAGTTGAAGAAATCAAGTGTTTGATCCAATAAGAAGTCACAGTGCACTTGGATAAACGTCACTGGAAAGATCAAGTTCCACGAATGAAGATTATCAAAGCCCAAAAGATTGAGAAGTTCTTCATCGAAAGCAAGCCAAAAACACCGTCAAGATCAAGATAATAAGCCCGTGAAGAAATATCATTGGAAGATCAAACTCCGTGAAGGGAGATCAAAATCCAAAGCCCTTTAAAAAGCACCGTTTAATTAAAAAACAAGCACAAAAGCCATTTTAAAAAGTATTCGTGGAAGTCGTTTTTCATCTAAAGAAGATCGAGACTCACATTTCACTAAAACCAAGACAGAGATTAAACGAACGTTCTTCGTGGAGTTCAAATATAGATCCTTTAAGAAATTCGCCATCGTTCGTCATATATAGAACTCATCAAAGTTAACAATTTGATTCCAGCTAAAACATCTCTCAAATTAACGTTTATCCAAACGTGAAGTCTTTGAAGACTAGAATCTGAGGATTAGAATAGAGATTGTACTCCTAAATTCATTAAAGTTCATTTAAATTTTAAATTCATTCATATTGTTTGAATATACTAGTTTACTGAAATTGAAAATATAATGGTCAGCCTAGTATTCCATACATATGCGTCGAAATCTTATTAAAATAAATTATTTATTTATCGATTAAATAATATTTTGCTATATATATATATATATATATATATATATATATATATATATATATATATATATATATATATATATATATATATATATATATATATATATATATATATCTATATATATATATATATATATATATATCTATATATATATATATCAATCATGGTATCAACATTATCATTTTGTAAAAAGTTCCGCTATAAAAATGAGAGTATTACAATTCTGGAAAGGTTTGGTAAGCTATACCTTTTGCCGGTGTTTAACCTTCCCAACAAAATTCATACCTACATTTAAGGGAAAAATACATATATAAATCATAAACAACAACTAATTGCAAATAAAGCCACTTTAAAACATTAGTTACCAAATGATCGCTACTTACTAAGCTTCCGGACCTCAAAATCTCGCTCAATTGGATTTAATAGCTAATTTGACATCCGGAAGCTAGTTTCAGCCACTGAAACTAGCTAAAATGCACATAAAAAACTCGCTAAATTGAATTTAATGAAGATTTTTGAAATCCACCTACATAAATGGACCTCAAAACCTCGCTCAACTGGATTTAATAGCAAATTTGACATCCGGAAGCTAGAAAAGTTAGTTCGTTTCAACTAGTTTCAACTAGTTTCGGCCAATTTATGAAACTAGTTTTTATTTGAAACTAGCTCTGAAACTAGCTTTTGTCTGAAATTAGCTTCTGAAACTAGCTTTTGTGTGTTCAAACTAATTTGAAACTATATTTTTTCAGTTATAATAATGATTATATTTTTGTAATTATAGTTTCCATATTTTTTTAATTTATTTATTTTAGTATAAATAATTTTTAGAGTTAATTTAATCATTTTATAAAATTAACAACTAGTTTTAAAGGTTAATTTGGAGCTGCAAACGTACAACTCCAGACGTCGGAGCTGTTATAAAGTACAACTCCAGATCGGAGCTGTTTACGGCTCCGATTTGGAGCTGCAAACAGTCGGAGTTGTTAGCTCCGTGGACTTTTTTTCACTACAAGAAATCCTGAAAACAGCCACCACTTGTAGCGACGGATACTATCTGTGGTTAAATTAGCCACAGCTAGGCACGAACTAATCTGAACGCTCAGTTCGTGCATGTTCAGGTCCGAGTTCGTGAAATTTAGCACGAATAGAGTTTATCCGTGGCTAGATTAGCCATAGATAAATTATTCGTGGCTAAACATGTTGACCTTTTTAATTAAATAAAATAAAAATTAATTTTAGCCACATATAGAATTATCCGTCACTATAAATTAGCCACGAATAAATTATACTACTATGTGACTAAACTTATTAATCTTTTAAAGGGTCCATATCTTTTTAGTATCTTGCAAGATACTCTAATATCATATTTGTTCCCACTAGACTAACAATTACATTTTGGTACCCAAAATTGACTTTTTCACTTTTCAATTATTGAATTTTGACTGATCCAGACAGCTTTAGTGAAAAAACATGATTTTCTTAATTTTTCATTTTCATAATTTTTCATAAATTGAATAAGAATTTTTTCATAATTTTTCTTTTTCTTTTTTTCTTCCTTATTCTTTTTATTCTCACCCTTATTCTTTTCTATTTTCTTCCTTTTTCTTTTTTCTTTTTCTTTTGTCATCTTCTTCTTCTTCAATTTTCCGGTACCGGAATTATGTCCGGTACCGGAGCTCCGGTAGTGAAGCTCCGATCGAGCTTCACTCATGGAGACATTCACTCATGGAGACATGAAGCTCTCCGACCGAGCTTCACTGTAACTGTGAAAAGCTCCGATCGGAGCTTCACTATTACAGTGAAGCTCGAATCGGAGCTTCACAACCCCGATTTGGGGATGTGAAGCTCCGATTCAGCTCCAATTGGGGCTGTGGAGCTCCGATCTAGAGCTTCACGCCCCAAATCGGAGATGTGAACTTCCGATAGCTCCGGTCACCGGAGCTCCGATCTTCTTTAATTTTTATTTTTATTTTTATTTTTTAATATATTTTACTTTTTGTGATATTTCATTTTTAATATTAAGTTTATAGGGTAATAAAGTTTTATAAATTATGTAATTTAACAAAAAAGGAAAAAAGAAAAAGAAAGTTAAGGCCTTGTTTGGATCACCCAATGGTAATTGTGTAATTACAACAAAGTCAATCCAAAAATTCATTTTCAGATACTAGGATGTAATTGTTGATCTAATGGGAACAAATATGATATTATGACGTCTATGAGGGTACTATTGTGAGATTAACTCATCTTTTAAATAAAACTCTAACCAAAATTTTAAAATAAAAAGAAAAATTAATTTTAGCCACATATAGAATTATCCGTCACTATAAATTAGCCACGAATAAATTATACTACTATGTGACTAAACTTATTAATCTTTTAAAGGGTCCATATCTTTTTAGTACCCTGCAAGATACTCTAATATCATATTTGTTCCCACTAGACTAACAATTACATTTTGGTACCCAAAATTGACTTTTTCACTTTTCAATTATTGAATTTTGACTGACCCAGACAGCTTTAGTGAAAAAACATGATTTTCTTAATTTTTCATTTTCATAATTTTTCATAAATTGAATAAGAATTTTTTCATAATTTTTCTTTTTCTTTTTTTCTTCCTTATTCTTTTTATTCTCACCCTTATTCTTTTCTATTTTCTTCCTTTTTCTTTTTTCTTTTTCTTTTGTCATCTTCTTCTTCTTCAATTTTCCGGTAACGAAATTATGTCCGGTACCGGAGCTCCGGTAGTGAAGCTCCGATCGAGCTTCACTCATGGAGACATTCACTCATGGAGACATGAAGCTCTCCGACCGAGCTTCACTGTAACAGTGAAAAGCTCCGATCGGAGCTTCACTATTACAGTGAAGCTCGAATCGGAGCTTCACAACCCCGATTTGGGGATGTGAAGCTCCGATTCAGCTCCAATTGGGGCTGTGAAGCTCCGATCTAGAGCTTCACGCCCCAAATCGGAGATGTGAACTTCCGATAGCTCCGGTCACCGGAGCTCCGATCTTCTTTAATTTTTATTTTTATTTTTATTTTTTAATATATTTTACTTTTTGTGATATTTCATTTTTAATATTAAGTTTATAAGGTAATAAAGTTTTATAAATTATGTAATTTAACAAAAAGAAAAAAAGAAAAAGAAAGTTAAGGCCTTGTTTGGATCACCCAATGGTAATTGTGTAATTACAACAAAGTCAATCCAAAAATCCATTTTCAGATACTAGGATGTAATTGTTGATCTAATGGGAACAAATATGATATTATGGCGTCTATCAGGGTACTATTGTGAGATTAACTCATCTTTTAAATAAAACTCTAACCAAAATTTTAAAAGAAAAAGAAAAATTAATTTTAAACCCAAATATAGATCCACAGACCGGGATCTTCTTCCCCATTTAGTTTTCTTCCCCAAATTACATAACCCTCCGTCTCCTCCCCCAAATCGCTCCTGCCACCACCCACCACCACCAGCCGAAGATGTCCTCCGCTCCACCGTGTACCCTTACTTTCCTTCTCTCCACCGTCGATGTTCGCATCTCCACCACCATCAATTCCAGTCGAGCAGGTCCGCTCCGCCACCTCTGGTCCGTCTACTTTGCCACCGCCACCACCACCACCACCACCACCACAACCACCACAACCACCGGGATATTCCAGTGACACCTCAGTGCTTCTCCGATTCTCCGCCAATTAAGGTTTGAACCCTAACCCTAGTTTTTGGGGTTTCTCAATTTTTGTTTTGTATTTCATACTTTCCCCAAATTCTAACAAGAAAAACCCTAATTGCGGCCTGAGGGTTAGTTCAGTTCATTGAAAGCTTTATCGGATGCTAGGCAGCGGGCCGGGCTATCTAAGATGGCTGAGGATGCGTTTTTCGATGTAGTTCGGGCTGATGCAACCAGGCTTGTTAGGTCGAGGCATCCTGGAGTGGTGCACATTGTTCAAGGGCTGGATGAGTGTAAAAATGCCATGGCTATAGTTACGGGTTGTTTGCGTCGGTGGCAAATGCATTGGGGAATCTATAAAATGTTGCTAAGGTGCCTAAGGAGCTCAGAGGAATGGTAATAATAATAATTATTATTATTATTAAAATTGATGTTGTTATTGATTTGGCTTTTGATAAGTTTAGCTGCTGGTAAGATTTGTTTGATTCGACAATTTCGAGATAGTTTTGTAGAGAAATGAGATGAAATTAGTTGAGAAATTCAGTTGTAATCTATCACAGGCCTTCTGTTTCTTAAGGAAATGGTAATTAGAATTACTGCTATTGATTCGGCTTTTCTCTGCTTTAGTTGTGCTGTTTACTTTTTAGGATTAGTACATATTGTTAGAAACTCAGTCGGGAATCAAATGCAGTGTGTTTCTCAAGGGAATGGTAATTAGTATTAATGTTATTATTGGTTTGGCTTTTCTTGAGTTTAGTTGTGCCTTTTCGAAGTTTACTTTGCTTCAACTATTATGTAGAGTTACATTTGTAGAGAACTGTGGTGAAATCATTATAAATTAGGAAATTTAGTTGGTAATCAGTCACAGTCATAGAGAAATTGCCATGAAATCGGTAGAAAGTGAGAGCTGAGGTTCAATTAGTAATCACTTGCATTCTGTTTCCATGTTGCAGGAAATATGATTGTTCGAGGTGAAGCACGGTCTGCTCTAGGTTGCTGAGACATTGGATTTCATACATAATAATGCGCACCTCATTCACAGAGCTATATCACCCGAGGTTGTGATTCTTATTACTTGGTATTTATTTATTTATTTATTTATTATTATTATTATTTTTGTTGTATGTAGTATCAGATCATGTAGTTATCTTATGTTTTTTGTGTCTAAATTAAAAGATTGTTTGGAGTGATTTTTAATTGAATCTATACTAGTGATAGATAAACCAGTAGATACAATGTGAAAAATATAAGATTGGACACTGGAGTGCATATCTGGTGGTGGATCAATATGTTGTTAATGACCCCTCTTCCAGTTTTTCCTCTAAGTAGACTGCATTCCTAGCAAATTCAGGTAGTCTTTTATATTCATCAGAGTAAGCATGCCTAGCAAAATTCATTATCATTGACTAATCTGACACACAATAGTATTCTTTAGAATCCTTGAATTGTGATACTTGGTAAGTTTTTTATTTTTTTTATTTAGTTTGATCTTCAAAATTTTATCATTTTTATGTGTTTGTTGTGATATATGTAGTTTCCATTTCTACTCGACCATCATTATTAGTAATAAATGGGTGTTTGGTCTAGTGGTATGATTCTCGCTAAATGCGAGAGGTGGCGAGTTCGATTCTCGCAGCACTCTTTATTGCATTGAAATTTTTTATAATATTGTAGGTGAATTAAAGAAATTAAAAGAAATATTTTTTTTTTAAATCCAAATTTAGCCACGGATAGATTTTATGCGTGGCTAAATTAGCCATGGATAAAATCTATCTATCCGTGGCTAAGCCTGAAGACCGTATCCAACCTGGTCAACCCTTTATCCGTCAAAAAACCTAAATACGTGGCTAAAAAGTTGCTACGCCAAAAATGACCACGACCTTATTAGTAACAGATCTATCCGTGACTAAAGGATTTTAGCGACGGATCGGGCTTTTTAGCCACGGATAGCTCCGTGGCTAAACCCAATTTTTTTGTAGTGTTTTCAAAAGCTTTTTTATTTTTTAAAAAATAATTTAGGACGTAAATTGAAATATAATTTTTATAGGGGTTTGTTTTTAAATAATTTTTGATACCATCTTGAAATATTGTAAAATTATGTGGGTTAGTTTTTAAATATATAGTGTTAATTTTGTAAGAATGGAAATATTTGGGTTAAAATTGTAAAAAACAAAAATTTAAGTTGTGTGGTTAAAAATCTGATATTTGACCATGGACAAAAATGAACATTCCAACAATTATTCGCCAAAAGTCAAGTTCGTTGATACAAATGTAATTAATATCGTCTAACAAGGGTTGTATATGCAAACTTCGAACTAATAGGGGACTAGATGTAATTAAAAACTCTAAGAGGGATACCATATGCAAATGACCCTAGTTTTTATTACAATAAATCGAAGTCTAAATAGATATTTATAATTTTTAGGATTTATCTTATAAGTTTATTTTGGGATTTCTTTGTAATATTGCAATTTTAATAGTTTCTTACACTATAGTTTTATTAGATAAATTATTTCCTACATTTTAGTGTATAGTTTTGATGTGGCTAAAATATCTTCAATTAAAAGAAGCAAGTAACTATATAAAAAGTCCAATTCAAATATGATATCATACATCATTAACGCTAAAATTGTTTCATTGTCCGAGCAAGTAACCGGTTGAGTACGATATCGTTGTTTCATTGTACGACCAAGACCAAGTAACTATTACTACACTAATGCTATATAAACTATCTAAATCACTTTATTTCTCCACAGCTGTTATAAGGTTGGTTTAGTTGTGAAGCAATAAGATGATTTAAAATTTTTATATAGCATTAGTATATGAGTAGTTGTAATATTTGGCGTTTAAAAAATTCAATAAATTATGAATCATCTGGGAATATTCACATTGAATGAAACAAAATCAATAGCTTAAAGAGATCATTGAAGTAGATGAGAAATCGATACAATAGAGAATCAATCAGGCAAAGATCAACAAAAATGGAGAATTGAGTAGAAGGATTTTGAATCCAATGGAGATTCGAGAAAAGAAGATTACCTTATTGCAGAGTAATGGAGAATCGGAAGAATCGCCCCAAAATTAATTTGAAAATGAAACGTTTAGTGATGGAGAAGTATTCCCGCCAAACAAGCGAATGGCCATGCGAGAGAAATGGAGAATTAGGGTTCATTTTGTTTGGTTTAGAAATTATAATAATAATCGCAGATCATATGGTGAGTAACTTAGTAAAAAGCCCCTGAATTTCTGCTCTACTACAATAATGGCACCACATTTTGATAGAAATTTCATTAATTGCAAAACCACCCGTGTGACAGGAATATCATTTATCCTGATATATTTTGATGTTCAAATTACTTGCTTTTTCACATAAAAGCATCAGAAAAGACGTATAAAAATAGGTAAAACGTTGGCACGCTTTCTTATTATTTGTATTTACGTGAAATGCAGCGATAGAAAAGCTAGCAAAATAACATTTTGTTGTAGTGACATGAAATTCAATTCAGGGAAGGGGAATTATTACTTTATTAGGAATAACGTCACACGCGTAACTAGGCCTGTAATCGAGCCGAGCCGAGTCGAACTTTATGAAAGCTCGGCTCGTTTCCCAATTGTATGCATGGGCTCGAGTTCGAGCTCGACTCGGTCGAACTTCAATTTTTTTACTCGAGTTCGAGTTCGATGGTCATTTTTCCTAAACGAGCTCGGCTCACGAACTTTAAATTTTACAAAGTTTTCCGATTGAAACGCAATAAAGCTCGAATTCGACTCGGCTCGTGAGCTCGAAAATTACCAAGCTCGAAAAAAGCTCGATTCGTTAGCAATTTGATTAGATATATTAAAGAAAAGCAACTGAGCCTTTTTAACACCATGGCTCAAATCAAGTCAGAGACGAACAATTTGCAGAGACGAACAGAGACGAACAGAACTGAGCAGATCGGAATTGGGGTGGTAAGTGGAGAGTCGGAGCCTCGGAGACGAACCCAGATCTGAGACGAACCAGCCCAGATTCTTTCTTTTTCTGTTGCCGGTGGTAGTCGCCTAGCCGGTAGGGAACGGGGCCGACGGGCGATGAGCCGATGATGCCGGTGGTAGCCGGTGGGGGACGGGGCCGACGGGCGATGAGCCGATGATGGTGTTGTGTCTTGTGTGTTGTGTGTGAAGACTAGAGAAGAAAAGGCGAAAAGGAGAAATGAAGAAAGGGTTTAGGGTTGCATATATATATATATATATATATATATATATATATATATATATATATATATATATATGTATATAAATATATATTTATTAATACTAATACTAATATATATATATCGAGCAGATCGACGAGCTCACGAGCCGAGTTTACACATATTCGAGCTCGGCTCGTTTAGTATATCGAACTATAAATTATGATCGAATTCGAGTTCGAGCTCGAATTTTTGAGCTTCGAGTCGAGCTTTTTTCGAGTCGAGCTCGAACTGCTCGAAAAAAGCTCGATTCGATTACAGGCCTACGCGTAACGTTCTCCTTACTGTGATTTATATTGAGTTATTTTAATGTTAATCTGATAACGATTTGCGTAACGGTAATATAACAACCACTACCTAATTTTGATAAATAAGAAGTACTTTATAAATGTCCACCTACTCTAACGATCTACAAGATCTTAGATCTTGCTTTCTTTTCTTTCTTCTCCAAAGCAGAAAGGCTTCCAATTTTTGGAGATGTCAGATTTCTAATTCAATTGAGGGGAATGGATAGTCAAATCGTTAATCTCACGGGGTGTTCTATCAAACAATTTTGCAGACTACGCAATTGAAATCAATTGGAATAATGTAATTGATCAATTCAATTTGTATCTAATTCATTAATCTTATTTATTTAATTTCAATTTAGTGCGTACATGTGTCATTGTTTAAATATTGGTGTGGTATTCAAATCATGTTCGCGTAATGTTTTTCTCTTTTTTATCATCAATCATTATGTAGAAAGACCCATTCAGATCTTAATGGCAGGAGGTTCATTCTCTCTTTTATTATTCATTAATGTAAAAAGTTTTTTGGTTTAAATTCCGTTAGCGTGAGTTTTTTTTTTTTTTTTTTTTTTTTTTTTTTTTTTTTATCAGTCTTTTAAGTTAAAAGATTAATGGTTTAAATCAACCTTTTATTATTTTTCTCCATATCCATTATGTTATTCATCAAAACTGGAATTCCTCCATATATTACCCACACATATACTCAACAAGCAGATTTTTTACAAAAGCGACGCCTGAGTTTTTCTCCATTATGTTATTTCTTATTACTATTATTAATTAGACTCTGTTCTTTTCATCTGAAAATTGAAGAAAATAAATTCAGTTCAGTTTAGACTTGACTAATAGTATTTTGTATTACAAATAAGTTCAGTTCAGTTCAGATCAGATCAGTTCAATTCAGTTCAAACTTTTTCAGACGAAGAGAACAGGGCCTTAGTAGTATACTAATACAATAATCTTGGATCGAGGAAGATTAGATTAGATTAAATTAGGAGTTCTTTATTAATTGCATGTATCTCTAATTTCCTTGTATTTTTTTAAATAGTTTTTTAACCTTTCATATTATTATTCGCTTATATTGAAAAGAGTATGAGTTCTCAATTGTGTGTATCTCTAAATTTGGTTTAGTGTTTCATTATTACTACTGGCTTAAATTGAAATTGATTAATTAGTAGATTTTAATTGATTGATTTCAATTACGTGGTTTACAACATTATTATTATTAGTATTATTAGATAGATAGTACGTAAATTATTCATTTAATTTGTTGATTGTTATGCTAAACTAGGAACCGGTTAAGGGTTATTTTATTGGTTTCATTTTGGATGTAACACATTAGAAGCATGTTCTTGCTTATTCCAACTACAAGTACATACTTTTTTTTTTTTTTTCTTTCTGATTCTTCCATGAACCTGATCAGTTCGACGCCAAGAATATTACAGTAGTACAGCATCTCTGACAAGTTATTTGTTAAAAACTTTTCAGATCGACCAATAACTTGTCGAACTGGCTGTGAACATATCCTAATAATTAAGTAATTATTAACCCCTCGATATTGACATGTTTATCAAGTTGACATGTCATTTTTTATTTGTTTAGCAAGGATGAAACCAAGCAAGAATAACAAATGTCTAAAAGGATCTTAGACGAATTATACCAATCGGGTATGTAGTGCTCAATGAGACTGTGGTGGATCTATTTAAGAAGATACTAATGGGAGATCATGAAAATTCCATTGTATTATATTCGAATTCCAAGCTGGTAAGTCGGGTACGCTCAACGAATAGGACTGTAGAGTCGAAATCCCTACCCCTCAACAACAAAGATGATAAGTCGGAACATTGACTCGTACAATGGGACGTAGGATGGTATGTTCGAGTTGTGATTCAACTAGTTGATATATCCCATTTTCTTTTAAGACGACAAGCTAAGTTATTAATATATACAACACGACAATGATATTTTGATATATATGTTCGAATAGATATTTTTCATAAAAATTAAATACTTCACATTTTCTATACGTAATGTTAAAGGATTATTATAAATTTTCATTGCAATTAATTAATGTCGCCAAGTAATTAAAACGAGACGTTTCAGAATTTTCAATTATTATAACGACACATTTTTCAGTAGGAAAAAGACTTGAAAAGTTTATAAATCATAGTTATATACTAAAAAATGTTAAGGGGTTGTTACAAATTTTATTGCAATGTCGCCAAAGTAAAAGAGACGTACCAGAATTTTAATGATAAGTTCATCCTAACTTGTACTTTGTTTGAAATTCAAGCATATCACTGTCGAAGTCCCGTTTAATCGAGTAACGTTGAATATGATCATCATCAACCATCACATCCAGTGTGAAAACTCGGCCGACGGATACCGCATCGATAATCGATTTGCCCCAATCTGTCTGGGCGGGGCAACTCGGTAATTTTCTTTTATGTAGTGTTGAACCTTGTTCAATTTGACTTAAAGATTTTGAATTGAAATGATGATATGAACTGAATTTATTTTGAATATAAATTTTAATTAAGGTGGCGGCTTTTTAGATGAATCCTTAGAAATTACTATTAGATGTATAAAATGGACAGGATTTAGGTTTGTTTAATTGATCTGAAAAAACTTGAAGCTGAATTAAATTTAATTAATCTGAATTAAATGCAGGTTATCAAAGATGTCTACTTACCGACGCAACTGAAATGACTAAGGTTTGTTCTCTTTGTCTGAACAGAACTGATCTGAACGGAATTGAATTGAGCTGAACTGAATGAAGTTGAACTCAACTGAATGAAGTTGAATTGGACTGAACTTATTTGTAGTATAAAATACTATAACGAATCTGAATTGAACTAAACTGAACTTAATGCATCTAAACTGAATTGAACTGAACTTAATGCATCTGAATTGAACTGAACTGAACTTAAAATAATCAATTTTCAGACGAAGAGAACAAAACTTAATAGAACGAAATAAAATTGAGTTCAATGTGCAATTAACCTATGGTTAGGCTTTGTTCCCTTCAGACAACTGAACTGAACTGAAGGTGAGCTGAACTGAATTAAGTTGAACTGAACTTATTTATAGTATAAAATACTACTAAGTAAACTTAAATTGAACTGAACTAAAGTTAACTTAATACATATGAACATATCTGAACTGAATTTAAAATAATTAATTTTAAGACGAAAATAACATAGGATAAGGACAAAATAATAAATTAATAGCCATGTTGTATTCCTTTCCTATTCCTACAAGTACTCGAGAAAAGGACTCTCTAATTAAATGGCCATGAATCATGATTATTGAGCAAGTTGATCCCATCAATTCTTTTTCCCGAAACAAACAGACGTATAGGCCAGATGGATATATGTTTCTTACCACAATTGAACTGTCTTGTTAATTTGGGTCGGATTATGATGTTTCAAAACTTTGGGAATTGTTGGACAACTAGAGTTAATTAGTTATTAACACAATCAACAATCAATGTTATTTCAACAAATTAAGTATTGTCGAGTGTAACTCGAGTTCGAATAACATGAATTGAGCACGACTCATTATTAAAAAAGGGGTAACATTTTAGGCTTGAGCCATTTATTATATACTTGAGCTTGCTCATTTGATTCAAAAGAGCTCGAGCATAACTCAATATAAAAAAAAGAAAAATAAATAATAATTTACTCTCGCGATCATCATTATCGAACCTAATAAGGTAGGAAGAATGTATGACTATATCACGAACCTTATCTAATTTATCAAATATTATCAATCCGAGTTTCAGCTCAGTTCGTCATCAAAACAAAGGATGCTCGAGCTAGAATCGAAATCAATCGTGGTCAAGAGTATTATATTTATTCAACCTCATGCATTGTTTTTACTGATTAGTTGTAATGCTTATTGGTAGGCAGTCAACGTAGTCAGCCAACAATTATATATACTATATATATGTATCTTGATATTTTATTTTATTCAACGTGACACAAAAGTAATCTTCATTATTTATTTGGAGGGGAAAAGCTAGGTTTAAGTAGACGACTGCTTCACCAACATATTGATCATACGTTCATACTCTAATTAAGTCACTGGTTATTCTATACAATTTGGCTACAAAAGTTCTAAATATTTGTAATAACAAAAACGATAACGATAGCTTGTTGGGAAACATAAAGCTTAATTAACAAAAAACTCAATGAGTTTGTTTAAGTTTCTTAATTTTTCGTAGTTTGTTCTATTTAAATTGGACTCATTTTAACGTTACATTTTGATGTAATATACAAGTAAACGAAAATAGTTAAAGTTCGTGCCAAGTTCATTCGGATTTGAGTCAGCATGTCATAAAGCATGGACTGGACCATATAATCTCATTTTGGTCGAGTATTTTTTTATATTACTTCATGTAGAGCTAGCGCATGTAAGAATGTGAATCGATGCCTTCTCATTAATCACCAAGGATATATATACAACTAAATCCACTATTCTAGGCTATATTCTAGGACAGATATACATTCGTAATACATTTCTAATCCATTCCTATCTCTACATTGTCGGTGTTGACCAAGGAGTTAACCTATTCTGGTTTAACCCGTATGTGCTGTCTGGTTCAACTCCTATGTTCTAACACTCTCCCGCAGTCGAAACGGGAGGCTGCCGAACATTGAGACTGGAACGAAAGTCTTCAAACAAGACCAAAGGCAACCCCTTCGTAAAAATATCCGCAATCTGATAACGAGAGGGAACATGATGAACACGAACCTCACCACGGGCAACCTTTTCGCGAACAAAATGTATATCTAACTCGATGTGCTTTGTACGCTGATGCTGGACGGGATTGCCGGTGAGATAAATTGCAGAGACATTGTCACAGTAGACAAACGTAGCCTTGCGCACCGGACACAAAAGCTCAAGGAGAAGATTTCGGAGCCAGCATGATTCGGCCACAACATTAGCGACGCCACGATACTCGGCCTCAGCACTCGAGCGGGACAATGTTGCTTGACGCTTGGCGGACCAGGAGATCAGGTTGTCACCCAAGAAAACACAATAACCAGAGGTAGAACGGCGAGTGTCGGGGCAGCGGGCCCAGTCGGCATCAGTATATGCCACAAGCACTACAAGAACTGGATATATTACCGACGGATGGTATCCGTCGGTATCCGGGTACCGATCCGTCGGTAAGTACTTACCGACGGATCGGTAACCACTTACCGACGGATAAATAGCCCGTCGCTATTTTATCCGTCGGTAATGCCGTTACCGTCGTTTCTTATTCGTCGCTAAATTTAGCGACGAATAATACCGACGGACTGACGAATAGGGGCGTTGACCAGCCCTTATTCGTCTGAGCGACGGATAAATTTATCCGTCGGTGACTGTTACCGACGGATAACGTTATCCGTCGGTATGACCGGTTGACTTAGTCAACCGGAATTTACCGGCGGATAAATTTATCCGTTGGTATATTTTTTTTCTTAAAATTTTTTTTTTTTATTTTTCTTGATAATTGTACAACAACCTGTTTAATAATATAAATTTACGTACGTACTAAAAATTAAAAATCATTAAATTTGAATTGAAAATAAAATTCAATAAAATTCGATTCTTCAAAATAGAAAAACGTTTACTGCAAATGTAAATGTGAAAGTTTTACTACAAATGCCCAACTAAAATGTAGAAATCTAGGGACGACGACCACTGGAACCCGAAGGAGCATGAGAACTGCCTTGCAAACCCGCACTCCCCGCCGTACCAGGGCTCCCCTCCCCGGTCTGAAACACAGCTCCCTCTGCGAACGGGTCCATGCCAATGGGATGCTTCTCCAGAATCTTCTTCAGCACCAAATTCTGCGTCTCCACCTGACACAAGTAATGATCGATGTAGTTAAGAATATGAAAGATAGATGCAAGCAATGTAAATGAGCATACAAGTGGTTATACATCTACATGACATATCAACATAATATTAGCATACAAATGAATATACCTGAGACACAAGTGTGTCCTGAATGCTCTTCATCATAGCATTCTCGGCCCTAAGTGCTGCCAGCTCCTCAGCCAATCGAGAATCTGTGCTGGAGGTAGAACCGGAAGAGCGCTGAAATGATTCAGCTGCAAGAGAACGTCCCAAGTTCCCTAAGCCATAGATCGACCACTTAGGGCCAGGAGGGTTCACCTCGAGGAAGGCAGCGTTCTCTTCCTCCATCGTAAGTATGTCACCCTTCTCTTGCATCTTAACCAAGTAAAAAGCCTCAACCTCCTCCTACAAGCAGTTAAGCAATACATGAGTTGATATATTACAATACATATAGAAACTTTTTAAAAAGAAATACAGTACAAGTAACTCAAAGTACTCATTTATGTACTTACATTCAGTTTCTTGGCTTTCTTGCATGTCCACTTGCCGTTCTTGAACTTGGCATTTCTCACCATGGTCAAGTACGACAAGCATCCTTGTCCAGTGAGCCTCTGTTCATTTTGCAAAGTAATAAGTGTCAGTGTTTACAATAAAATTTTAAGAATATTGAAAGTGACTGGAGTAAAGCACAAGTTAACTTACTGCATTGAGGTCACGAGTGGCCTGAGACTGTGTGCCGAGATGGTGCTTCGAATAGTCCTCGTCTTCACCGGAGCTGCTTCTGTCCGCCCGTGCTCGATTCTTCTTGTTCTGATCTGCTAGGTCCTCGGCATCCTGTGTCTTCCAGTAAGCCAACCACAGAGGCCACTCGCTTTCGTGGATGAATCTAGGCCTCACTCGAGACTCCTTAAGGTCGTGAACCTTGTCTCGGTAACAACGAGCACCAACAGTGTTGAAAACAAACCAAAGCTCCTTCAATAGCACGTTTGGCAAGTAGTAGTGTCTCTAACCACCAAAACAACCAATTTAGAACGACACAACAATCAATACAACAAGAACAAGATCAACGTAAGCACAATGGTGACTAACATATCACCCAAATATAGTGGCTAACATACCACTCACATTGCCCTAAAAAAACAACTAACACATGGTGACTAACATATCACCCAAATATAGTGGCTAACATACCACTCACATTGCCCTAAAAAAACAACTAACACATGGTGACTAACATATCACCCAAATATAGTGGCTAACATACCACTCACGTAAATTTAGAATAAAAATAAAACAACGTTTACTAAACATTTAAGATTGTTACAATACCCGCAGCTCATCGAAGTAGAAGCCAATGACATGGTCAGGCAGCCTTGACCACTTCTCCCCACCACGGTCCTCAGATGGTGTTGGAGCGATGAACCTGGAGTTGATGATGTCACCGATCTTCGAATGGGCAGATGCAGGGTAAAACCTATTATGATTGTTAAATACAAATAAGAATGAATAAGCATAATAAAGTATACGTAATATGTCACAAGTTAAACAATAAACTAAACAACAGAAAAGTGTACTTACGCAGCTTTCCCGTTAGGGAACAGAACAGGCTTCCCCTTATACATGGCACCCAGGGTCGGCGTCTCGTATGGGCAACCATCAGCAGGTAGGTTCGCAAATGGGTCAAACTTAGCCTTCTTCTTCCTAGTTGACGATGAGGAGCTACTCCCCTCCGATAATCCAATGATGGGTGGAACTACACCCTGCTCGTACCCTGGGGCTCCAGGAACTCGTAACTCGGGTGGAATGTAGTTGCACCTAGGTTTCGGCATCTGCAAATAAAACAATATCAAGGTTAGTATGATGGTATGAAATATGCACGTACAATATAAAGCATTATCAATTAACGTAAATGCACACACAAGGGAATATACATATAAATGACATAGCAACATAATTTATTAATTACCAATTAAAGGTTCCTCCAACTCTAACTCTACAAAATGATCCTCGTGCAGGGCAAACTGCCCATCTTTATCCTGTATAGGGCGTCGTGCTACATCATCCACTAAATCCGACTGGAACGAGTTGGTTATGGACTCGTCCTTCTCTATATACTCAATCTTGGAACGAGCACGTATGGGTATCACACCCAACCAATCACCCTTGGCCTTAGACACACCTGGATAGGGAAAGTAGACAGTTTGTGTTGCTTGACTGGCTAACACAAATGGCTCGTACTTTTTGTACTTCTTCTTCTGGTTGATCTCAACCAAATCATAATCCACATGTGTTCTCGTACCATCTGTAGAAGGGTCGTACCAGTCAACCTCAAATAGAACTGTACGTTTCAAAGGTACACCTGGATATTCAATACGAACAATCCGTCTAAGGGTACCAAAGAAATCCTGCCCCTCCCCTCCTATATCTGCCCCAAGCATAGAAACGCCACTGTTGGCAGTTTCTTTGTGCAATGACCTGTCATGCGTGTCAAACCTAAGTCCATATACTACGTACGATGTGAATGTCACGGCCCCCCGCAAAGGACCACTTGCTAGAGCTAGTACGTAAGGACATGTGATATTGTTGGCAGGATTTCTTGCATATGCACCAAACCATTGTGGAAATTCAGTTTCCACTTGCTGTTGTCGTAAGTACTCAATAGTATCATCTGCCATTATTGGATCATTCTCCAAACAACGTTCTTTAAAGTACCGATCAAATATGGCCATATACTTGTCCACACTTTCACAGTTCCTAAGGATGTAAAAGTGAGCAGCCCTGTACTCTTTCTCTGTCAAATATTCTTTCTTCTCCTCACCTATAGGTCGTCCAGTTACCCTAAAGATGGAAAGAGTGATAGAATCATCCTCTTGAACTGTGAAAGTGTTGGCATTTCTAGCCGGCCTAGATGTCTTGGTCATGACATCGTCGTCAAAGTAATAGGAGCAGAAATGAGAACTCTCAGATCGGATGTATGCATTAGCAATGGAGCCCTCAGGTTGAGCTTTGTTCTTGACAAACTTCTTAAGCTTACCTAAGTACCTGTTTATGAAATTACAATTGATTAGATTATTGTTATTAAGTTCGAATGTGTGAATATTGATAGAAATATAGTTAAACCATTATCATACCTCTCAAATGGATACATCCACCTGAACTGAACCGGCCCAGCATGCAACGCTTCATATGGAAGGTGGACCGGCAAGTGCTCCATAGAATCAAAGAAGCTAGGAGGGAATATGCGTTCAAGCTTGCATAGAATCAAGGGTATGTTCCTTTCAAGTGTCCTCAAAACTTCTATTTCAACAACCCTTGTGCACATGTTCTTGAAAAACAAACTTAGCTCGGTAAGAGCGCTCCAAATGGCTGGAGGTAAGAGTTCTCGAAATGCAATGGGAACTAACCTCTCCATGAACACATGAGAATCGTGGCTCTTCATTCCATACATCCTAGTCTTGTTCAGATCCACACAACGCCCCAACTTCGATGCATAGTTATCGGGAAACTTTAAAGACTTCACCCAATCAAACAATTTTTCTCTAGCATCTTTGTCTATCGTGTAAGCCGCCTTGGGCCATTCACCTTGGGCATTCTTCTTCGATAACCCTGGCCTTTTGCACAAGCCACCCAATTCCTCTCTAGACTTAACTGTATCCTTGGTCTTGTTGGGTATTTGGCAAATTGTGTTGAAACAGTTCTCAAACACGTTTTTCTCTATATGCATGAAATCTAGCATATGACGTATCTTCAAACTTCTCCAATAAGGCAAGTCCCAAAAGATGCTCCTCTTCTTCCACCCACAACCTTTCTGAATCTTAGCATTATGCTTCTCCCAACCAATCTCCGTCACTTTCATAAGTCCCAAGTGTTCGATAATTGCAAATATTTGCTCACCGGTTAGTTGTTTGGGGGGCCCTTTGGTCTCAACTCTATTCTTAAGGAATCGATCCTTGTCGTTCCTAAATGGATGATGATCCGGTAGAAACCTTCTGTGGCAGTCAAACCAAGTTTCCTTGCCACTTTTGTCAAGTCTAAAAGCATTAGTATCCTCCAAACAATGTGGGCAAGCATGAAATCCAGAAGTCTTCCTCCCAGAAAGCATAGAGTAAGCCGGAAAGTCACTAACAGTCCACAGAAGAGCTGCTCTCAAAGTGAAGTTCTTTTTGCTAGACACATCATAAGCAGGTATACCGTTCACCCATAGATCATGAAGCTCATTGATCAGGGGCTGCAAGAACACATCCAGCTTCTGTCCCGGATCATCAGGACCGGAAACCAAGACAGTCAAGAACATGAATGGTTCTTTCATGCAATCATTCGGCGGCAGATTGTACGGAGTTACCATTACCGGCCACATGGAATACTTACGCTCATTCCCAAAAGGGTTAAAACCATCAGAACTAAGGCCCAACCTTACATTCCTCGGTTCCGCTGCAAACTCAGGATATTTCTCATCAAATTCCTTCCAGGCCGGTGAATCAGCTGGATGCTCCATCTTACCCGCCATATCTGCAGGTATCACCCTCTCCTTGTGCCACTTCATTTTATCTGCACAAGCATTTGAAGCATACAACCTCTTCAAACGCGGACCTAAAGGAAAGTACCACATCTTCTTGTGGGAAAGATTCATTTTCTGTCGTTTGTTAGAAGCCCCAGGCTTGTAACGCTTGTATCGTTCCTTCCCACAATGTTTGCAACTTAGCAACTTTGCATCCTCCTCCCAATAAATCATGCACATATCGGGGCAACAATCAATCTTCTCCATAGGCAACCCCAAACCACGCATCTTCTTCTGCGCGTGATAGAAATTGGTAGGAATCAAGTTAGGCTCGGGAAACGCCTTCCTAAGGATGTTTAACCAAGTGTTGAAGTTCTCTTCTGATTGGGCACCCTCAGCTTTGGCACTCAAAGTTTGAGACACCAACTCTAACTCGGTCATAGGACTGCCTGGAAAGATAGGCTTCTTTGAGGACTCTAACATCTCGTAGAATGCCATAGTCTCGGCATTTGGAGACTCCTCAACATCCTTCATATTACTGACACCAAAATCAATACCATGTGCAACATTCTCCAACATGGCATCCATATCACCATGTACTGACGATGGACCCGAGGAAACGGCGGACAAATCCTTGGTCCGTCTCATCTTTCTCGCGCTCCCATAGTCTAGGAGCAAAGGAACAGTCTCACCGTGATGATTCCATACCTCATAATCAGGCACGAATCCCCTACTTCTCACGTGCTGCTTAACCATATTGGGGCTCAACCATTGCGTGTTTCTACATTTATTTGCACTACAAGGACACTTCATATCCCCACATTTCAAACAATCAGGGTGTGCAAGTGCAAATGCAATAAATGAATCAAGCCCCTGCTCGAAACTAGGCAGAATCATCCCATGCTTGGTCCGTTTATACATCCAAGACCGATCGGGTTCCATTTCAACAATGACTAACCTGAAATTCTTTAATTATTAAATTCATACATTTTCAATATTCATATTTAGAATTGAAATGTAGTTTTAAGGATATTTATATGTCTTATACAGATTTGAAGTTAACATTATAATCATTTTATTATTATGTTATAATCATTTCATTTAATTTTACGGACAAATTATAATCATCAACCAACCATATCACCAATCAACCATATAACAAAAACATCTCTAGCCTAACATCATCAACCATATCACCAATTTACCAACCATCAACAACATCTCTAGACTAGCATCATCAACAACAACCATATGAACATATCTCTAGCCTAACATTATCAACCATATCACCAATCAACCATATAACAACATCATCTCTAGCCTAACATCATCAACCTTATCACCAATCAACCAACCATCAACAACATCATCTCTAGCCTAGCATTGTCAACAACAACCATATGATCATCATCTCTAACCTAACATCATCATCATATCATCATCTCGAACCCATTTTCACTTTATTTCAAAACCCCCAAATTGAGCTACAAGTCTCGATTTTCATAAATTACTCTATTTTATCGTATTCAACTACAAAATTAACCTTATATAAGTACATAACTAGGTTATGAAACATTAAATTCGATCAAATACAAAACTAAAAAAAGCCCTAAATTGATCTAAGTCTCGATTTTAATTAACAAACCCAAATTAACATAATCCAAAACTAACATTCAACTATAACAACTAATATCTACTTAATACTAACATACATTTCCATAATTTAAGAAATCCCCAAATTAATAAAATTCCAAAATCGATTCATTACTCAATTTTAACAACAATCAACTACACATTAAGCAAAATATACTTGTATCAACTACTATGTAACATACATTTGACAATTTAACCAACAATTGGATAATTCCCAAATTAAAAATCAAATAAGGGTTAGAGTTCATACCTTTGATTTTGCACAAATTGACCAAAAAAAATTCGAATTGAAGGTTGTTCCTTGTTCCTTGTGCAATAAGCTTCAATTTGCTACCAAAATGGATGAAAATGGTGAAGTTTTGAATGAGAAATGGAGATGAGAAGATAGAAAAACGAGAAGAAGAAGTAAGGAGAAGCAGAAAAATGGCGTTCTGCAACTCCTTCGCCGCCGGTATATTAGAGCTTACCGACGGATAAGCTTATCCGTCGGTAAGCTTAATTTTATTTTTTATTTTTAATTTAGTTTTAATATTTAGCGACGGATAAGTTATCCGTCGATAAATACCGACGGATCGAAATCTTTTAGCGACGGATGACGAACAAAGTGGTCAACTTTGTTCGTTATCCGTCATCCGTCGCTAAGAGACACCGATCCGTCGGTATTTACCGACGGATAAAATCCGTCATTTTATCCGTCGGTAAATGACGGATTTTTTGTAGTGAAGATCGTGAAGAGAGGAAGGAGTGAGATGGAGTCCAAGAGACAGAGTGCCTTGGACATAGCGTAAGATACGCTTGAGAGCCTCCATATGTTCAGTGCGGGGATCATGCATGTGAAGACATACCTGTTGAACCGCATAGGATAAATCAGGGCGAGTGAAGGTGAGATACTGAAGCGCTCCAGCTAAACTCCGATATAACCTAGGATCAGCAAAAGGAGTCCCAACAGAGGCACTAACTTTTGACTTTGTGTCAACAGGAGTAGCTGTCGAGTTACACGAGCTCATGCCAGCTCGTTCAAGAATTTCAGCTGCATACCGAGACTGGGAAAGAAATAGGCCAGCCTTATGGCGAGTGACTCGAATGCCAAGAAAGTCATTAAGGAGCCCTAAGTCTTTCATAGCGAATTCCGAATTAAGCTTAGCCATAATCGAGTGCCGAAGCGCATCTGAAGAGGCAGTCAATATGATATCATCCACATATATAAGCAAATAAGCAGTATCAACCCCGCGGTTGTAGACAAACAACGAAGTATCACACTTACTATTGGAGAAGCCAAAAGTGGCGACGAAGTCAGCAAATCGCTGATACCACGCCCGAGGAGCCTGTTTAAGGCCATATAATGACTTCCATAAGAGGCAGACAACATCCGGGTGTGTCGGATCACGAAACCCCATGGGTTGATACATATAAACCGTTTCCTGCAAATTGCCATGGAGAAATGCATTGCTAACGTCGAGTTGATGAATAGACCACCGGCGAGAAAGAGCAATGCTAAGAACAAGACGAATAGTTGCGGGTTTAACCACGAGACTAAACGTCTCACCACAATCAATACCCACGCGCTGAGTTTTACCATCACCTACAAGACGGGCTTTATGCCTCTGAAAGGAACCATCAGATTTAATCTTATGCGTAAAAATTCACATGGAACGAATAACATTAACACCCGGGGGACGAGGGACCAATTCCCACGTCTTATTTTTAATAAGAGCATTATATTCATCAGTCATGGCCAGTTTCCAGTTAGGATCACGGAGAGCATCTAAGGGGGTACGGGGAAGGGGTGATGGTGTAACTGTAGCTGTATGTGCTTCGGAAGGGTCGAAGATAGTGTGAGGTGTAAAAATGCCATGTTGGCTGCGAGTAACGGGACGTTGGGGCGGATACGTAGTGTACCGCGTAGTCCGGGTTGGAGGACTGGGATGAGGTGGTGAACTGGGCGGTGAAGCAGATAGAAGATCTGCGAAAGGAATAGGCTGTATGGGCGGAGACGAGATAGGTCCAGCAGAGGAACCAGGTTGGTTAGGTGAGGTATGGGCTGAGGAAGGAGTTAGAGCCGCAGGTGAGGATTGGACAGGGGCGGCAGGAGGCGGGGATCGGAGTGTAGGTGTAGTGGTGTAGCCGGGAGATAACAATGGGAGGAGGTGAGCCGGAAGGCCATCCCCGAGAAAATCATACTCGGTCGAGCGTGATGTAACCGATTCGGCCATAGGAAAAGTGGTTTCATCAAAATGGACATGGCGACACGTAATGATTTTCCGGTTTGATAGATCAAGGCATTTATAACCCCGATGATCCGCCGGATAGCCCAAAAATACGCAAGGAGTGGAGTGGGGTTGAAGTTTGCGAATAGTGGTGGAGGGAAAAAGAGGGTAACATAAGCATCCAAAGGTGCGAAGATGAGTATAGACGGGAGGTGCGAACATGAAACCTGCTCTGATACCATGTAAGAATGTGAATCGATGCCTTCTCATTAATCACCAAGGATATATATATACAACTAAATCCACTATTCTAGACTATATTCTAGGACAGATATACATTCGTAATACATTCCTAATCCATTCCTATCTCTACATTGTCGGTGTTGACCAAGGAGTTAACCTATTCTGGTTTAACTCCTACGTGCTGCCTGGTTCAACTCCTATGTTCTAACCGCGCATGCATGTTATGTTTCAATATTTTTTTTTTAATGTTAAAGGAAAAAAAAGTAAAGAAGAAAGACTAATTATATTAGATGTAAACTCCGTTTCAAAAGAAAAAAAATTAGATGTGAACTTATAAGAACATGGTGGTGTTACTGTTCGAAACCATCACCAAGTGCATGTCGCGTTACAAATAGAAACAATTAGGTGTACAAATTAATTAAGGACGTGCATTTAATTCGACTAATCGTAGCTTAGCTAACTCAGAAATACCTGCATACGTGGACAAGGAACCGGTACACGACAGCATAAATTAATTGCAATAATAAATTGACCTTATCGAGCGCGACAGAGTCAGTTGACAATTAATCTCACCCTGAAACACCCAAATTAAATGAATCACCACTACTACTTTACTGCTGTAATAACTATACTACAAAAAGTTTAAACCGGCCTATTAATTATTACCTTGGTGCGTTAAGGTTTAATTAATTCAGCCTATCTCTATCGATTGACCAATAGAAAATTAAATCATGACCTTTAATCTCTCCACCAAACTTGCTGGACAATGACCCTTATTTGAGCTTCCAGTTTGGTATCACCATGGTCCATTCATCTGGTCCTTAGGGTTCAAGCTTCTAAACGTTACCTTTCTTAACCACTAGCTAGCTACCGGTCCAAATTCATTATTAACCCCGTTCCTTAATAATAAGTTTTATAAGTATTTAATTTTCCTCGAATTAAAAAATATTAATAGAATGTAGCATGAGAAATAAATATTGTAGTTAAAAAATAGTGATAAAGTAGAAAATAAAACAATAAAAAAATTAAAGAATTGGTGAGTGACGGTAAAAAATTTCCTTTTATGAGTTCAAAAGATTGTAATGGAACGCGTCAAATATGATAGTTTAAGAAGCTTTAAATGGAATAGATGTATTATTGATTTTTGTTGCTACACTAATTTAATTTGCATTCATTTTTTACAAAACTATATACCCATTTTATTAATTTGTACAGTTTTCACCTATCCGAATTTGAAGTTTTAAATCTTATTCACCTGTCCAAATGTTGATATATCTAAGACATTAATAATTTTGGTACCACTTTTGAAATATTATTAATTAATAAAGTGTTGTAGTAGTCTAGTAGTCATAATAAGTTCGTACCACACTACCATATGCCCAATTTTTTTAAATTATTATTAATAAAATTTTGCTGATTAAAAAAAAAAAAAAACACTACCATATGCCCACTTGTAATTTATTCCTCTGGTCGCCACATGTCACATCCTTATAGGCTGAATACTATTGTTAGGGTAAGGGTTTAGCATAGACGCATGGTAAACCTGAGGGCTTATAAATACAGGGCCTTCAGTTTAATTTTATCACATCCAAACACAAACCAAACTTACCTTTTCATCACTTTTTAGTACCTAAACGAAAAACCATGGAAATGAAGAAGAAGCAACCAAAAGTAGCCAAGAAACTATGGAAGCTTCTCCAAATAGTGATATACATGACCAAAATCCAAAGGATAGGAAAAAACAAGCTAATCCTCGACCTCCAAACGCTTCTAAAGCGCACCAAATCCGTTCTCATCGACAGCAGCTACTACTCCGCCCTGACGTGCCGCTCCAACGACAGGAACATGTTCGTTTCACCCCGAGAGTACGAGTTTAGCTGTAGCAACACCCCGGCTCACCAGCACAAGCGAAAGAGTCATTACTATTACCGGCAGCAGCAAGATGAGGAACAAGTGAATTCGGTGCGAAGAATGCTGGAGATGCTGAACCGGAGAGAGGTCATTGAGGCGTCGCCTTTGAATTTGCCGGGGTTTGGGCGCAGCCCGTATGCAGTGAGGCAGCTTAGGGTGACGGATTCGCCATTCGCGGCGGAGGTGGGGAGTGTTGGTGGTGGTTGCCAGGTGGACAAGGATTGTGAGGAGTTTATTGATAAGTTTTACAAGAGTTTGAGCAAGGAGAGGAGGATAGCAGCTGCTTTGGATCAATCCCCATCGCCTTACCACTTGTGGGCTAGGTGATGATCAATCATCAATGTGCTAGCTAGCTAGGGACCAAATTAATACTACAGTACTACTGTCTCTCTGATCTCTCTTTAATTTGTCATGTTATAAATTTTGCCATGAAATTGTAGCTATGGAGATAGATTTCAATTTCATATATAGTTTCACACTTTCACCTTATCTCAAGTAGTACGTTGACATTTAAATGCTGCTGTTACAATATCAAAGTACTAGTACTACTACTAGTATACTATACAGTATACATCTCTTATCTCTATTGTGCGAATTGGTTTGGGGCTGAGATAGATGCTCTAATATCCGTTGGGTAAACCGGGGGCTGAACTTGAACATGGACTTGGCAGTCTCACCCCGTTGAATTTCAATAGACGTATGTATGACTATTAACACAATTACATCGAAAACTTTAACATACACACTTACATGCGGGTCAACTTTCTAAGTTGGAGTTTTTATATATGTGGGGTGGGACTTTTTATACATATAGGTAGAACACACATATAATGCACATAAGTGGCAAAAATCAGAAAAGATTCAGCCTGATATCTTATTTGGTAGCACATCACTGTTAAACACATCACTGTACGTACTTACTATTTCTGTATTACGGTTACAATAGTAGTATAGGACTATATATGAAGTTTCAGTGGATCAGAAGACAAATAGAGTACGTTTCTTCGATCACGCGATGGGAATTTAAAGAAGGCAACCGAATATGTATTAAGGCAACTGAGTATTCTAGAGGTTCAAGTGATTTTTTAATAATGTAAATACCTATAATAAATTAAATTTCAAACTTATTTTAGTTGAAACACTAGTTTAAAACTGCGTATCAAATCGATGATCTAATTCCATTAAGAACCCTTGTGAAGTTGTTGGCTACATGGTTTCCTTAGTTTATGAGCAATCGATATCTATATTTAGTGAAGTAACGTGGAACTTAAGAGACTCAATCGTGGTACCTCTTTTTGGCTTTTCTTGTTGTGGATCTTTAATCTTTATGTTCACTTAATGGTACTTTCTTTTTAAACGGTGATGGAGAAAATCACAAGTGTATGATATCGCAACAAGTAATATAATGATAAATCGAGTATCATCGTCCCCACATGGACTAATTTGTTGACAAGTACTAATGTATATTAAACTAATATCTAAATTAGGTGGGAAAACAATAATTGATAATTCATGAATAACTAACTAAATACTACTAACGACAATTGTAAACTTTTGATTAACTCAATAGACAAAATATCTAGGGATTTCGATTTCACCGTAGTCCGGTTGTAAACAATCAAGCTTCCCTAATTAATTCTCTCGAGAATTAACAAACCTATTCTATCATGCAATTATCAT
Source organism: Plantago ovata (assembly GCA_028274465.1). NCBI lineage: Eukaryota > Viridiplantae > Streptophyta > Magnoliopsida > Lamiales > Plantaginaceae > Plantago > Plantago ovata. Next base: position 19,376,641 of record CM051455.1, on the reverse strand, counting down.
CTCTCAAATCTCTAACATGCATAATAAAACGCATTAAACTCTAGGAAACTCAAATATACATTGCATAACGCGAATACCTATGGATATCTCTATCTCACAACATATTATGTGGAATAAATTCACAACAACTTTAATGATCATCTCTAGAATCTCTAATTAAAGTCCTAAATCATGAAATAGTTGGCCAGACAATTACACGCATTGAACACAAAATTTAAACCATCAACAACCATGAAAAATTATGAATTAACTTCGCATACTCAAATAAACATGATCATAACTAAGCCCTATAAAAGAGAATTAGTTCAACATAGTCTCAACAGAAATCATCAAAAAATCTGAAAATATAATTCTCAAGATTCAAAATAAAACAGAGAAAACCGAAAATAGTCATGTCGATCGATAAATCCCTCAAACTGAATGGACGTAAGGAACGGAAGAAGTATATTCTGCCGCCTTCCCCCATACTTCACGTATCTTTATGCTTATGCTAATCAGAATATTGAAAAAGTCTAAATTACCCTCATATATATCAAAATCCCACATGAATAGGGTACCCCAATGAATACAAAAAGGGCTAAGAATATGGGTCTTGCGAGTCCAAGACGGAGTAGAAAACTTCAGAAATTGGGCCTTGGTCTATACCCAACCATTAAGTCTTCTTTTCCATAAGCTTTTATCATCAAATTTAGCTCCAAATATGCTCCTTTTAGCCGGTATATCCATAAATCACCAACTCGACCAACCTAGACCAAAACAAACATAAAACAAGTAAAACCGACCAAAAATAACTTTTAAACATATAAAATAATAAGTAAAAAGATAGTGATAAGTAGGTATAAAATCCACTTATCAAACGGCTAAAAATTTTATAAATAAAGAGGACAAAAAATGCTCAGAAAATTACAACCAAAGAGAAGGAGCACAACTCGCACATTCCGTGAGAGCCTCAAACCGAAACATCAAAACCAAAGTCTAAACATAAAACAAAAAATGTTCACTTAATAGTACTACCTTTTGAGAACATATATAGTTCTTGAGCTTTATCACTTAAACACATAGCATAATATCTATACTTATTCATCACACTGACAAATAACTATCGATTTCAGGCTTGATCAACTGCACCATTTATCTTGACTGGTCTGGACCGGTTGGGCATATATGGATGCACATGTCCTCGGTGCTATAAGTCCAAGTCTGGGGGATAATTAATGTGACCAAACAATGACATAACTATCCGAATTCAAAGATTAATGCCACATGTAAATATGTAAGCAATTCATGAGTACACTTTGTTTCTAAGATGAATTACAAATGGGACTTCAACTTGGAATTATGTCGCAACTAAATATAAATTGCTAGTAAAAAAAAAACTAAATATAAATTGACCTTTCCCTATTTCATCTAGTATAGAACTAATATAAATGCATGTATTAATTCAATGATAGAGTCAATCATGTATGTTTTAAGTCGTCTTCGACAACATTAATAACATGATGATGATGCATGTTTCCAGTTTCCTCCGTTCAATACTGCATGATATGCATCCTGAGTTTGACATTTTCATAATTTTCTTCATGTTAGCTAGTCATCATGGACATGACATTGAGGCCGGGAGTTTCTAGACTCAATGATTTTAACACTTTGCTATAAATCAACTCTCTAATTTATTTAATTTACTTGGCGTGCAAAGTTGATTGTCTTGACTCAATTGATTAAAAAAAAGATTAGCACCGTCTTCTCTTCTCTTGGTTACAAGTTTAAATTTCCTGGGAGGATAATCGGTTGTTGTTCCATGATTGACCCGAGCCGGCCTAATCTTGTGCGATTTAATTTAGTTCATAAAAAGATCTCTTTAACTTGTTTGGAGTTGACGAACGAATGCAAATGATTGTTTTCAAAACTTTAAGCGATTGAAAGTTAAAATACAATTACTTTAATTGACATTGCCAAATACCATAAGTCCATACATTTATTTCTAAGATGTCAATCAAACTCAATTCATTTTTTAACAAAAACATATCTCTACTTATCTCTACTATATTCTAAATAAATATTTAATTATAGTTTTTAGTCTCAAAATATAGTTACCACCTCACACACCCCACTACTTTTTGAAATTAATAACCCCACAACCAATTTCCATTTAATATCACAAAAATAGAGACTAAACAAATCCAATCGACTCATGATACAAAATAAAAGTGTGACTTGGACAATAATTATATTCTTCTTCTTCATGTACTTTTTTTTATTCCATGTCTATTATTTATTATTTAATATTAAAATATTCACAACGAACACGCGGGTACCGCGTGCCAATTTACTTGTCAAGACTAATTTGTTTTAGCATTTGCAAAAAACCCAAAAACCCAAAAAGAAATACATTTCGGTAAGGCCCACCTGGTGATCACAAATTCAGGCCCAATTCTCATTGGATCGTGCCACTAGTTCAACTCCAACGAACTCCATTTTCCGTACGAAACCAAAACGACACCGTAAGTCCGTTTCGGTCCATTTCCTCTGGGATGTTTACAGAGTTCGTAACAAACAACTGACAGCGATCTGTAGTTGAACAATTTCTTTCAATCTGTATACAAGAATCGAATTCTTCTTTTATCCACTGTATTCAGCTAACCACCATTTCATTCCTTTTTGATAGTTTTTCCCAAGTTTTTTGTTGAACCTTCAAATCTGGTTCTATTGAACCCCCTTACACAGCGTCTATTCCCAATTTGATGATTTATAAGTTGTGATTCAGGCATCATAATGGCTTCCTGGCTGAAAGCAGCTGAAGGTATAAATTGTACACCATTTTCTACTTCAGTCGATTATATAGTCTGATTTGATATGCTTCCGATTGATGATTCGCGCCATTGCTGGAGTTTGTGATCTGGATTATATAAGTACTGCATTGTTTTGTTATTCATCTGAGCTGATTAGGCATTAGCTTTCGATTTATTTCTTCTAATCATAGTTTTGTGATTCCAGCACGCTGTGTTACTTGATGATCTGAGTTTTATCAGTTTAATGACCGGAACTCTGGAAGCATTTGCATGTATTATGTGGGAATGACAATGTAGTTATCACGTGTTATTGAAAGTATAATGGTTTTGTCTTTGCCAGATTTATTTGAAGTAGTGGACCGGAGGGCAAAGCTTGTAGTTGGAGATAATCCAGACGAGCCTGCTGCTCCTGCTCCTGGTATAGCTCTAAGAGTTTGTTTTATTTCTTTTGTTCATCGTGATTGTGTTTAGCTTAAATCCATGTCCAAGCAGCTTTGATTGGATAGGGTTTAATTTGTATGTAGCCTAATTTTGATGCACAGTTTATCTGGTTCTCACCAGATAAAATGAACTTTAAAATTTATAGCTGATACTGTATGATCCATGGAAATTAATTGAGTTGTTGAAGACTAAGAGTTAAACTATAGGCCCATAAACAGTGGTTAACATTATGAGTGGAGAAGTTCCCATAGTCTGGCAATCCATGAGGGTTAAACTCATGAGAAATGAAGCTGTAGTTGCCATTCAGTAAACAGTTGTGGTTCTGAGCCGAGCCAAACCTCCGTGGCCCACAGTATAGATATATGAAGCCTAGTATTAAAACACACTGGGTATGGTTTTAACGCACTGGCATATTTTCTTATTTCTTTCTTCAAGATCTTACTGTGTAACAGTTTTCATCGATAATACAAGAAAGTATAACTACATGAACTAAACATTGTTTGAGAAAAACAACTGTAGAAGACTAGAAGTACCTAAGTATCCTTCTGGGCTCCTGTTACTTCAACCTCAGAATATGGGTTGTATTCAGAAAAGCTTAAGATCTTGTTTAACGTGGCCTAAGGGGATTAAATAGTGTAGGATGTAAAAATTCGAAGACCCTTAGCTTATGGCAAAATTAGATATAGCTCCTGGCTCCATATGCCAGTCTGACGTTTTTCAAGTATATGGGCTTTGGTCTATTATGTAAGAAATTTTCTCCTATATAATTATTCTTGCCTTTTTGTTGTTCTTTTCCCAATATGAAGTTTCCGCTGGGCAAGGATCTCAATCAAAGAGGTCTAGGCAGAGAGCAAAGGTACTTTCTGACCCTCATTCTTAGTTGCTTGCTTCATAGACCTATTTAAATTTGATTAGAAGCTGCAGCTACTGTGTTGTTGATAAGAACGTTATCACTGACTCAGAAGAAACAGCCAACCAGTGAAGTGAGCACAGCTGCGAACACTGATAAAGAGCAAACTACTTCTGAAAAACTAGAATCACGTGAGGAACCTGATGGCAATAAACCATTGTCCTTGACTGAAGATATCAAGGACAATCCAGGTGTCCCTAGTGCCAAAGGTGATGGTTATGAGCAGCACCATGAGGGAGATCGCTCCACAAATGAGACTTCTCTATCAGGGTCAATATCTAACGATGAGTCAAAACCAGTTAGTGATGGTGCAGTTGCAGAACCTTCTTCTAGTACAGAAGCTAATACTTCAGATTCAAACAGTAATGTCAAGATCGAAGAACCTACAGATATTCCAGATGGAGGTCTAGATTCTACCAAAGGTGTTGAGACTGTGACTGGTGATGTTCCAGCTGTCTCGGATCCAAATATTATACCTGAAGATCCAGATTCATCCAGAAATCTCAAGGCTTTGGAGTCTCAGGCGTCACCTGCAAATGCTCTTAAAGAGGTTGATGCCCAATCAAAGGGTGAGTTGCCACCTGCAAATGCTCTTAACAAGGTTGATGCCCAATCAAAGGGTGAGGTTCCACCTGCAAATGCTCTTAACAGGGTTGATGCCCATTCAAAAGGTCAGGTGCCACCTGCAAATGCTCTTAACAGGGTTGATTTCCCTTCAAAAGGTCAGGTGCCACCTGCAAATGCTCCTAACAAGGCCGATGCACAACCAAAGGATGTCGGTGTAGTTTCTAGATATGATATCCAATCAGAGAAGCATCAAGAACCAAAAGATATTGATTCTACCATGAAAGTAGAAGAGCAATTAAATGAGGTAAAACATGTTCATTGGTTAAAATTTCTGTTTCTCTTTCCTACAAATGCATTAGCTGCTATGCTAACTGTTAATGAGATGTTCATTCTTTCAGGCTCAAGGACTACTTCAATCTGCAAAGTCGACAGGCCAGTCGAAAGAAGCTAGACTAGCCCGGGTAAGAACCTTTATCTTCACGTGGCTGATTGGACATAACTCACTATTAATAGCTCTTGCTCTACATTTGGTTCTGAGTAACTTAAGTATCATTTTAGGTCATGAGGATTCAGCCCGATGAGCATGTTATATATATACATATAATCACAGAATAAATATATATTATGCCTCTCCATTTACTAATTCTGTATGTGAGTATGACATAATTAGGTTTTGTTTGCAAATGCTTATATAAAGTGATTATTTTCTTTTCTAACACTATAGTCAAAATTTTTAGTGTTGTTTTTCGATACTTATGTGTTTGCTTCTCTAAAATTAAGCAGACTAACTGTTGTAAGCTAAAAGAATAAAATGAGATGCTTCTGGGGCTTAAAGCACCAAAAGGAAAAGAAAAAAAAAGGAAAGGTGTTAAATTAAGTAATTTATCACTAATTAATTGATTTTTTTTTTAAATCTTAACCAAACACTAAAGTATTCTTAACTTTGATTTTTTGTGCTCACCAAAGACCCCATGCATTTACTTGAATCATATATTTTGAACCTCAAGCAAAGGCACTTAACAAATGATTTTGATAAGCATTGGCAATCACAACCTTAGTTTTCTTACACATAAGTGCGTGTTTGAAAAACCTACTTTATGCGAAATCTTGAGTTTGACCATGACTGGGCTTAGCTGGATTGTGCATGCCATCACTCAATTAACCCTTGCCCTTGATGTATGATTTGGGTCCTACCAATTATACATAGCAGCTATTAGGAATTCATAGAAAGCGCATTCCGAAATAAATTCAGTACTGTGCTGTACCATAAGCAACTGATGGGAATCTATTTCTTCACATGATATGGTTCTTACTGAAACACATATGCTCAAGTAGTCATTAAGAATTAGTAGAAACCTATTTTGCACATTCGAGACCGAACTCAACCATGCGCTTGACCAGCATGGTACTATCTCATAATTGCATATACCAAATGCTTTCATTTTTTTTCTTCAGGTTTAGCATTTAGCATTTTCCTTTACATTTGATGTAGAGATCTCATGTTTGTGATGCTCAGGTTTGTGCTGGACTTTCGTCCCGACTCCAAGAGTACAAATCTGAAAATGCTCAACTAGAAGAGCTTCTCATGTCAGAGGTGCAGAACAAACTCTTTTCCTATTTCAGAATTCAGACACACCACACTGCTTTTATATTGAAGATTTGTGGTATGGCCTCTTAATTTGTTCCTCTACCATGCAGAGAGAGTTGAGCAAATCATATGAGGCACAGATAAAGCAGCTTCAGAAAGATCTTTCTGCATCAAAAGGTGAGGTGAGCAGGGTAGAGTTAAATATGGTTGAGGCATTGGCGGCAAAGAATGCTGAAATCGAGACACTTGTAAACTCTGTCGATTCATTGAAGAAGCAAGCTGCTATGTCTGAAGGGAATTTGTCATCTCTACAGGTCTTCTTTTTAACTAATTGATGTGTGAACATGGAATTGTATTGTCATGTCAGAGGCCAGACTCCATTGAGTTTGGTCGATGAGCATACAGACGACTTAAGCTACAGTCTCTGAAAGGAAGAAACTATTTGGAAAAAGAAAAACAAGGAAAATAGAAATGTGGCAATTGCAATTTTTTTGTTAATTTTTTTTTTCCCTGGGTTATCTTTGTTCTTCACACTGCTCATAATTCCAACTTAATACTATCCCAGGCTTTCGCATCCTAATGAGTAATGATAACTGCCAAAATGGTACATCAGAGTGCTCCTAGTACTTGTAAATTATAAGCCTCTAAAAATTCATCAAGTTCTCATGCACATATCAATTGTTTTCTATTGCAACTTAAAAGTTTTTACCTGATTTTGTTCATATGTTTAAAACTGTAAATCAATGTCAGGCTAATGCTTTAAATATGGGTTGTGGATTTAATAAAATTATTGTCTTGTTTGACTAGTGTTGCAAAATATGCTATTTGTGTTTTTGCTCTTACAGCCTACCTGAGTCCATCTTCAAATGTTTAATCAACGAATTGGAATCTGCTGATCTATTATGTGTTGACCGGTGAGGTCGAATTATTTTTTATTAATATGTTCCTTCTGATGTTGTCTTAATTCTATCATCAGGCAAACATGGAATCTATTATGAGAAATAGAGAACTAACAGAAACAAGAATGATGCAAGTGAGTAAATATATTTCCATGAGAACAAAGATGTTGCTTTTGATGGGGAAAATACTTGAACCCGGCCTATGATTAATTTCATAGACCTTGTGGCTGGGAATGATCCTCACATGGAGTTATGTGTGGGCCATGCATAATAATGCCTGATGTGGTGCATTCTAAGCCACAAGGTGTATTCGAAAGTTATAGACCCGGCCTAGTTAAGTGTTTCCCGTTTCAATGGTGATCTGATATTGGTAGATTGCTTTTTGTTCCAGGCGCTAAGAGAGGAATTGGCTGCTGCGGAGCGAAGATCTGAAGAAGAGCGTGCTGCACATAATTCTATAAAGCTGGTTTGTATCTTTCCTCTAGTCACTCACTCTTCTTTCTATCCTTTTCAGCTGGGTGTCCTAATATATTTCTTGCATTTCTCAAACACCAAGCTAGCTTATGACTTTCCGAGGCATAGACTAGAGATTTTTATTTGCTATTGCTGTTATGAACGTTATTGAAATCTTTATATGCAGTCATTTAGAGAAAGAGAAGTAGAATTGGAACAAAGAGCTATTGAAGCATCCACCGCATTAGCTAGAACCCAGGTAACGCTCGGAGAACTCAAAATGACACTGCACAAATATTATTGGTTATTGCTGTTCTTTTCTTCTCATATATACCCCGTTTATGTACTTGATTTGTCATATCATAATGCCAATTTACAAGTCATATTATACATGTGCTATATTAGTTCAATTTAATTCCCTTAGCAAGAAGTTTTCGGCTGAGCGTATGAACTTTTGGCTGATCAACATTTCATATCTTAACCCTTTTTATTTAAATACCACAATTAATTGCATGATATGCCCATCTCCTTTCTTAAACCTATTGAGCCCTCAATGTTCTAATACCCTTTTTTTTTCTTCCCCCTGAAGTTTCTTCAATTAAACAAAGTTTTTTAAGGTATTAGCACACTATTCCACGAAGAGCATTTGGTTCTGATATTCTGCTATATGTTACTATGATGATTAATTCATATGATTCTAAAAACAAAATATCTGACATTGTAATCTATCAGAGAACAGCAGATGATAGGGCTGCAAAGGTAGCAGATCTTGAGCAGAAAGTGGCATTGCTTGAGGTAATTATTTCCCTTTTTAAATGTGTACGAAGTATTCCCTCTTCCTTATCCTTCCCCGACCTCAGACCTCTGCAGTATAAAAGGGGTAATGGCATTGACCATACAGAAGAACTTCTTGTAACTTTTTTCTACTTGGTACTAGGTTGAATGTGCATCCTTAAATCAAGAATTGCAAGACATGGAAGCTCGTGTTCGCCGCGGGCAAAAGAAGGCCCCTGAGGATGCTAGTCAAACAATTCAGGTTTCTGTTGCATATGATTAGATAAATATAATGTGTATTAAGATTTTAGTCCACATATATTATGCTTTTCCGATAGTTAAATAGTAAAATGACAAAGATGACCCATTTTAGGCACGTTATTATAAATTCTGTTGCTGTGAACCTGGCAGCTCATGGTTGTATTATATGTGTTTTATCTGAACGAAGACGGCGTTCTTTGCTGATTTAGAATTATAAACATGGCGTTTAAAGGGATCCAAAATATTCTATGCAATGTCATGTTTGATTAAATGCTTAAATTGTGATTCTTGTGGATGTACCCATTTGAACGATTGAGTCTTGTCAATTGAAAAGTACCTTTCTTGAATTTAAGGTAATCTAAAGCACACGTTTAGGACTTTCAGAATACAAATCTTGCATGTTATGAATGTGTCTCTAGACAATTGAGATATCAGTAGAAGGGAGATATACTGTGAATTGACTTGGACCTGTGTATCCGTATGGTAGCACCCAAGAATGAAAAAATTGAAGGGAGGCCAGCTAAATGGTTTAGATGTCTTTTTTGAAGGAACACCATAAAAAGACGGCCTAAGTAGATTTCTTATAAGTATTGTATGAGGGTTTGACTTTGAGTTATTGATTTTGACTCGAATGTACTGTCCCTAATAGTCAATAATGTTTTATATGCAACATCCATTGGCATATTCCTTTATTGAGTCACTTTTAATTTTATTTCTCTTGGCTTTTATAGTTCAACGTGTCATTTGTCTTGTGCTAGTCACTCAATTATAAGAAACACTGATGTTCTTGGACTTTATGTGCATAATTGTTTTCTAGTTAACTAAGAGTAATTTGGAACCTGATAAGATTCTTCATCCTTTATTTATTTTCTTATAATGAGCAAATACACTATTTATTTTGTATTTATGTCGTATTGTGAACATGAAGGTGCAGGCCTGGCAAGAGGAAGTGGAACGTGCACGTCAGAGTCAAAGAGAGGCTGAAAGCAAGCTTTCTTCTATGGACGTAAGTCCATTTGTCACATTTGAATTATTTGTAGAAGCATATAATTGCAGAAGGCACCGAGTTTGTCAGATCTTTACAACTTTAAAAGAGTTTTGATTCATATGGGAGTGCAATAACTTTTACACTTCACTCTGCAGGCAGAAGTGCAAAAGATGAGGGTTGAAATGGCTGCTATGAAGAGGGATGCTGAGCATTACTCACGCCAGGTGATTTTAACTTGTACTCTTTGCAAATACCTAGATTTTTTACGAAAATAATTTGCTCTTTTTGAGCATAACACCATGGTTAAAGTTAGAGGGTCGAGTGTTAACACTTCTCTTCTTCCTGCCTATAAATGGAATTCATATGTATTACATGATACATAAACATAAAATCCATTAAGGAGATGTCATTAGGCTCTGCTCAGAATACCAAAGAAATTGCAGCCTTCCCTATATGGACATTGTTGATTGGTGATTCTTTTTTTTTTTCTTTTTTTCTTTTTTCTGGAAAGATAATATGATATTATTATTGGAAGAAAATACATTAGAAGTGTATTACAGCAACTCAGACAGATTAATTCAGAAATATTTGAATTTTAGATGCTGTTTCTAAGATAATTGACGAGTGTATTCAGTATCCATAGAGTAAAAATATACAGTTTCAGGTCTAAAAAGTTTCTATAATATGGCAGCGATGATAGGGAATTAATCTCTGCGTTTAGCTGAATTGTTTCCAGAAGTCTAGCATATAAAACATTGGGAGTTAAAGAAAAACTCTGCTGTTTGAGATATGTTTATTTATCAACTCCAGGTTGACTCTCAGGCTAACAACAAGAGTGGTCACTGATGAAAATCTTTAAAAAAACTTTTGTTTGATACTATTGTTAATAATTTTCATCCATTTTATATTCTTTATTAAACTGATCACCTGGAATGAATTGATAGTTAACATATCTTTGAGCAGGAGCACATGGAGCTGGAGAAGCGGTACCGCGAGCTAACAGATTTATTGGTACCTTTCTTTTTCATGCATGTCATTTTCTGTTATGGGCAAGGATGCATTGGTTTTTGTAACTAGTACACTGGTCTTTGTTCAGTATTACAAGCAAACACAATTGGAAACTATGGCAAGTGAAAAAGCTGCAGCAGAGTTTCAGTTGGAAAAGGAAGTCAAGCGTTTTCATGAGGCACAGGTATGGTCTTGGGTCCCCTTTGCCATGTTCACTTTTTTTCATCCTTAGTCGCTGTTTACTTTTCCCATTAATTTTTTAATCACAATTTGTTTCATAATTTTTTTTGTTCAAATCAGTTGGAAGCTGAAAGAAGCAGATCTTCTCGTCGAGCATCATCCTCTTGGAAGAAGAAGACAATGACATGAAAACGCTTGAGTATGTTTTCCTCTAGTCATCTATTTGTAATGTCAACATAGTGTATAATGTATAATTTAATGGAGATGACGCCATCATATCACTGAAGTAGTTTAGACACTTGCATTTCCTCATTATGTTTGACTAATCAGATTGAGAGAAGAAACTTAATTTTGTCAATGCATAATTTATATAGAATAACCTTCATTTTTTTCATACAATAATTTTCTCCAGATACTCCCCCAAGTCCCTTCGGTATCATAGCAAGTTGAATTTCATCCTTTCAAATGAAATTATACAGAAGGTTTTCTGTCAATTTTATGGTAAAATCTTTAACATTCATTACTCCATCTATAATTGGTTACAGCTAAATATCTCCGAAACATATCAGGAAGAATTCAGGATCATAATAAACATATGGAACATAGGATTTATAAGGTTGGTCGAGTGGTAAGGATGCTGGAGTAACACAGGAGAGGTCGGGGGTTCGAACCCCGACGGAAGAGGCATAAAGGAGTAGTGTAGTGTGTGTGTGTGTGTGTGTGTGTGTGTGTGTGTGTGTGTGTGTGTGTGTGTGTGTGTATATCAAACATAACTTGTGCACAATGATTTGTACTCATTATTTACTGCCTATTAGCGAGGTTAATTAATGTGGTAATAGTTACAGCGTACTTCTTTTTCTCAGCAGCAATGTAATGGACTGGTTGTGTCTATTGTATTCGATTTATATGAATTGAAGGTTTTTCTAGCGAACTAGGGATTGTCACTTGCTTACAAAAACTCTCTATGCTATAGCCCGAGTAGGAAAACTATATGCATCTTAGTTGATGGGACAAGTGTATCCTTTCATGTAGATCTTGTATGTATTTTATCATTTCATAATTCTTTGGTCTAATGTTTTAGATTTCCAGGCCTCTTCCTTTGCATCATCGTCACATGGCTGCTGCAAGCTTACAGGTATACTTGGTTCATCTCTGTTGATCAACTCTCTACTTGCCTCAGCTGGATAATTGATGTAATAAAATCTTTTGACTGCAGTTACAGAAGGCAGCAAAAATATTAGACACTGGAGCTGTCAGGGCAACAAGATTCCTTTGGCGGTATCCTACAGCCCGTATTATCCTGCTATTTTATCTGGTGAGAGCAAATCCTTAGTGCTTAAATTTGATTTATTTGGTGTTATTATGTATACTTAGACTGGTTAACTTAAGTATTTATTCACCAAGCAAAATGAGATAACAGCGTGCTCTGGTGATGCTTTTGTTGTCTTCTTTATTTGACTGATTTGTAATAAAATGTTATGCTAATTGCTAAACCTAGAAGCAAGAGTCAGGGAAACAGATGCGCAATCCATGTTGCTGTCATACATTACTCCATTTTGAAGATCGCTCTTCGTGCTCAGTGATGACTAGAAAAAAGGCAAATAAAAGAAAGAAACATTTTCCTGATTTTAATTTACTTTTAATAAAGTTATAACCCAAAGAAAAGAGGTAGTTTTGTACTTTTGTTGAGCATGTTGTGGATAGGATTGTTTGAAGTGACTTGTTAGGCAGACAGTTCATGTGAGATAAGGTGAAGATATCATTTTAACCTTGTGGTTCATACCATCATTTAGTATTGACTTGGCAGATTTCTTGTTGAGCAATTGAACGTCCAAAAGACATCCGTACTTGATCTATTTGTATACATGTTCTGAATGGTTCGGTTCTTTGTTAGATTATGACATTTGAAATGTTTTCAGGTATTCGTGCATCTCTTCTTGATGTACCTTTTGCATCGGCTTCAGGTAATGCCATCATTTGCTTGATTATGATGAAATGTAGATGATCCAGAAGAAATTTGAAATCAAAAGTATGACAGAGAAATTTGAAATGAAAAAGTAGATTATATACCACTTTAAGGTGAATTCTTGAAAGAACATCCTATAATTTTTATGCAGAAATGTTGCCAAAGATGTGGTCACCGTGTAACTTCATTGTTAATATGTTTAAGAATTTGTCATAGTTCAATATTTTCATACCTGGTGACACGAAACATATGTTCTCACAATTCGTGTTCATACAATGAACAGGAGCAAGCTGATACTTACACATCCAAAGAGGATGCAGAGTCAATGGGGCTATTGAACCAGAAATTACCTTGATCTACCTACTTACTTTCTGACCTTCAATGACTTATTATACATCACCAACATATCCAGGGAAAACTGGTGGGTGTTGCTCGATTATCCACACCATTAGTCGCTGGTACTCTTCTTTTCTAAAAGGTCGATAGTCCTGAGATGAGTGCGTTTTGCTACAGCCTCAGAGTCTAACAAAATTCTATGCTGTTGCAGCAGAGGTGACATTGTAAATGGCCAACGTCTTCAGTTTTACCCTTGGAAGCTAACATGTATCGGGTTTTTGCGTGTTTTGTGTAAGGCATAGAATGATACGCGTATATGTAACATAACTTTGTGTGTGCAAGTTGATAAGCGAGCTTTTTGGGAATTGGAGTGTAAATGCTGGCAGCTGCTACTACTATGCACGAAATGCACTAATTCTTTGATTTATTGGTATTAGCAAGTACATCGTGCATCACACGCTCTCCTGTGACCGAGTCTAAACTGTTCTGTTTAGCAAACCTGATACTATAATCTAGTTGGCAGGTGATAAGTTGGCCTAAATTGTTAAATTGTTAAGTTTGCTGATAAGCTTACTGATTTTAGTATACGTTTTTAGCGAATGAGCTTATAAGTAAGTGATAAAATGACAGTCATATTGTATTGTTATATTTTTCACTCATTTTTCATGTTTTATAATAATAATAATAATAATAATTTGAATTAAGTTCAAATTAATTTGGATCGGATGAATTCCAATCCAATTTATTTCAAGTCATTTTGTATCGAATACTTTGGGATCAAAGTTTGAACAGTTGACAATAACATTTTAGGGTGAAACATAAAAATCCGAATCAGATCAGTGCTTTTTTTTTTTAATGACAATTTAACTGTTGTATTTCTGCTCCTACATTATTAATTTACTTTGCCACCTTATAAATCTATTATGTAACTTATGTCTCCATATCCAGCTCTAGGCAGGAGGCAGCTTTGTTGGATATATTTATTGCCATCTTGCAAGAAGTCGACTGTATTATGAGAAACTTGGATGTACGTGGCTGATTCATGCACTACCACTGAACTAATGTTCCTTACGGCTGCTACATGTGTTACGAGCCGACACGAACATAAAACAAAACATATTAATCACTATGGTTAGTCCTTTGGTCGCTAGCTAGCTAATTTGTGAACGCATGTTGTGATTGAAGTCAATCTCAAATGTGGTGGTCATATTTCTTGCACCGAAGGCTCACTTTGCTTGCGTGCACAAGTTGAACTTCGACTCCTTGACCCCGCAAATGCAAAATCGTCACAATCGATCAATGATCGTTTTATCCTGATATGGTATGTACGAACAGTAATAGCAATTCAATCCATTGCTGCATATATCGAAAATTTTAGCTCAGGATTTTTGAGTTATTCTATATCTGTCAACGTTTTGCTCTGTTAGTTATTTCATAACATGACATTTTTTTGGTCGCTGTCGCTCAAACAAAATAAAATACTAAAAATGACTGTACACTCACTTTCTTATCCTGTTGGTGATGCCTGGTCCGAACTCATCATCTCTAAAGTTCTAAACTTAAAATCGTTTATTTTAATACTGCAATTACTAAACTTATAGGCATAACTGGATTCAAAATCCCAGTAATAGTAAATTGTTCGAGTTTATCAATATGGTGATGATGGTCAGGATGAGGCGATGTATGACATCTCATTTCTCTATTATTAAAGATTAAAGATAAAGATTAAAAGTCCTTATATTTTTACCTAAAGCACACTAATTATTGAACCTCCACTTTGTTACCACTATCATATGCTTGGCCCTACTAATCATACACTAATTTTTATATAGAATTCCATATTCTTGTCTCATGAATCCCATGTAATTTTTTTCCCCTTTGGTCCAAGATAATGACTGTCGGTCTGATTTAATTTTAAAAACTAATAATATAGATTTTTTTTTTTCATTCGAAAAAATATTCAATTCAATTCAAATTATTTCAGATAAAAATTTGGTATGTTCTTTAGCAGTGTTACCGTTATAATCAAAGTTTAAATAGTAATTTATTCATTTCAGAAAATAAGTCACTAATTTTGGAAAATTAAAGATGTGACCGCTTCCTAGTTTGTCTGCGCAAACAAAGTAGACTAATTTTTTTTATTAGATCCATAACATTAAATTATTTCTTTGGGGCATTAACAGATAACACCTCAACTATATGATAAACCCTTTCTAAATACACCACGAAAGAATTATATACTTAAAAAAAAAGAAATCCTATTTTATGGCGGCTTTGAAGATTTTAATCAAAATCGAATCTTCTTCAATCAGTAACGAAATTAGTTTGGTGGGGGATGTTTCTTAATTGTAACATCGAGGGTAGTTGTGTAATTTACCCGAGCCAATGCTTTATGCTCCACCAAGCACCAACGTTTAAAGAACATCGAGGGTAGTTGTGACATTAACCGGAGGCAACGTTTAAAGAACCGCTTAAAAATGTACCTATAGACTTTTCTGCCCGCCATGTGTGAACAAATTGACTATTAAGACTCGATTAGAATAGAATATGCTCTGGATTTTAACTTTCACAGATATTATTTCGCTATCCATACGAGTATATATTTTGCTGCTCAATCAGTCATTTAGTGCGCAGTGCTTGTATTGTATGTGCATGTGTGTGATAAGAACTGAGAACTAGAGAGAGAATTGAAGAGAAATTAAGCGAGAAAATGGAGAGTGTGTTGAAGGAAAAGAGAGGCGGTGAAACGGTGCTGGACCTGAGCCCGCGGTGGACTTGCGGTGGTGGAGTTGAGGACATCTACGGCGAGGATCGCGCCACCGAGGATCAGCTCGTCACTCCCTGGACTATCTCCGTCTCCAGGTATCACTTCGCCAATTTTGATAATTCTAGTAGTCCTATTTTGATAATTCGATTTCTACTTGTGATTGTTAAGTAGTGATCTGTGGTTAGTTTGTTAGTATAATTGATGGATGATTTTGCAGTTCTGTTCCAGCTAGCCTAGTTGTGTTTTTCTGATTTTCATTGTGATTGTGGAGGTTCGATTTGTTAATTGTGGCTGTATATGTGTAATTTGAACAACAGTAGTGAACTTCATGTGCTTGATGAATTGCTTGACTGATGATTGATGAAACATTGTACCTCTGTGCTGTGAAAATAGTGGATATACTTTGCTGAGAGATCCTCATCATAACAAGGGACTTGCATTTACTGAGAAAGAGAGAGATGCTCATTACCTGCGAGGACTTTTGCCTCCAGCTGTTTTGACTCAGGAGCTTCAGGTTGATAATGGTTTTGTTGATCGATTCGTTCGTTGATTATTTTATTTCATATGTTGCTCAAGTTGTATAATGTGTAATCTCAGGAGAAAAAATTGATGCAAAATCTTCGCCAATATGACGTTCCTTTGCACAAGTATATGGCTCTCATGGAGCTCGAGGTAACTTCTGTGTTTCTCTGTTAGTCTTATGAATTTCAATAATATCGTGGTTGTCTCGTGTTTATGCTGCTTGTGAATGCATTGGTAACTTGCTACCAAATTGTTTTATTGTGTAGCTAGTGAGTAGTCTTTATTGTATTCAATTAAAACTTGAGTAGAAAAAACAATTCCATAATATTAAAATATTAGCATAGATCGTTAAGAGCTTGAAAATATACAGGGTGAGGGTGATTAAACTTCTTCTTTTGTTTTGGAAGTTACTTATCTCGAGTTTGGTTGTTTTGTTCTCCTCCTATATTAAAGTCAAACTTCCGTTGTTTACAGGAGAGGAATGAGAGGTTATTTTACAAGCTTCTCATTGATAATGTTGAGGAGCTTCTCCCAATTGTGTACACGCCTACTGTTGGTGAGGCTTGCCAAAAGTATGGAAGCATCTTCAAGCGTCCTCAGGGTTTATACATAAGTTTGAAAGAGAAGTACGTTTTCTCATGTAGTTTCCTTCATCCTTTGTGTGACTATTTTGAACTGGCAAATGACATTACTAATGCTTGCAGGGGAAAAATTCTCGAAGTTTTGAGAAATTGGCCTGAGAGATCAGTTCAAGTTATTGTTGTAACTGATGGTGAGAGGATTTTGGGACTTGGGGATCTTGGCTGCCAGGTGAACTTCTCGAACACATGCCTTGCTCATCTTTGCCTTTGTACTTAATTGATTAAGGTTGTTTATGTGAACTCTTGTACTTAATTAGGATTAATCAATAATGTACCATGATGTTGCAGGGTATGGGAATACCAGTGGGAAAATTGTCTTTGTATACTGCTTTAGGAGGTGTCAGGCCTTCAGCTGTAAGTATACTTTAAAGTATAGTACCATGAACTCTGCGTGGAATCCATCCTATTTGCCATTTATTTACATTTTCCTCAAACTCTCCTTTCTGATCTCATCAAAACTGGTTGTCAAGCTGTGTCATAGTACCCAATACTGATCTATGCTCAAACGATATGAAACAACTGTGAAATGATTTCAGAACCATTTTTTTAATTGTGGTTCTAACTTCTAATCATGTCTGCTTTGACCTTCATGTAGTGCTTACCGATAACAATTGATGTGGGAACAAACAATGAGAAACTACTAAATGATGAGTTCTACATTGGTCTCAAACAAAAGCGGGCAACTGGAAAGGTTTAATGCCATATCTGCTCAGACCTAATTTCACTCGTGTGATTATATTATTTATTACCAATATGACAACCTGTTTTTGACTTTATGCTATCCAGGAATATTATGACTTTTTACATGAATTCATGAGTGCTGTTAAGCAAAACTATGGAGAAAAAGTTCTTGTACAGGTTTGTATATACTCCACTTTCCATTTAATGTTCGACCTCATTTTCACACAAATTGCTTTCTAATGTGTCTGCATTTTGTGACTGGTATTGCAGTTTGAAGATTTTGCTAATCACAATGCTTTTGAGCTATTGGCCAAATATGGAACTACCCATTTGGTCTTTAACGATGACATACAGGTATAATGGAATTTCGTGCTTTATATGCCATTATTTGAGTTCCACTAAACATATTCACTATTGATCTTTCTGCTGCAGGGCACAGCCGCTGTGGTGCTTGCTGGGCTTGTTGCATCCCTCAAACTACTTGGTGGCACTTTGGCTGATCACACATTCCTGTTTCTTGGTGCTGGAGAAGTAAATCTTTTACCCCATTTGGCTATCTTGGGCCGTCCCTAGATATAAACTAGTCAGCTATGTATAGAATACAGGAAATTCTTTTGACAATACACACACTATAGTATTTGTTTAGGCATATGTCATGTACTTGTGAACTGTTTTCTACTACTCTAATGTTTAACACTGGACATTTTTTCCTATGTGATTACAGGCTGGAACAGGTATAGCAGAGCTTATTGCCCTTGAAATGTCAAAGCAGGTCAGACAACTGGTTCTGCATACATTTCTACTTTCACACAAAATCACTAGAAATACTCTAACCTGATAAGATGTGGTGTAAATTGATAGATTAAAGCTCCTATCGAAGAAACACGCAAAAAGGTCTGGCTGGTGGACTCAAAGGTAAAGATGAGAATGATAACAACTAATTGCCTCAGCTAGTTTTTGGACCGTGGAAATCTAATTGTTCTTCTGCAATCTTGTTATATCCGAAAAACATACAGGGTTTGATTGTTAGTTCGCGGAAGGAATCTCTTCAGCACTTTAAGAAACCTTGGGCTCATGACCACGAGCCTCTTGACAATCTATTGGACGCTGTTAAGGTGCGATTGATTCTTGGTGTTTATTTTACTGCAAAGTCTTGTCGCCGGTTTGGTTTTCATTTGCATTTGTCCTACCATTATCTTGTATACTCCAAAAGACGCATTCGACACCCGTTATTTACCTTCTGTTTACTATATTAAGCTCACACACACCCAAAGGCATGAGACTGACCTGTCTGCATGCTTGCCCACGTAAAACTCAAGCACATACATTCAAAACTACCAGATTGTTTTTAACACATGCTCAACATTCTTAACCATCACCAGGCCATCAAGCCAACTGCTCTGATTGGAACATCTGGTGTTGGAAAAACATTCACAAAGGAAGTGGTAGAGGCCATGGCCTCCTTCAATGAGGTACCCCTGACATTGAAAACCTCTCTCTGTCTCTATTAATGTTGAAAGTTTCTCTGATCATGAGTTGGTGATACAGAAACCCCTTATCATGGCTCTATCCAATCCTACTTCCCAAGCTGAGTGCACTGCTGAACAAGCCTATACGTGGACTGAGGTCAGATCAGTAATTAAAGTTGCATCCTTAAATGCCAGTTGAACTTTGTTAGTAATATATCTCAACAGGTTACTGTGATTTGGCTGAAACTTTTCCTTCATTTTTCAAGGGTCGTGCTATTTTTGCCAGTGGAAGTCCATTTGACCCGGTGGAATATAACGGCCAAACTTTTATACCTGGCCAGGTTTCTAATTCTCTCTTCAGCTATGTTTTGCTCGATTTACCTAATATTTTGCTGAACAATGATGATGAAGCTTAAGCTGATTAATTCTTTTTGCCATATGAAACCAGGCAAACAATGCTTATATATTCCCTGGGCTTGGTTTTGGTTTGGTCATTTCCGGTGCCATCCGTGTGCATGATGACATGCTTCTAGCAGCTTGTAAGTGAATAGTTCAGTCTCTGGTTGAGAAAATGATTTTCCTTTGACAGCTTTATAAGCCCTTCTTGCTTTGGTTGTAACTGTTGTAAATCTATGGAAACAGCGGAAGCTTTGGCTGCTCAAGTAACCCAGGAACACTATGATAAGGGAATGACGTATCCTCCCCTTACCAATATAAGAAAAATCTCCGCTGCAATTGCTGCAAATGTTGCTGCTAAAGCATACGAACTTGGTTTGTTCCTTTGCTTTTCCTTTCGATGTCTATATTTGCATAAGGTCTTTTAATTGACAAGTTGTATACTTTTTAAAGGTTTGGCAACACGACTCCCTCGACCTGCAGACTTGCTTAAGTATGCTGAAAGCTGCATGTACACCCCAAACTACAGAAGTTACAGGTGAAGCCTTTGTTTTGTGGAGAACAGGTGTTGAGGCTGTTTGGAAATTTTCGCAGAAGTCTCATTTTGTATTGTTTTACCTGGTTCTGTTTCCTGTATCGTGTGTTGCTTTGAGCCTTTGACAATTCTCTGTTGTGTTTTCTGCAAGTTTGTTGAATATATATAGTGTAGTAGTGTACCATCACCATGTAACTTGAACGATGTACCAAATAACAAGAGATCCTGTAAGTTGATATTCCATGCTGTGTTGTGGTGAATTTAAGAGTTTCACATATCTGCAATCCAAATAATATGAATGAAACCAACCTGCTTTGGGGTAACATTTTTACTAATTTGTCTAAGCTCTTACTAGACTGGAACACTATTAATCTGCCATTAAGTTTTACAGTCTCCCAGAGGCCAGAGAGGCAGAAACAGAAATGCTCGTTTGAGGCGCTCTGTAAATCTACCTATCTGATATATTCTTAAAACATTATTTAAATTCAAAATCCACGCAAGATAAATAATGTATATAGTATTTTAACTGAATGCTTTTACGATTTTATACCGAGACAGGCTCATCATCATCGAGTTCTATGATTTATTGCATATTCGTGTAGGCCTCCATGTACACGAATATACTGTAACTTGTTCTATGATTTAAATTCAAAATCTCATGTCCCAAGTACAACAGTGCAACAGTACAAATACATGAGATTGTTACAGTATATGTACATTGGGGCATCCATGTAGAACTGTGGATGGTATATATCATCTCTCGTTCAGTAGAACTTTAATGGAGTCTAGGTTTAGCACGCGTACTTCATTTGTCGGACTTGGCATGGGTATCCTTGTACCTCTGAAGCATGTAATCTTGGCATTTCATCGGAGGAAATCTGTAAGCGAACAAAATTAATATCCGCAACTGAATCCGCCATATAACTAGCTGAACTAAAGCAGTTGATTTGTGATGTACTTACTTAGGAAGATTTGTTTCTGATTGACAAGTTGGTAAGCATTCGACAATGCAATCATGATTTGGCTCCACGAAATAAGCAATCTGCCCAAGTACACATGACTTTACTCATTTTTATGTATCATCTTGAGTAAAACTAGAGAGTTTTGGGATGAGAAGGGATGTGAAGAAGCTAATAAATCAACGCCTGCGCCTATCAAATGTTTGATGAGGCACAAGATGACGAGAATGTTCATGTTTCCCAGATTGAAAATGTATATAACATTATCATAGGAGGTAGGGCGTCATTACAAAATACTACTAGAACTCAGATGATAATAGATTTAGGATTTAGCGAATCTTACAGAGTATCTCTCCTGGCCATTACTGAGGACTCTGTGTAGCGTAGACCTGGATAGACACAAGAAAGATGTTCAGTCTAGCTATTAGTTCGCACGAAAGATGGCAACTATCATTATCAGAATGCATTCCCAGATAAGAGTACGAATATACAAATAGAATATGAACGCATGCAATGGTGCAAATAGCATACAGTTCGAAAACTAGGTTCTACTTGGACAATAATCACATGTAACTGAGAGAATGATGATCAGATGGAATGGAAGCTCAAGGTTCTACTTGGACGATAATCAGATGTAACTGAGCGAATGATGATCAGATGGAATGGAAGCTCAAGGTTCTACTTGGACGATAATCAGATGTAACTGAGCGAATGATGATCAAGGCTAAAGGAGAAATTTGCAAAGAAAATATAAGGCGAAACATGTTCATGGATATTCCAATAGAGTGCAGAATGAAGAGTTATATGTAGAGACTGTTATTGGCAAATCATCATGTGATAACGCCCAGGTTACGATACTATGTGTATTGTGTAACCAGAACAAGTACAAACTGGCATATTTGATAGTCATACAAAAAAGCATTACCTGAAAATGCAGTTGCTCCACCGCTCTAACATATCACCAAGGTTCACAATAAAAGCCCTGGAAAACTTAAATTGATGGTAAGTAAGGTAGTAAACAATGAAAAACTTCTATTATTACCTGATGAAATAAATGTCATGTATATTGCATAGCATGGCCCATACCCTTTCAGTGGTGGTACGTACTCCCAGATCTGGGGCTCGGCATCTTTGTCTTTACAAATCTGTATACACAGTGAAGCAGAACTTCATCAAGGTACCATGGCAAGCAAGAAAACCTAGGACTGGAAATTTTGCTTAAACGTACGTACCTGAAGTCCAGCAACATCATCTGTTGCCAGAAGTGTGATTAAACCGAAATCAGAATGTGCACCAGCTCCAAATATTCCTTTTTCAGGCTCAGAAGTTCGATCTAAGCATTAATCAAGCATGGAATATTATGCGTATGTTGGTCAGTTGAGATTAAGTCTTGCTTGCTTGAATCTCAAAAGCGCTTACCATCATAGTGTAGGAGCCGCAAGGTAGCAATTGGTTTTCCAAGCATTTCATGTTGATCAAAAAAGTGGATGTCTAGATCTAGTGCAAGGGCCAACAGCCGCGACACTGCTCTTGCTACCTCTCTGTAAATACCAAGTATTGATTGAAAATTTAAGAAGTACTTAATTTGTTCAGAAGATGTAGTGTCTTCTAGTGTTTGAAGCCACATTTGAAAAATTGACATCCCCATCTATGTATAAGTAAATTTTAGGCCAAACAAACTTACAGAACATCATGATGGTATTTCTCCATAACTTCCCTCCATGTTGGCAAGATAGCTTTCACATATGCCCATAAAAAAAAAGTTAAAACTTTGTTACAATACAGCTGATTTGAAGAAACTAATCTGGACCAAAATAAAATGAAGCAGTTATACCTAGCATAAGAGCTTCTGTAAACTTAAAAATTTTAAACTTAATTGTACGTTAAGAGCTGGATTTTGAAGCAAATGCTACTTCTAAAAGTTACCTGTCGAGGGCCACAAATTTGGTCCATATAACGGCTTCTCTGCGTCAGGGTCATCTTCAGATACTTCAATACCAATATAATATCCCTCCTTATAGTCCCCTGAAGCATAAAATTGCATTGTCAATCAACATCAACTTGGAAAATCTTAGTTAAATGAAACTGAACAGTAATCTTGTGCTTCAGTAACACTCAGTATCTCAGTCAATCATAATATTTCCAGATGCTGTTCTGGGGAACCAAAGGGATCTAGTACTCTATTTTGGCAACTTACACCTAGAACTAAGATGGCATTTGACTATTTATTTCGTCCAATTTATACATGATCATACTTTCAAGAAAAACACAAAGCTCCGGTGTCTCACACACACACAAAAGAGAGAGAGAGAGAGAGAGAGAGAGAGAGAGAGAGAGAGCTCTTTGCACCAGCATGTTTTAAATTTTTATTATCTTTCAGTAATTGGTTGTTTTCTGTAAACAGCAAATACACATACATGACTCTAGCCTTCTAGTAAAGGAATAATTGTCTAAGATACTTCACGTAACAACTAACAAGGACACTATTGAAATATAATCATAAGAGAACCTTGTATCTGATTGACAGGATCCAAGTGTTCATCAAAGAGAGGTGTATAGCCTCGATATTTTTCGTTCCTCAAAAGCTTCATCTTTTCCTCCAAAGGCAGTTGAAAAAATTTCTTGCTTTGGGAGAAAACTTCATCCATGAATTTATTGTCTATTCCGTGATTAACTACATAGAAGAACCCGGAATCTAAACATGCCTGCAAGTCATATATATATATATTCATTCCTAGAGATGAGAATTTGGAATGAAAATTGCAGTGATCAAGAATTAAAATGGTAGTAAGGTGGAACAAGAACACTCTACCGTTGGCATGTAATGTAAACATGACAAAGTCCTTTGTTAGATATTTGGTTCCAAAAGAACACAAATTAAGCAGAAGCTAAGCAAACAAATGTAAAAAAAAATATATATATATAGAAAAACAAGTGTACAGTGTGTACTACTGGAGGATAAAATTAAATCCAATAAAAACATCTAGGGAGCATCATTTAAAATGAGAAAGAGAGATTACACATGTTCAGCATACTCAAAGGCAAGGCTGCATAGAAATCATGTGCTAACTTATGACTTTCAAAAGTTCAATCAAATAAACCTAGAGTATTCGATAAAACAGTCTTAGAAGGCACTTGAAACTTATTAGCTAGGATTATATTCTATTTGGCTCAAGAATTAGAAAGTTCATCATCATCATGTTTCTATTAGAATCACTATCAAGCAAGAATGGGTTTCTACAAGTTACACAACACACCAGAAACTTAAACCTGGTTTGCCATAAAAAAGCAGATACATATATAATCTCATGATTTACGCAACTAGTATTATGTACAGTATATCAATTACTGTTATTCATCAGAAAAGCATAATAAACACGTACAGGTGGGGTACGCTAAACTAAAATATAATAGTAGTACTAAAATAGTAATAGTAGCATTCGAGCAAGTAAATTATAAAAAGCGGAATGAATATCTGTTAATTACTAGTAATCGAGGGAGAGAAGTGGCTTTCCTGTTTAAGGAGAGAAACAGAGGATTGAATATCTGGGTTTGAAGATCAATGCATTTCAGTGGCGACACATCTTCCTCCTTATCCATGTTTGATTAGCTTAGTTCACCAATTCTTTAATTTCTTTCCTTCTGCTCACTAATTACTACTGTTGTTCTTTCAATCATGACAATTATTTAATCAAGTGGAACGGGCCGGGCTAATATTGCTGCCGCCTGCCGCCACTGGTCATTTCGATCTTTAAAATCTATATCCCTATTCCCCACCCCCTGGCCCCTTCCATATTAAAAAAAGAAAAAGAAAAAGAAAAGAGATTTAATGAAACGGCCATACCTATCCTTTTGATACCCTACTAATAGTAAACACTAAACACCCATTTCTCTTTCTCAAATGGATCCCTAACATTTAATCAATTCAATCAATTACATACAAGTCTCTATAATATGTTTTCTAGCAAAACTCAACAAAATTAATGTCAACACCCTAATTTACCCCTGCCATTCTAATTCAATAATAATACATACTTTCAATTAGAATAATATGTCCAATTATAGTTATTATTATTTTCATTTAAAATATAGGGAAGATTACATTGTGCAGAATCGAAGGTGGTTATGGATCTTCCTACTCACTTTTGAACTCGCGAATATTTGAACAAGGAATATTTTATTAGTGGAGATGAACAAGTTTGTGAAGAAAATGAACAAGGGGATATAGATGATGAAGAAAGAAGATTCGAGGAAGGTAATTAATATATCGAATGAGGTTAAAATGGGTGTTTCAATTGAGTTTGTGAGGACAAATTTGAAAACTGCAAACTGGGGGGAGATTTTCAACTTGGTTTCCACTTTCCATGCATGGAAGAGGAAAACTTAGGCATTTCATGTGTAAATGTGTTTTCCGTTCCATTTGGGATCAGAGTCTGCCCGTTTTCCTACCTCCCGAAAAATATTTCCTACCAAACCAAACCAAACAAACTAAACACCTCAAGTCAAATGGTCAATCTTCTTTTTCCTAAAAACTGCCCCTTGGGGAAATCTCAAAGTTACTTTTCCCAACTTAAGCTTAATGATGTCACTTTTACTCTGTTATGATTGTCAGTATTGGCATGACAAAGTGATGTGTTCTAAGGACTTTGTAGAGAACAAATCTTTTGTTATTCTTGGTTGCAAAATACTTGCTTTAAGGATGATGTTTGACATCGTTTTGATTATTTCACGCCTGAGTTGATGCCTTCACTCCATGATAACACAGTAATTACTAGAGAAATATATATATATATATATATATATATATATATATATATATATATATATATATATATATATATATATATATATATATATATATATATATATATATATATATATATATATTATGTTTTGTAGATTAAAGTGCATTCGGCTGCGCCGTGCAACTCAGGAATCAGAAAATTAGTATTTCATAAAATCAATGCTGCCATCACCATGTATTGTTACCTCTGTTTCAGTGCTGTTTGTAATTTTTCCCAGAACTCTAACCGTGTATTGTTAGTTGTTACGTATAGGCCTAATCGTATGTTGCTTCGAGTCTTCGACAATTCTCTGTCTGTTTCTTCCTCAAGCTTGTGCAATACCATCACCATGTAACTCGATGTACCAAATAAACAATAGATCCTGTAAGTTGATATTCCGTGCATATGTGTTGGAGAATTAATATAAATGATTAAATTCCGTTCCTCCCAACAGCCTAAACTTTTGGTGGAGTTGAAATTTTATCACTGTGTTGTGTTGTGGTGAATTTTAAGAGTTTCATATGTCTGGAATCCAAATAATATGAATGAAACCAACCTGCTTCCGGTTTAATATTTTTAATTAACTAATCTGTTTAAGCTCTTAGCCTTACTAGACTGGAACATTATTAATCTACCAATTATCCTTTACTGTCTCCCAGAGGCCAAAATAAGAAATGAGCATTTGAGCGCCTCTGTAAATCTTACCTATCTGATTAATTCTTACATTCAAATCCACACAAAGAAATAATGTACTTCACTGAACGCTTTTATACTGAGACACAACACAGGCTCATCATCGAATTTTATGATACATTGCATATTCGTGTAGGCCAAGTACAACATTACTACACCCGCGTGCAGGATTTGCCCATAATGGCCATGAACAGTTGCTCCCGGAGTAGCCAAATAAGGCTTAGCAACTTGAACAAGTATAACTTGACCCGATTTTAGGCGCGGTGCCTTTTTTGTTCTACATATATTTTCACAAATCAACTGCCAAGACTCGTTATTGTAGATGTTTCTTGGCAATAATTAGGATTGAGAAAATACCAATTCCAATTTATATGTACACACCGGGGCATTCTGTAGCACTGTGGATGGTGTCCATCTCCTTCTAGCATGTGTACTTCATTTGTAGAACTTTGGATCAATATGGGTGTCCTTGTACCTCTGAAGCATGTAATCTTGGAATTTGATAGGAGGAAACCTGTAAACGAATAAAATTAACATGTGCAACTGAATCCACCATATAGCTGCTAGCTGAACTAAAGCAGTTGATTTGTGATTTACTCACTTTGGTGGATTTACTTCTGATCGACATGTTGGTAAACATTCGACAATGCAGTCATGATTTGGATCCACGAAATAAGCAATCTGCCCAAGCAGACAGGACTTTACTCATTTCATATATGTATCATCTCTAGTAGAACACTAGAAACTAGAAAGAGTTTTGAGATGAGAAATTAGGATGTGAAAAAGCTAATGAAATTCAACTCCAATGGGCTATGCCTATATAATATAGGCCTCCACTTCAAACGTCGGATGAGATGAGGCACGACCGCACTTTTTCGCCTTCTACTAGAAATATCTATTTCCGAGCTCTAGACAGATTTTCATCCATCTCATCCTCTCTCTTCTTCTTTGGCCCCGTCTTTGGAGTGTGCTGAGTTGTTAGGGTTCTACAAGTCTCCTGGGACCCAATCAGATATTTTTCTTTTTCGATGAAAGAGCTCTCACAAAGCTCCCGGGAACAGCTCATTTAAACTAAAACTATTTAATAAGGCTTACCCGCGCAACGAGACGACAAGAATGTTCATGTTTCCCAGATTGAAGATGGATATGACATAATCATGAGAGGAACACGCCATGCATTAGAGAATACTAGAACTCAGATGGCAATAGATTTAGTGAATCTTACCGAGTATCTCTCCTGGCCATTACTGAGGACTCTGTGTAGCGTAGACCTGGATAGACATACAAGAAAGCTGTTCAGTCTAGTTATTAGTTTCCACAAAAGATGGCAACTATCATCATCACAATATGAATTCCCAACAGATATAAGCGTACTCACACATAAATTAATCAAGATACAAATATACAATAGAGTATGAACGCATGCACTGTTGTAAATAGCATATAGTTTGAAACCTAGCTAGGTTCTACTAGGACAATAATCAGATGTAACTGAGACAATATGATGATCAAATCGAAGCTCAAGGCTAAAGTGCAGGATGAAGAGTTATATTGCCACATGTATATGTAGCGATTGTAATATATTGACAAATCATCACGTTACGATACTACGGGTGTTGTGTAACCAAAACAAGTACAACAAATACTCGATCGATAATATGAACTAGCATATTTGATTGCCATACAAAAGCATTGGCTATATTACCTGAAAATGCAGTTGCTCCACCGCTCCAACATATCACCAAGGTTCACAATAAAAGCCCTGGAAAACTTATATTGATGGTAAGCTACGTAAATTACAATGAAAATACCTGACTGAAATAAATGCTATGCATGTTGCATAGCATGGTTCATACGGCCATACCCTTTCAGTGGTGGTACGTACTCCCAGATCTGGGGCTCAGCATCTCTGTCTTTACTAATCTGTACGTACGTATACAGTGAATTAAAAACAGAACTTCGTCTAGCTAGGTACCGTGGCCAAGAAAAACCTAGGACTAGGACTGGAAATCTCGTTTAAACATACCTGAAGTCCAACAACATCATCTGTTGCCAGAAGTGTAATTAAACCGAAATCGGAATGTGCACCAGCTCCAATTATTCCATTTTCAGGCTCAGAAGTTCGCTCTAAGCATTAGTCAAGCATGGACTATTATATGTATATTAATCAGTAGAGATTAAGTCTTGCTTGCTTGAATCTCAAAAGCGCTTACCATCATAGTGTAGGAGCCGCAAGGTAGCAATTGGTTTTCCAAGCATTTCATGTTGATCAAAAAAGTGGATGTCTAGATCCAGTGCAAGGGCCAACAGCCGCGACACTGCTCTTGCTACCTCTCTTTAGATACAAAGTATTGATTGAGACACAAGAAAGATAATGTACATGTGAAATATAATTGATTTTCAGCTATACTTTAAATGGATTATACAGTATAGGATAAAGTAGGTTCAAAGAAGATGCAGTATATTTTTCTAATGTATTGCTATCCCCATCTAAGTAAGTAACAGTAAATTTTAGGCCAAATAACTTACAGCACATCCTGATGGTATTTCTCCATAACTTCCCTCCATAGTGGCAAGATAGCTTTCACACATAAAAATGGTAAAGTCAAACTTTGTAGTACAATACAGCTGATTTCAAGAAACTAATCTGGCCCAAATAAAATTAGGCAGTTATCCCTAGCATACGAGCTTCTACTTAAAATTCGTAACCTAATGGTACTTTAAAAACTGGATTTCGATCCGTCGATCCGTCGCTACTATTAGCGACCGATCGGTGAATTAGCGACGGATAAATTGCCACTAGCGACGGACAAACTCAATTCGTACTAGGGCGTGAAGTATTTGCGGAGTCATCCGTCGCAAAATAGCGACGGATAAATCATCCGTTGCTATATTTAGCGACCGATGAGTCATCCGTCGCTAAACGTTGACCCAAGAAAAAAAAAAGAAAAAGGTTTTTAAATATAGCGACGGATAAATCATCCGTTGCTATAATTAGCGACCGATGGACTTCATCCGTCGCTATTTAGCGACCGATTAGTCATCCGTCGCTAAACGTTGACCCAAGAAAAAAAAAAGAAAAAGGTTTTTAAATATAGCGACGGATGACGTCATCCGTCGCTATTTAGCAACCGATCGGTCGTTGTTTAGCGACAGATGGTCATCCGTCGCTAAATTGTCTTCATCACCGGCGGACGACAAGCAGAGACGCATTTCTGCTCTCTTCTCTCTTCTTCTCCATTTTTCTCACTTCTTCTCTCCAATTCCAATCTTCTCTTATACTCCATCATTTCTTCCAATCTTGGTGTCAAATCGAAGCCAATTCAACAAGGAACGTAGTGAGACATTCAATTTGAAGTGGGTTGTTCTATTTATTCCGCAATTAAAGGTACTAATCTCGAAATCTAACTTTTGTAAATTTGGTATTTTTCAATTTTGAAGTGTTTTATGGTTTATTAGCTAGTTTTGATGTTAGTATTGTTCAATTGGGATGTTTTGGGATGTAGTGGGTTCGATTATGTTTGAGATTGAATTGGGTTTGATTATCTTTAGGATTTCAATCGGGTTCAATTATGTTTGGGATTATCTACGTAGTTAGTTTTGTTCAATTAGTGTAGTTTGTTTGGGATATACTAATTAGATTTGAAATTGCATAAGTATTATTATAATGGAAATATGAGTAATTATAGTGTATTGTAATTAGTTATTATAATGAAAATTGTATAAATATAATGAAAATATAGATAAATTTAGGTAATTATAGTGTATTGCAAGTTTTTATTATAATGAAAATTCCATAAGTATAATGGAAATAGAAAGATAAATATAGGTAATTATAGTGTATTGGTAGTTGTTACTATAATGCAAATTGCATAATTATAATGAAAAATATATGTAATTATAGTGTATTGTAATTAGTTATTATTATGAATATTGTACAAGTATAATGGAAATATAGATAAATATAGGTAATTATACCGACGGATCGGAGACCGATCAGGGCTCCCCTACTGTTTTAGGGACTCCACCTGGGTCGAGCAGGGGATCGACTCCTCATTCCTCCCTCCACGACCCGTGGGCCCACGTTCCAGACGACGGTTGTCCCTTTCAAAGGCCGGAAGATGGTCTTATGTGGAATGGTCGCCCTGTCCTTTACCCCAATGGAGAGAAGTAAGTATTAGGCATTAACTGATTTACGAACTTTTAATATATATATACCGAACTAACCTTGTCACTATTGACTTACCTGTTCTTCACAGTTTGTATGGGGAGCACGCTGCTAAAGTACTCAGTTCGATAATACGGAACAGAATGGTCCCACCGCAAGAGGGTGGCAGCCAGTGGCATTGCATCCCGGACCAAATTAAGGGAGAGCTCTTCGAGGAGCTAAGGGTGAGTTAATATATGCATGTTTAAATACCATGTTTTTACATTCCGTTCGACCGCTATGCATGCGAGGGTAGGCGGCGCCCTCTTATATGTCGGACCGCATATTTATGTATGGGTAGGCGGCACCCATTATATGCTTGACCGCGTTTAGAACTAGAATGGATAGGCGGCATCCATTACGTGTAGACCGTTCATGCATGATGGGTAGGCGGCGTCCTTATTTGTTTGTAGATGACTGTTAACAACCCGATATACCTGAATAGATGTTGTTTTCCCTTGTTATATATTTGATACATGTTAGCTCCCCTTGTTATACTTGAATGTTTTTTAAGTATTCACCAACGTATGTGTTTCGATGTTTATTTGTAATTGTGTAGAAAGAATTCTTCCTTCCGAAAGCATTGCTGATGGATCTCTGGTGGAGCTTCAACTCTCACGGTAGTGCCCTTTACAAGTGCATGGTTCATAGCCTGAAGAAAATGTGGAAAGAAGACCGTCCACGTACCAGTGATTGGCCCGGAGATGCAATTTGGGAGGCGTGGAAGGTGTATTGGGTTGACGCGAGAGTCCAGGCGCAGGCTGACCAGAACACTGAGAACCGGAAGAAGCAGCCGAATGATGGGACACGTACCCTGGTGACACACCGTTTTGGCTCTGAGTCGATCGCTACAGCACATGTGAGGCAGAAGGTAAGTATATTAACTTTGTGAATTCATCATTCTTATACTTGTTATTTACTTGCATTTCGAACTTTCAAACTAAGTATATGATGCTTTCATGTATCATTCAGTTGAAGGATAAGGAGAGTCTCCTATTCACCCTGTTCTCGAGATCTCAGAAGGCCAAGGACGGACAGTGGTTGTGTGACGAGGCCAAAACAATTGCGGTAAGTATCTACAATACATGTGTTTATTAAATACTGATGATTTCACAACTAATTAACAACATAACTAACACCTTATACTCTTGATTTATAATTTCAGACGGCCTATGAGGACAGGATTCGTGATCAGGATCTCACTGTTGAGGAAATGAATACCATTTTCCTCGAGGTGAATCCTCCAGACGAGAAGGGCCGTCGCTTGGGACTTGGGAGTGCAGCAGCCGTCCCTGAATTGGACTCGAGGCCGACTCGTCGTTCCCGTGCCAGTACATCTTCATCATCTTCAGCAGCAGCAGCAGCTTCCGCTCGAGAGCAGGCCCTCTTACTTCAGTTGCAGGAGAGGGATGAGGAGGTGAAGAGGCTAGCTGCGAAGCAGGCTCAATATGATAATATGTTTGCTCAGCTGTATGCGAAGCTGGGGATGGATCCACCTTCCCCACCTACCTCTCCATGATCCCCTATCCTTTTCGACTCTATTTACTATTTTCTACATGAATACTGTGTACACTATGATATTATTTTGGACTAGTATTGTGTACGTATGATTATTATTATATGTATGGAGGGTTTTGGTACATTTATTATGATTTTTTTGAATTATTTTTGGTTTATTTGGTCTATAAAATTTCTGTAACATGTTGCTTAACTAAACAGGTTGTATTTGATTTTGAGTCTCATTATTATATCTAAAAAATTTAAAAAAAAAAAAAAAAAAAAAAAAAAAAAAAAAAAATTAGCAACCGATGGGCTCATCCGTCTCTACATACAGCGATAAAACTTATCCGTCGCTAAAAGTCCCGGACTTTTAGCAACGGATAAGGCCCATCCGATGCTGATGCTTAGCAACCGATGAGACTCATCCGTTGCTAAAAGTCCGGTGACTTTAGCGACGGATAAGTGATCGGTTGCTAAAAGTCAACCTTATTTTCCGTCGGTAATCCGTCGCTAATCCGTCGAAAATTCGCGACGGATTCCTCATCGGTCGCTAATTCGCTATCGACCAACGGTTTAGCGACGACGATTTTATCCGTCACTAAAAACACCGATCGGTCGCTAGCTAGATTTAGCGACCGATCGGCCTTATTTAGTGACGGATTGTTCCGTCGCTAAAGGCCTAGTTTTTTGTAGTGGCAAGGGCCAACAGCCGCGACACTGCTCTTGCTACCTCTCTTTAGATACAAAGTATTGATTGAGACACAAGAAAGATAATGTACATGTGAAATATAATTGATTTTCAGCTATACTTTAAATGGATTATACAGTATAGGATAAAGTAGGTTCAAAAGAAGATGCAGTATATTTTTCTAATGTATTGCTATCCCCATCTAAGTAAGTAACAGTAAATTTTAGGCCAAATAACTTACAGCACATCCTGATGGTATTTCTCCATAACTTCCCTCCATAGTGGCAAGATAGCTTTCACACATAAAAATGGTAAAGTCAAACTTTGTAGTACAATACAGCTGATTTCAAGAAACTAATCTGGCCCAAAATAAAATTAGGCAGTTATCCCTAGCATACGAGCTTCTACTTAAAATTCGTAACCTAATGGTACTTTAAAAACTGAATTTCGAAGCAAATGCTACTTGTAAAATTTACATTTACCTGGCGAGGGCCACAAATTTGGCCCATAGAACGGCTTCTCTGAGTCAGGGTCATCTTCAGATACTTCAATACCAATATAGTAGCCCTCCTTATAGTCTCCTGAAGGATAATTAAAATTGAATTGTCATCAAGAAAATAGCAGATGAAGCAATAGCGACTTGAAAAATCTTTGTTAACGGAAGAGAACAGTAACCATGTGCTTCAGTAGCACTCAGTCAATCTTAGTATTTCCAGATGCTGTTCTGTGGAGCCAAAGGGATTTAGTACTCCATTTTGGCAACTTAGACTTAACTAAGATGGCATTTGGGTATTTATTTTGTCCAATTTATATGAGCATACTTCGAGAAAAACACAAAGATCTGGTGCACACACATGTTTTAAATATTTATTCTCTCAGTAATTGGTTGTTTTTCTCAAGACATCAGAATATCAGAAATCAGATACATGACTCTAGCCTAGCATACTTGTCTAAGATATGTCAAATTACAACTAACAAGGAATACATAAAGAATATAAAGATAAGAGAACCTTGAATCTGATTGACAGGATCCAAGTGCTCATCCAAAAAAGGTGTATAGCCTCGATGTTTCTCAGTCCTCAAAAGCTTCATCTTTTCTTCCAAAGGCAATTCAAAAAATCTCTTGCTTTGGGAGAAAACTTCATCCATGAATTTATTGTCTATTCCATGATTAACCACATAGAAGAACCTGGAATCTAAGCATGCCTGCAATTTATATATGACTACAGATTGAGAACTTGGAATGAAAAATCACAATTAACAAGAAGAAAAAATTGGCAGTGAGACTGATCGGGGCGAAACAACAAGAACACTCTCTCTACAGTTGGTATGTAAACATGCCAAAGTCCTTTGTTAGATATTTGATTCCAGAAAAACATAAAGCAGAAGCGAAACAAACAATAATAAAAAATACGAACACAACAAGTACTAGAGGCTAAAATCTAATCAAATGCACCTAGAACATCATTCAAATGTTCAGCATGTGAAATTCTCGTAAGAGTCATGATTTTCTTGAACATAAAAAGCAGATAACATCACATGATTTAAGCAACTATGTATTTCAATTATTCACACAGAACTAAACATAAACAGGTGGGCATACTCCTACTATAGTATTCAAGCAATAAAAAAAAGCGGAATATTGTCAAGATAATGAGCAAACTAAGTACACGATCGAGGAGGAAGTGGCTTTCCTGTTTAAGGAGAGAAACAGAGGATTGAATATCTGGGTTTGAAAGATCAATGCATTTCAGCGGCGATACATCCATGTTTAATTTGATCGCTTGCCAAGTAAAGTTCACCAACAATTATTTTGTTTCCTTGTTCAGTTCTCACTGTTTTTGTATTCATTTCAATCATGATTCACGAGGCTACTGGTGGTATCAATATCAATGTATATATCACCAACCCAACATTAATTCCCAATAAAAGATTATTTCTATCACATCCATGACCCAACTACACAATTTAGGATATCTCCCTCCCGTCTCAAACCTCCTTATACTGTATCTCTTCAATCTCACTTCCTACTCCCCAACACAAAAAATACTCTCCATCATTCCTAGTTTTTAACTTCTAACTTTTTTCATTTAATTTTTCACAATTTCACTATTTAAACAAGTAAATAACAAAGTAAAAATAATAAAACAAGATAAAAGAAATAGAGTTCATCCTGAATAACCCTATCATCCCCGCTCAGAGGCAGAGCAGTATCATCAGGGATGAGTCAGATCATTTCCAACAGCTCACATACAATCTCTCAAATTTATTTAGTAATAATGTTACATTGCTACTTCATGTATGAAAGGTAATATTTGGTGACCGGATTATTCAGGTTATTTATCTGAATCGGAATTAAGTTAATTGGATCGGAAACAATAAACAACCGATCCGGATTTGTTTCGGATTTAGACTGAATCGGATTTACCGGTGCGTGGACAAGCAAGGAAGAATGATGCAATATGGATTACAAGATGGAGCAATAAAATTTGAAGACTGACCAATTTTATTAGACTTTGTTTCTTATTTGGTTTCTTTTTTCTTTTACGGCAAGTTAGTGTTTAGTATTTAAATACATTGTCAAATCGTTGTTCTATTAAGTTTTGATTATTAAATTAAAAAAAAAAAAGTTGAGTTTTTCTCGAATTTGTCAATTCTTAGTATTCTGCGGAATCAACGCTGCATCAGAGAAATTTTGAGGAAACCTCATTTTTTATTAATAAAATCACAACTGAATGAAATAATGACTGACATCATACTTAAATATTAAATACTGGAACATAACTTGCTGGAAAAATAAAAGAAACCAAGTAAGAAACACTACAAGGATTTTCAGCAGCTGAGACACTTTTAAAGGCCTATAACGGTATAGGTAGTACCGGCCGTTCCACAAGTGCCACCAGAGTGCCAACCATGCCGCTGCCGGCAAAGGTTCCCGGCAGCTAATAAAAGTGAGCTCAAGCAGCAGCAGTAGGATTTACAATTCAACATGACAAGTTATCAAAGCAGAGGAGGACAATAGTAATCACAATCGGGACACCAATGCACAATCAAAATGAGCAACCGTTCAAGGGGTGTTGTGAGAATCGAACTCACAATCTCTCACATTATGTGAGAGTCATACCACTAGACCAAACACCCAACTTAGTAGATTTTAATTATGTTCATTCAACATAAGTACTTAGACATGCGTTGTAAGCAACATTTGCACAATGCAGAAAATGAAGCTTCTAGAACAATGTGAGGGTACCTGTGTACTAGCAAAGAGTGACTCAGATATGCTTTCTAATAAGCTGAAATGCTGTAACCAAAAAGAAATAATCATGTTTAGACCAGATCATGCAATTGTCAAGAAAAGAGAAGCGCTAAGGTTGGCAAAAAGGAACATTCTGGCTCTCAAACTGCACTTTTACGAAGTAGATATGCTTAGTTACCATAAAAACTTACTACTGTAGCCTAGCCTTTGAGAACTTTGACAGGACTCACCAGTTTCTGCAAGAAAGAAAGAAAAACAAACACAAGCCAATCTTACCAACTAAAGTTTCATGAAAAAAAAAAAAAGCAGACAAATAGAATTAAGAGAAAGTGAATTATACCTTCTTGTTGAAGTTCCAATTTCCATTGGAAGGGAATAAAGTGTGACCACCTCCTGCTTTCAGCTGCAAAGAAGTAAAATATGTAAGGAACATAAAGAAACATGCTTCTCAGAAAGAAACTTCGTAATAGAATACCTGTGGGCCTGCAAGTATCCGGCCTTCAACCTGAGTGTCATAGACATAGTATAGCATTCAGATATATTATCATACCTGTGCATAGTGCTCTGATTTTTTCTGCAAGAGAAAGAAGAGAGAAATTAGTAGTCCCTGCATCAAAGCACACCAAGAAAGCAGCACAACCTTTAATCTTGTAATCATCATGCCTGCTGTTTATTACTTATATGCAGCCAACTACAGTAGTGAAAGCTCGAATCAGTCAAATATATAGACCAATTATGTAGAAACATGTGAAACAAACTACATAAGAGCAAGGGTTTCATGTGCTTGATCTGTTTTGGTAAAGATCCCATAAGTACCTGGTTATCACAACTACTGGTGCAAACTCATCTTTGCTAATGTGAAACATTATGATCTGTAGTCAATCGTTCCGCAACAACAGGATCCTTTTCTCCATCAAAACTTTTCCTGCCAATAACAGGCAACAGGAAGTGTTAACATACTTCTACAAATCAGTGAAAAAGAAATCTCATAAAACTCAATTCATCTCAAGAAAGAATTGGTGAAAAAGATAAACCACTGATTGTGTCAAGGTCTGATCTCCCAAATGTAAAACCGCACATACTAGTATAGTATGAATTAAGAATGGTTCATAACTTCATATTGTCCAGAAACTAATCCATAAATTCCTATGACAGGTTTATTTCTGAAAAACAAATGTTACTCGTGCAAACTATCAAGCAAAATGTGGGGAACTGGATATTCCAATAGGCATCTGGGAGCTCTACCCAGATCTTCCAAACACCTCTTTCATAAGACCTGCCACAAAACACTGAACTGGTGAAAAAAAGTACATTCACCATGACTGAGTGAACAAACAATCAATACTAACTGAACTAAATGTGAGTAATCACCTTCATGTTATATTTCAAAATGACAAGATCAGTATATAACAGATTCAGTGGCTCCTTGTAAAATGACAAGATCATCACACAAAAGATCAAGGCACGATTTCGCTACAATTTCACTTTCATAAATATATCAAACTAAACTAGAACTAATTAGCACAACCCCAATGCCAAATCTAAAACATCCAAGTTTCAGAACACAATAAATTTCAACACGAATACAAACAAACAGTTAAGATTAAATATCAATAGAATTCCACTTTTCAGGTAAATTACAGAGTCATGACCGTTCAAACACTGAAACACAAGCTACTACAAAGTAATTAACACTAAAAAGAAGGAAAGTATAATAGAATAACTCTGAACTAAATAATAGTTAGTAATAGGTATGTAAAAATTGACTCATATTTAATCCAATATGCCAGGGGGCAAAAGAAAAAAGAAAAAAGAAAAAGTACTGCGAGGCCATTCAAATTTGAAACAACTCAATACCGAAGTCAGATATATGAGATAAAAGTATAAAACAGACAACTCACAGTTTACAATTGATTCATAGTGTTGAATTTCATATAACTAAGTACTGAAATGCCATTGGAGCACAGGTAGCTGATATTGGTCTATTTCCTAGAGCAGAATCAACCAAAACGAAAGAATTGGGGAAAAGAAGCTCACATAGCAAAAAATTAAGAGCACTCCGCTGGTGATAAGGCGGTCGATCGTCGATGGTGGCGTACAGCGGCGCAAAACTTTCTCGTGGCTGCTAATGGTATTCGATTATATTTGCTAGGGTTTTTCCCATCTATGAAGAGAGAGAGAAACTAATTAGAAACTCCGAAATGATGAAGCTCTGGAATGCAATCGATTATACTATGAATTTGATCGGGGAGAGATTTGGCGCGGGTATCTTATACATCGTCGGCGTTTGCACTAGTCTGCCGCCTAAAGCTAGAATAATCGGCTTTTACTAAAAAGAGCCGACTTAGTCAGTGTTTACCGTACAAAATCAATAATTTTGTGTTTTTAGTAAATTAGTTTTTAATTGTTTTATTTTACTAACTTCTGTTGTTC
The DNA here is from genome assembly GCA_028274465.1 of Plantago ovata. Classification (NCBI taxonomy): domain Eukaryota; kingdom Viridiplantae; phylum Streptophyta; class Magnoliopsida; order Lamiales; family Plantaginaceae; genus Plantago; species Plantago ovata. The sequence continues at coordinate 19,337,950 of CM051455.1, read as the reverse complement.
TGCTGCAATTTTCTACTGAAAAATCGATCACCGCAATAAGCTGAGAAGCTAAATTGATATTTCTACCTGTTTTTAGCCGTTTAATTCTTTTTAAACTAAAACTAAGTAAATAAGTGTTTTAATTGAATTTATCAAACACTAAAATATCAAACACCCACCACTTTTAATTAAATATCTTTTTTAACTTCTAGCAAAAGTATACCAAAAATACCTCCTAAAATTATTTGTAAACACTCACTTAGTATTGTGTGGGGGGGAGGGGGCTGGAGGTGGGCTCGTTCACAACTGATTCATTTGGGCTAATAACGAAACAAAATTTAATACTAATAAAATAAAATTGCAAAACAACCTAAAATATTAAAATTGATCCTCTTCAAATTTTATTAGTTGGTTTTATAATCCGTATTGCATGATCCGGTCCTTTTTAATTAAAAGTTTTGTCTCTTCTTACAACTGGATGGCTTGAGTCACGAATGAAGATAATCTGATCAGAAGTGATTCAAATCAAACCGGGCTAGTATAGTTGTTGCCAATGGTCCGTACGATAGTAAACCATTCCCACATGCTCATTTCGTTTAAACTAGTAAAATGACACATAACTGTAGCTTAATCATTCCCGAAATAAACTCATCGTTTGGTACATGTGGAACAGCCGAAATTAGTACCATAAACAAATTTAATATAGTAGATTCAGATTGTGTTAACTTGGTCATAACATTAGTAGAGAGCCGTGTTTTGCAGCAGTTGGTGACCTGGTGGCCGATATTCAGATTCAGGTTTTGGCTTCACAGTTTTCTGTTTGCTCATTTTCATTTGTGTAAATATTATGTAATAAAGTTAAGTTTTTAGCATATGAGGCTAGATGCGATAGCCATGGCTTGGATATTTTGATTTTTGAAAATCCTTATGTTCTTGGTTGATGAAGTATTAATATGATACTTTTTATTCTAAAAACACAAACAAATTTATTATAGTCAATCACCTCATTTTAGCTAAAACGACAAGTAAAAGTGATGTTAAATCACGCATTTGTAATCGTTCTGAGCATTATTTATGCTCGCTTTGTTCAGGTTCAGGTCGGGAGGTTCAGGTTTCAAGAGGTCGGGAGGTTCAGGTTTCAAGAGGTTTAGGAGCATTATTTATGCTCGCTTTGTTGTTGGTTTTAGGTGTTGGATGTAACAATCGGTATCAAACCACGGTAAAACTGGGTGTTGGTGTTGCTCTCTCTGTATTTGTAATCGTTCCGAGCATTACTTATGCTCGCTTTGTTTTTATTAATAATAAAAAATTTGCCGTTTCAGAAAAAAAATCACGCATTTCATTGGCTCATCACCCGTTATCTAATGATTGGCCTGGTCTAGCCAATAATTATCTTCCATGAGTGTTCGTGGAGTAACATTTTAGAATCACCATGTTGAAACGACAAATGGTTTTACTCGGAGGAACATGTCTGTTGGAATTAATATAAATGAAATTCCAACTTTCCCAAGAGCTTAAGTTTTTGGAGAGTATCATGATAAAATTCTAACTCTCCCAAAAGTTTAAGCTGTTGGGGTGGAATAAAATATAGTCATTTATATTTATTTTCCAACATTCCCCCACACTTATGGCCGATTTCAACCACTTTTGAAAGGCCAATCAAGTAGAAAATTAATATGGCGGAGTATGTCTTCGAGGAGATTCGAATTCAGGTGGGCGTGAGCCAGATAACTATGATACTATGATATACTCCCTCCGTCCCGATGATAAGCCTACGCTTTCTTTTTGCACGGTTTTTAATTAATGGTTTTGTTTGGTAATGTTATATTAATATTGTATGTAAATGTGGGGTAATAGATTAAAAGAGGGTGAGATATGGTTTATGAGATGCTAGACTTAGTGTATTACACCACCAAAACACATACGTGTGGGTCCCACATGTGTGGGGTCCACTATCATGTGTCTTGGTAGTGTAATAGACTATGTCTAGCATGAAATAAAGCGTGAGATATGAGTGGAGATAAAGTAGTGTAAAAGTGGGGTCCATATTTAAAGTAATAATATACGTAGATGGGATGTTGGTTACTTTTCTAAAATAGAAACGTAAAGAATTAATTGGGACGTCAAAAAAGAAATACGTAAAGAATTGATCGGGACATATGAATAATTACAACTATTTCAAAAGATGAAACCGTTGGGATGAGACAGTTCCACATTTGCTGCAGGTATCTGTGATGTTGATTCTTCGGGCATGGTTAACGCCATGTCAAGATCAAACATGTCTTCCATATCTATTTGTCCTGATTGAATACAACATGTCGTTCAAGTGTTCAACATGTAGTTTAATTGTTATTGCTATATTTCTCCCTTATTGCTATACAAGTCTTGGTCGTCATTGCTTAATTAATAAATTAATTTTGAACTAATCACACAAATTGCTGCCCTGTTTAATTGACTTCAACATGTAGGCGAGTATGTAGTAGACATGAGCACATACCATTAATTGAATTAATTATGTTGAAGAAGAATGACATAAGCTTCTAATCATCTTAGTTTTTAGATTGTTTTCGTATCGTAGTCTATTTAAATTAATTTTTTTTTCTTTTGTTGTAAACTTTTATCTTATCACAACTTTATTGTGAGTTTTACCATTAAATTAGACACCACACAGGGAATCATAAGGTAGTGCAGTGGTAAGGAGTTAGAGGAGTGAACGAAAGTTGCATGATTCGATTCATGGCGGTAATGAAGTCATAAGGTTGGTTTAGGTGTAGAGAAATAAAATGGTTTATTATACTTGTATAGCAGTATTGTATAAAATAGTTGTAATATTTATCGTTTAAAAAAAAAACCAAACACCACAAACATTATACTAATCCACCTAAAAATCCGTACTACAGTCAAACATAATAAATATAGTAAATAGTATGAAAAACACGATTAGTAAATTGTCGGGTCATATGTTCATATTAGAAGAGATTATGAAGTCTACAAAGTGTTGTTGAATTTCCAAGTTTTAATAGTGTGAGACAAGGACCAATCGATAAATTGACCTTTCGAGTCTTTCGTAGCAGTACCAGTTGAACATTAATTTTTACAGCTCAATAGTGGACTCACAAGTCACATACTAGCTCGAGGAACGTTTACACTATTTTAATAATATTATCGTACTATTACTAATTATATTTATTACCCATTACCCACGTTAACAAATAGTAATAGTAGTAGAGTCAAAATTGAAGGTTGTATATTGTGGGAAGATGCGACCACTAAAACACCAGGTGGTTACATTACATGCTAAATTAAGACGAATTCGATCGGTCATTAATGACGCACACTAAAAAAATTAATCAAAATATAATTGGTATAAGTTGTTTATTTATTTTTTTAAATGACAAAATTTATTAATAAAATAGTAAAAATAGTACAAGCACACACGAAAAGTGCATAAGGGATGCACAATAAGATGTTATTAAAGTTCAAACCAAGAACTTAACCCAAAATAAAAAAGAAGAGTATAAAAACATTTTCGAACCTGAAACCCGTTATGACCGTAACAAAACTTAACCACCCCATCGTCTACTATGTCATTCTTACTAGCAAGATGTCGAGAGTAATGGAGTGACGATTTGAAAGACCAAATCTAGTTAAGTCCAACGGAGTGGAATACCTTTCGTTGGAAAGTTTAGGGAACTTAGCAAGGAAACGAAAGATGATGAACTCCGTTGGGATACGATTCAATCACAAATAAGAACACATGATATACCCCTCTAAGAAGAAGACGTATAAGTTGTTTATCTAATGACATGTCTCATCTGCAAAATTATTATAAATGACTAAATTTCGCACCTCCTCATCCAATCGAATCTGTATTTAAGAAGATTCGAACCCATATGGGCTTGGACCAAATGACTCTAATACTATGGTCGATTTCAACCTATTTGGAAGGCCAATTGAGTGAAAACCTCATCCTACATCGCTTGAGAGAAGGTATTGAAATCAATATTGGATAACATTTTCCCTTTAATAAGGTCGATGATGGTACAATTCTCACATATTAAAATTCTCACATAATAATTTCCAAACATGTTGAAGTCAATCAGAAACACATCCAATAATTTAAATGTTTGGAAGAGTTGAGTTTCTATCGGAAAAAAACAATACGTTATCGTTGTAGCGGTGATTGTTGCTTAATTGAATAAAAAAAGATATATATACCTATGATCAGCTGCTTGACTATCAGATTTTAGTCACAATACGTTTTCTTGTCAACTTTCAATAAGTGAGATCTTTTGTATCTTTGTGTTTTTCGTAAAAGTTTTGTCACGATACTTTTAAAGAGACTGCATTCAAGATCTTTGAAACGTGCGGGGAGAATATTAATGGATGGGTGTATCGTTGGTTTATGGGCATGTTATATTAATTTTACCATTTACGTTTATTCGGCATAAACTAATTCTCAAAACTAGATTGAATTATTGGAGAACTGACATAAATGATGAGTGCATGATAGTATTGCAAACTAAATTCGACTAGTAGTAAATGAAAGTAGAATTAAAATGATGAAGTTAACCAATAATAAATGAAAGATTACAAATTAAATTTAGCGGAGTTGGAGTTATTGTTGACAGAGGAACGGCAGAGGGGACATGAGTTATGAAGAGAAACCCAATGAGAAATGCAATTGGAATGGAAAATGTGTCCACACGGTATCTGCTTCGCTCCAACACCCGTACCAAATCTCTCCATACAAACCGAGCACCGGCAACCACCAGCTTCCACCGTCGGCATCCCGTCGATCAGCTCTTGGGCTGAGGATTCCGCATCTTCAGCCTCATGTTGCCTATTTGCTGCTGCTGTCTGTGATGTTGGTTGTTCAGGCATGGTCAACGCCATGTCCATGTCAAACATGTCTTCCATGTCTATCTGCCTTGAATACAACATCTTTGAGGACTGAATTGATTGATCGATATCAGTTTGCAAATAGTTAGCAACTGGAGATGGATGTGATGTGATGTGTAAATGGCCAAGCAAGTTTGTTTGATATTTTGCTGCTACTGCTCTAATTTATAGTAGTACAACTACAAGTTATTAGTGAGGATTATTACAAAATGGCCAAATCTTTGTTTATGGGTCGTTTATGACCGTACATGTTGACTTTTATATACTTCATTTAATCATTTTGTAGAATATAGAAGTAAAACGAAAGCATTACGCTTCAACTTGCTCCAAGTAGTTGGGCGGCTTGGGCCTTTTACGAAGGGCAGCTAGTTATTGGCTTCTACGTTCCAACTTTGACTTAATTTGGCTTATTGTACACTGTCTCGACATTCACGCGCGTTTCTAAATTATCCGATAACAAGTACAGTAGTATATAATTAAAACTCTGATGTGTTCGGAAAACATATGCGTCATATTAATTAGTTGCCCCCCTGGCTGGCTTTCAATGGTAATCTCTCACAAACTCGCCTGTTCTCCTACAGTAATAGTTGTTGATTACTAACTATTGTAAAGCGACACTAATTACTACTACTAATTTTCATTTCCCATTACATATTGTCATGTGATAAGACAAAAACACACCGTATAGAATATAGATGTCTAATTAGGTACCATAATGTTCATAACTTGGACTTGCTATAAATTCATCCAATCCAAGGAGTTGTTGATCTAAGGCAGTGTTCGGTAATGGTGTGGTGTGGTGTGGTGTGATGTTCACGGTTTTCTAGGTTAAATATCACCACTTTGTTGTCATTGCTTTGATACGAATTTTATTTGACGTGATGTTTCACGATTTTTTGTGTCGTTTCGTACGAATATCACCACTTTGTTGTCGTGTGGTAAGTTTCCTGTCTCGTTTTCAGAATGGTGATGATGGAAATTATTTAAGTTCACAATTTATTATCCAAAAGATTGTGGGTGGGGCGCACAGAATTGAGATATACTACTACTACTATACTAGTTTAAGTGGTTAACTATAACTAATCAGCATGTAAACATCAGTACACCAAGTGGGATTTATCCAGTTGCTTCTGCTATTATTACACCATCAAATAGGTCATAGATAACTCGGCAACGTGAACACGAAAGTGCTAAGAAACTCTGGTAAACAGCGAAAGATACATGAATCCAACTAAATCAAAGGTCTGGTTGGTGAATAAAGTGCAAGGAACCTACAGAATTAGCACGTGGTTAATCGAGTATATCATTTTACTTGGTTAAATGCTTAATGAATCATTACATCACTTTTTATTATCTAACTGCAAACATCATTATATTATATATAAGTTCAACTAGGTAATTTTTGTCCAGGTAGCATCTGTTAACCTAACATACACGCACAAGTAGCCACCAAAATGGAACAAATAAGAGACAGAAATTACTCAGATTAAAACCTCCGGCAATTAAATCACTACTACATGTGATTATCCAGCCCAGTTTTTCACACTTTCCACTCCATGATGCCTTTCAAAACCGTTAACAACCTAATCACATAGCATACAAAATTACACTTAATTTCTACTCGGTGTATTGCATTTGCACCTTTATTTATGGTAATCATTCTTTATTCATAAGGCTCATGCTAACAACAATCGCTGTAGCCAGGCTTAATGGGAGTTTAGGAGGGGCGTGGTACACTCTGAAGGCTGGCAAGACTGAAGAAAGCGCCCCTCTTGTTCTTCAGCTGGTTGTATGTTCCACGCTCAACTATCTTCCCTTCCATAACAAAAGCAATCGAGTCAAGATTCTTGATCGTGTTGAGCCTGTGTGCCACCACCACCGTGGTTCTCCCAACCATTATCCTGTCCAATGCTTCCTGCACAACTTGTTCTGATTGCACATCAAGGGCACTGGTTGCTTCATCAAGTAATAGGATAGTTGGGTTTCGTAGTATTGCCCTGGCTATAGCAATTCTTTGCTTTTGTCCTCCTGATAACTGCAGCCCCCTGTCGCCACATTCTGTCTCATACCCGTTCTTCAGGGCCCTGCACGACATCGAAAGAAAGACCATTAGCTAAAACTTGTACTCGTTAGAGATGACATACATTTGATCAATGTTAATGGCCAGTGCATAAACACAGCTTGTGCCAAAACACCACTAAGTCGAAAAGAATCTCATCCACCCCTCATTGTTCTAATTCAGGAAAAGAACAAAAATAGTAAGCAGACATGGAAACCGAAGGGGGTCTTGGTGTAGAATTCTAGGGGTGGGGAGACAGATTTTATACAAAGTGAGGGCCTCAGCGCAAGTTACAAACAACCTTGACAGATTTTAGATACGTGCCCTAATGTGAAGTGCTTACGAAATAAACTCATGAGCATTGGCTGCTCTTGCAGCCTCCACCACTTCATTTTCTGAGGCATCAGGCTTTGCAAACAGTATATTATCACGAACACTTCCCGAATAAATAACCGGCTCCTGGCTAACAAGAGCCATGTGCCTCCTGTACCACTCAATGTTCAATAGCCTTATGTCCACCCCATCCAACTTTACTGAACCGCGGTTAATATCATAAAATCTCAGAATAAGGGAAATTACTGTTGATTTTCCACAACCACTCTTTCCAACAAGTCCAATGCTCGTGCCCGCTTTCACTTGCAAGCTAAAATCACGCAGCACCAGCGTCTCAGGCCTGCCTGGATATGCAAAACTAACCCTCTTCATTTCTATGCCACCACACAACTTTTCTAACTTTTGCTCCCCATTGACATCCCCAACCTAAGACAAAGACGGAAATATATTTAGTTGCAAATACCAAAGACGGAAATATATTTAGTTGCAAATACCAAAGACAGAAGAAGATCAACTATAAGCAAATGGAATTTAGCATCAAAAGATTAACTTACCGAGGAAGAACCTAAAATGAGTGACTTCCGGTCTAAGATAGCAAAGATTGATGCAACTGCTGCTGAGCCCTTGGCCAGGTCAGAAGTCATACTTCCAGCTTCAGCAATAACCTTTCCCGTGCTAACTAAAATAAAGAAAGTTTTGAACACATCTCCAGCTGATATTTCTCCTTTGCTGACTAGTTTACCCCCGTACCAGAAATCCAACGCCCAACTCATGAAAGTGAGACCTTGAGCTGAACCTATGCCGATCCCTGCCAACCACGATTTCACTGTGGCCTGCCGCCTTGGCTCATCCTGAGCTTGATCAAAAATCTGAAGAACTTTCTCAATGCTACCGAATGATGTTACAATTCTATGATTGTAAACCGCCTCTGCAGCTACTTGAGTGCTGAGACACTGAGCTTTGACGAACTTACTTGTGATCGTAGATAGCACAACTTTTCGTGTGTAAAAGCAGAAAATAGTGAGTGGTTGAACTGCAATCATGACGAGTGCTAGTTTCCAAGCCAAGATTAGCCCGATCACCATTGACGTAGTAACAGCAGTTACGGTTTGGATTAAAAGGGAAATTCTGTCAGCCACGAGAGATTTGATCATGGATGCTTCGTTGCTCAGTCTTGAACACAGAGCAGCACTTGAGTTTTGTTCTTCATCAAACCATGCTGTCTCAAAAGTGAATATTTTCTCAAGCATTTTCAATCTTATTCTTCTTGTCAGACACTCACCCATGTATGCAAAACTGTAATGCTGGCAGAGATTTACCATAATGGAAAGAAGGCAAAGGCCAATGAAAATCATAGCATATCTCTCAATCCGAGCTTGCATCTCAGCATGACTGGGTACAAAAAAAGCCGAAATCATGCCACCTATTGTCAATGCATAGAGAGGTTGTATCGTCCCGAAAACAAAAGCCGAAAGGCTCCCCACAAGGCCTTGCTTCCATTCAGATGAATTTAACGAAAGCAACCGGAAAAATGATGGAGAAGGGTGTGATGGTGGCTTTAACACGTGACTGATAGGCAAGGGCGAACCAACAGGGCAGGGGCTGGATCTTGTTGAGCTTTTCCTTCCGGCACTGCTTCTTGCAGCCGAGGAGATGTGAGAATCAAGGAATTGGTCTGCTGGTTCTCTAGCACTGAATTGCCTCTGGAGCTTTGCCAATTCCGCAAAGTGGCCGTTCGAGTCAATTAAATTATTATGTGAGCCCATCTCAACAACAGAACCATTACTTACAACCGCAATCACATCCGCATTTCTGACTGTTGCAAGCTTATGAGCTACAACCTGATCACATACATTAAACAATAGGACACCAATAAAGATCTTCAATCTGACAAGTGACAACTTTCATCAAACGTACGAACAATCACTAAACAAAGAATTGTATGTACCAGTGTTGTCCTTCCCATCGAAGCTTGATCCAGAGCACTCTGAACAAGTGTTTCTGATTCTGTGTCAAGTGCACTAGTTGCTTCATCGAGAAGCAGAATCAGAGGATTTCTTATTATGGCTCTAGCAATTGCAATTCTCTGCTTCTGTCCGCCTGATAATAGAGCTCCTCTTTCCCCAACCTATATCAATATACACATGTTATTCACTGATAACAAACAACTCGCTGCTTAATTTCCTATAATAGAAGAAAGTGACACCAACAGTAAAATTCACGATATTGGAGCTACAAATTCCAACAAGAATCCCAGGACTAGTATATCAAATAATTTTAAAACAACACTAGGAACTGACGTACAAAGTAACAAAGATGCCTAAGACACTACAACATGAAGAAAAACTGATCTAGCTCAATTTCAATAATGCATCATACTAATTTTAAATACAAATTCCAACAAAATTCATAAAAATAGCAGCTAAGTAAGGCTATGTTCTCTTTGTCTGAAGATAACTGAATGAGATACATAACAACTGGAATTATATGCAGTATTGCATAAAAAACAACTTAGCAAATTTGAACTTGAACTTTAGAACTTAAATAAATTTGAACAACCGAACAAAACTGAAATGAAATTAATGAGCCTAACTCACCTTAGTCTCATATCCATCAGGAAGCTGCCGAATGAAATTATGCGCATTGGCCGCCATAGATGCCGCCACAACTTCATCCATACTCGCATCCAGCTTCCCAAACAATATATTCTCCCTCACCGAGGTGCCGAAAAGCGCGTGGTCCTGGCTCACCAGGCCCATCTGTTCTCTCAGCCATTTCAGCCGCAGTTTCCTTATATCCACACCATCAACGCGAACACATCCGCCACATGCGTCGTAAAACCTCTGCACCAAAGCGATCGCCGTAGATTTTCCACTCCCGCTGGCGCCGACGAGTGCGACGGTTTTGCCGGCTTCAATTTTGAGAGAGAAGTCCTCGAGTACCAAAGTGTCTGGGCGTGAAGGGTATGTGAATCGGACATGCTCGAATTCGACTTCTCCTCGTATCTTCTCCAATACGATTCCGGTCGATTGTTCGCCGTCGATCTCTGGAATCCGGTCGATTCGTTCGAATATTCTGGAAGCTGCAATTGATGCTTCGATCATAAACTTCACTTCAGGTAAAGCCACCCCAAGGGCTCTGCAAATGATTAATTTGTGAGCGAGTGTATTAGTTGAAATTGGAAATCACCCCCTATACTTTGCAAGTGTACAATATTTACTCTTAATAATTTTCAAAATTCGAAATTACATTTAAGTTTCAATTGACCCCTAAAGTTTGAATATATAGTACAATTTTACCTATAAAAGAATTTTGACTTTTTGTTTATGAGATTGCTTGACTAGACATCTCAAGTTTTAAACTCGTTGATGTTTGTATAAAATTATCACAAGAACATATTAGTATTCCAAGTATTTGTGTAAAATGAATCATGAACTATAAATGCAGTTTTAATGACTGCTATTATTATCTACAGTAAAATAAACGATCAGCAATAATGCATCGCTTCCTATCATAAGATTCATAACTTCGATTATCTAGCATATATAGAATGATGAGAAGAAGAAGATACATACAGTCCTCCCAAGACAAACGAAACGCCAGCAGCATAGATTTTTCCACCACTCTCTCCTTTGTACATGACCAAACGGCTTCCATACCAGGCAAGCAAAGCCCATATAGCAAATGAGAGTCCTGTGCTTCCAATGGCAAGACCTTTCGCGATTCCTTGCTTAATTCCGAGCTTCTTAGTTTTTTCCAGTATCATTGAGTATTTCTCAATGATACTCTTTTCAGCAGTAAAGGAGTATACTGTTTTAATGGAGCTCAATGCCTGTCCTATTATGGAATTGGCTTTACTATACTCTTTGAAGCTTTTTTTGGACAAGTAGAGAAGATATTTACCGTATAGTAAACCAGGAACTATTAATAGAACTACTGTGGGAAATGCCACCAGAGATAGTCTCCATGAGAAGTACATTGAGAACACAAGTCCTGAGATGAACACTGACATGTTCATTAGAAATATCGGTACCTGTCACAGATTTTTAATCTCAGATAAATCATAGATCAATTCAGCATAGTTTCTACATGAATTTCTTGCTTATGGATTTCGTGTTCAATGTATGCTATAAGGTTGCAGTAGATAACAGCGGCGACAATGAGTTTGAGGGAAAATCAAAGAACTCACATGAACAGTTTTGGGAAAAACTTCATGTTGATTGATTTATGATCATTATCAATAATTAAGAAGTGTCCAATTGTAAAAGATAAGGGGTAATTATTAAAGCTAAACTTGACAACATAATCATAACAGCATATCCATGCAATCATAAAGACTATAAAATATACTAGGATTATGCATGACCAAACCAAATGGAGCCTAATATATCATCATGATAATTGTAATAGCCTTATTGCTCTTTTAAAACTTATGGGGTTAAAGGTTAACCAAGCAATTATGAAATTAAACTTTACTTAAAGCATCTTTTAAATGAATGATGAAAAGTAATGCATTAATTTGCACCTTCTCACTGAGAACTTCTTGTATGAGAGAAGTGTCTTTGGAAATGCTATTGATGATCTCTGAGGTTGTTGCTTCTTGAGAATCAAAGAAGCCAACTTCCTGCCTAAGAACAGCTTCCAAGTACTTGTACCGAATCTTTAAAACTTGTCGTTCACTGGTTTTGCTCCAGCAATATCCCTCTGCATTAAGTCATTAATTGCACAACAAAAATTCACCTATTAAAGCTCAACACATTCAAGAAATGCCAATTCTAGCTTCCATCTTATCTTCAAAAACAATATGTAAATTCATTTAGGGTTTTAGCTTGAAACAAATGAAACTTATATGTATGTATGGGATATGTTCTGAACTTCTGATCATGATTGGTTAATTTGTTCTAGTTTGTTATCACATGCAGTATATGAATTTAATCTGATAAAGAACTACTAATTAGTATCTGAAGCAGAACATACCCATAAATGCCACTCCCATGACTGCTAATCCAAGGTATACATAGTATAAGCTGCACTGCAGTACACAAATGAATCCATCCAAAAACCAAGTACGGAATCAGAAACAAAAGAAGATTTCACAGAACTTAAAACTAGCTAGCAAACCAATTACCTTTTCAATCTGTTTCATGAAATCACCATGATAGTTAGGTGATTTACCATAACCCAAGCTATTAAAAAGTTGGCTAACAAATATGAGCAAGCAGTTTGTTGACATGCCATCTCCGATGGCCCCAAATGTGCCCAAACTCATTAGCAAAATGTCTAACCAATCTGCATATCTGAAAATGATAGTTAACGAACTCTTCTTTCGGATCCCCTCTTTTTTCTCCTTCCCTGATTCCCTTTCCAGAGAACTCATGGCCCAGCCTTTTCTTCGATTCTAAAACTAGAGTTTTAAACTATGCTTAGTTAGCCAGCTAAAGTGCTCTCTGTTTGGATTGAATGAAATATCCTCCAAGCAGCAACACATATATATAATGAACTTATTGTACATGACTAGCTAATTAATATATATATCTGGATTTCAGTTAATACCTTACTGTATATTTGGTGGGGTTTGTGTGTACATAAGTAAGCAAGCAGTTTTGAGCTGATGAAATAGCTAAGCCCTACATGACTTGGGTAATTAACTTTTTTGTTTGGGTTCTTGAATATACTTTTATCTAGCTAGGGTATATGAAGTGGAGGTCACTTTCAGCACCAACCATTTGATGATTATTCTTTTATGAGTAGGGTTTACAATATATATAGAGACCTAACCTATTCACTGGAATAATTAAATAGTATTAAAACATAGTTCAATTCTTTTAACATTAAGAAAAATTCTCATTCTAGCAATCTACTAGCTAGTACTGTAAATTGTGGGTACCAAAGAGAGTTAGGTGGGTACGGTGTGTTTTTTCCTAATATCAACGAGTTCTTAGAAAGAAAAAAAAAGAATTTACCAGATTTAAGAACAAAAATTTACCAGAAATATCACATATTCAGAAACGAACCCGGTTCCTGCATTTTGTGGAAGCAAGGGATACAAATGTGAAGCTACATTTCTGTAAATCCATATCCAGTCCATTCCAGATAATTTAAGCGGAGTTTTCTCAGACAAGCAAATATGCAATTGGCGAAAGAGTCAATGATCATATTCAGAACAGGTTTCGATATCCCTGAATCAAGAATCAAGATGGCATATATATTACTGCAGCGAACCAATGCTGTTGGATTTATAGGAATAGAGCTAGCTGTAACTAATTCGTTCTTGCAGTTGATGTTTACTTATTCTAGAAGAAAACATCCTAGTATCCATTATACTTATTAGTCTATGATTAGTAATTAATACTGATAGAACAATTATTATTCTAACAAATTTCAATAAGATTACGGTTCGGGTAAGTTTATCATTTGGGGAAGAGCAAAGAAATGAACTCAAAATATCTTCAAATGAGAGTTTTGAGTCCTTAGCTTCGTCAATTAGGCTAGGCCTCATTAGCGATACACAACTCTTATTGCGTTTACATTTTTATATATTCATCTAGTATTATGATAGTTTTATAATCTCAAACTCGGCAATTATATATGATGAACAAGAAACAGACAATTAAATATTGACTAATCGTTCTATATGTGTTCAAGAGGCCTTGTGAATTGTGATCATTGTCTCCTCTCAATCTCTCACACAACTCTAGCTAGCTCTATTTCATTTGAATGTAACAAAAATAAAATAGAAAAAGAAAACTCAGAAATAAATACCGTAATGACCCGGTCTCTTGTTGGCTAAACCCGACCCTTTAGGGCAGCATGGTTGCTTGTGGAATGGTCCACCGTCCACACACATTTCACGTGTATAATTCTGTCCAATTTAGATATGAGTCTACACGGATTTATTTTTAAAATTACTAAAAAAAAATCTCATATACCATATGTCTACTATACCATTTATCCCATATGTTTGTAATGACAAATAGTCAAATACTCTTTAAAAGCATGTATGGCATTATTAATGATGATAAAGTCGTGATTTGGCACAATTTTTGAACCATACATAACATAGCACCACATCATTGTTTCGTTAGCCAAGAGCCCAAGACTGTTGGCTCTTCATAGGCACGCACAGCTTTCTTTTGCTGAATATAATGCATTATTGCAATAAGCAAAAAACAATAAAAATAGAAAAGTAATTGTACGTATAAGCAATCATGAAAGAAAAATCAAGCTAATTTGAAGCGTAATCATATTAATTTCATACGGACAGAACATGACCTACATGGAATAAAAGGAGAAAAGAACAGAAAAAAAAAAAAAAAAAAAAAAAAGGGGAGAAACTTACTGCTGAATTTTGATTGGAGTACGCGTCATCCGAAATCGTTGTGGAGAACAAGTTACCACGAATTGCGCGCATCCACTCCTGCCTAAAATTCGTGTCACTGCAATGTGATGTAGTACGATATAATTAGGTACTGGCAAGATTTTATTGTAGGGTAGAGTATATAATCTATGATTTGAAGCGTAAAGGAATGAAATAAATTTATGCATCATATATCTACAGAGAAAGAGTGTGAACTTCATCCAGGCAAGTTAACTATATATCAACTTATACGAGTTCTCTAATGATTTAATTAAGATAAAACATCCAAGAAATACATGTACTATATATGATTAACAATAAGTAAGATGAAACATCCAAGAAATTAACTAGTAACAAGAACCTAGTACTATTCTTCTTCGATCCAGAAAATCCAAGTCAATGGATCAACCTAACAAGCATTCCAATTTTGGAATCTAATTATAATTCTATTAACAATCCCTCTAATCACCCACGTTGATCACCGTCCACAAAAAAAATGCATTATTATTTGATTAATTAAAAAACAAATACCTATGAAAACATTAATTTGCGATTAATTAATTCATTGATCTCGAGTAGCTTGTTAATTAACTACTCATTTCCAACATCACTGAATTCGGTTAATTGTATACAGTGTTCCCAGCAGACCGTTTGGCACGAGGAGGGGGATTAAACTTTAAAGTACATGTTATGCACAATAACTATGTCATAATCTTCGTTAGTGGAGGATCATTATGTGTTTAGCAGGTTAAATTACAAATTAGTGGAGCTGTTCAAAGTACACTGTCACAGTGGTGCCAATAGTACTGTGGCATGCTAGCTTTAGTCTAAACTATTTTTGCTAGATTTTCTTTTTCCTTCAAAGTGGTCAAAAACATTCAACGTAATTAGTACTAGTCGTAATTAAGCTACCTTTAGTCATTCGAGATCAAAGACTTATCACGATGAAAGCTTGCTTTTTAGTACAACTTTTGACATGGATTAGATATCATACATCATCATAAAACGATTTTAAACATGTGCGGTTAATATAATATACTACTACTACGAATTTTATGGGCTACACTGGGACAATTAAATGCCTGTAAAATAATTGTAACCGAGAGCAATAAGATATAGACGATTGTATTATAATAATGTTACTGTAATTGAAGGGCTCAGTCAGGGGTGAAGTCAGAAAAATTTATCATCCTGTGCTATTCGATATAGTTTTATATATATATATATATATATATATATATATATATATATATATATATATATATATATATATATATATATATAAAATGTATAAAAAAATTCTCTTCAATGTATAATTATTAAATATCACATAGATAGAATTATGATGTTAAAGATAAAAGAGAGTTATTTGAAGTTTTGAACTAAAAATAACATGTGCTACATGACAAAACTTCATTTTCATTACATATACTAATTGAAGTTTCAGAACTTCAACCTGTGCTGTAGCACAGGGTAATACTACTCTCCCTTCGCCCCTAGGCCCGGTAAAACTTCAATAATTCCTTGACTTTGTCAATATATATGGAAGCTGATGTATAATGTAGCTCCGGAAATATTTCTTCACACTTAGAAAAATGTGTTGAAAAGTGGAGTTCTATGTTGTTGAAGAAGAAGAAGGCGACATAAAGAGTTACGTTTTCTAATGATCTCTAGAAATTTATTCTAAACAAGTTCAAGTATTTATGAATGTTGCCGAAGAAGACGTGAAGAGAGAAGATAAGAGGTTAAAATTAGACTAAATCAAATTAATATAGTGTAAACAAACAATGAATGAACTTAATTGATATAGTTGATATAATTTTTTTGCTCAGTATATAGTTGATATAATGTTACTCAAATGCCGTAAGTGTTGTCATCTCATCTCCCACACGCGCGCGAAATTAATATGCTGATTTAGCACCAACAAAATGTTTGTACTTTCCATTCTAGTTTGAAGTTTTTAGAGTTGTTCCACTTTTGGGGGAAAAAGTGGACGGTAGAGAAATTTTCTAGGTTAGTATAAAAAGCACTCTTAAAAATTTAACAGCTTAATTTGTCATGTTCCGATTTGGCGATTTATGACATGAGAGATCAGCTTATCTTCAAGAATATAATTAAGCTGACATCGCAAAGGTGAGTGGTACAAACTACAAACATACAAAAGAAAATCATAAAGCCCTAAAGGGGTTTTAAAATGTATTAAAATTAATTTGATGACATTTTACACACATATATATAAAAAGAAATGGAACCATATTTATTAATATTAATTACAATCCAAATACATTAATTAACAAGAGTTTTATCTAGATAAGTAAAAAACAATTTTATTTTTTTTATTTAAATTAAACGAAACAATAATAGCACTTCGGTTGCATAGTGGATTAGTGGTGCATTATTATTCAATGTTATTTTTAAAGTTCTGTCATTTCAATTCGGCCAAAAATATGTGGTGCCTATTTTGTAATTTAATAACCTTATATTGACGTTGAAATTCATTTAATCGACACTTTAATGTGTGTTTGGCGTCACCTTATAAAGTGAAATCACCTTATTTGACCGTTTGACTAGTAAAACGGCAATTCCTCCACCTTATGATACCACGATTCTAGATGTTCAAAATGGCAATTCCTCCGCCATTGCCTTTGCTGACTAAATAATATTTTTTTTGGTGAATGCAATATATATTAACCAGTTAATGCTTGCAAGATGAAATGAGCATATTCCTTTCCTGACCCCGTTTGTTTTGTCTCCCTTGCACTGGACTATTTCCACTTTCCTTTTCCTTAAGAGCCCGTTTGGTTTGGTATTAAATGTACATTTTTTGCTAAAATTTTGGCACATTTCCTTCATTGGTTTGCTGGAAATGTATATAGGAAAGGTACGAAAGCGGTCGGACCAACATTTCCTAGTTGCTAACCGGAAATGTAGTTTCCATGAATTTGTGCTTCAAAACTTCAAACATTTCCTATTTCAAATTCATGGGAGGGGGCATGAAATCTATTTTGGAAATGTTTTCACATTTTTCCTTTACCATTTTACCCTCTGAATTACACATGATTTTCTCCAAACTATCCTCAAATTGCCATCAAATTTACATACAATTTTCTCCACACTTCTTTCTTTTCTTCTTTTTATTATTTTCTTCTTTTTATTCATGTCATCTCATCAAATTCCAAACAGTTTTCTCCACACTTATAAAAACAAAAAAGGTAAACTAGGCCCATTAATATGAGGGCATTTCTAGCGTTAATATCCGCTTGTTTTCTACACCTATAAATATTGGACGTACGTTAAAAAAAAAACACACGGGCCTTAACTCTAGAAATAGCCTTAATTAAAAATCCCATTATTTGGAATATGTTGGGAATGCTTGCTACCTTGTAGCCGTTAGTTTATAACAAAAGGGAAAAAAGATATGATTTCCACTATGCAATGAATTAGCACAATCTTAGTGCGCAAACTAAGAATTCCTAGTGCACCATAGAGTGGGGAGGCTTTTCAGCGCTTTAGGGGAATTTCAATTTTATAACCGGTTCCGGTCTGGTTGCTGAGAGCGTAAGCAAAACCATGGACCATGGTTCACTTTCAAGTTTCACCAACACTTTGCAGACAATCAATCAATCAATCAATCTCACATTCTCGATCTCTTCCAAAGCCAATTAAATCAGGTTTTGTTCTTTCTTCCGACTCATTTCGCTAAACTTCACTTGGCTACTACTTCAACTTCTCTTCACTGTTGCTTCAACTTCTCTTCACCTGTTGCTAAGTCTGGGATTATGAGATTGATTTGCGTTAGTTTTGAATGCCTGTGTGTGTCTCTGAGCAGCAAACGGCGGAGAAAGACCTGAGGGATGGATGTGTTGATCGTGACGCTGTTTCTAGGTTTTCTGCTCGGCGTGTTGATTGTCTTGCCTCGGTTTCGTCAATCTCGTCAGTTTCCCCTTTTCTATTTTCTCATCCGATTTTGTGCTCGATTTGTTAATTGAATCTTCTTTCATAATAATAATAATGCAGATTCTAGCAAGGCGCCACAACAAAGTGTTACTGAAAAGGTATTTACTGATTCGCATTTGGATCTCTGATTCTGCATTTGATTCGTGTTGCTAAACTGAGAATGCAGTTTTCTAGGGCTGTTTAGGTTGCTTCATAGTTCAAAACTAGAATTACTCTGGAGGATTTTGCCAAGGGAATGTATGCAACCTCTACTGTCTTCAAGTGTGAACTTATTTGAGTAGTTTCTAAGATTCCGTCTGCCTGCCCTGTAGTAGGTTTAACTAGAACTGCCTATTAGATAACAACTGCCCATTTTTATTCACAATTTAGAAAGGCCTTATATGCCTTGCTGCTTACAAACTTGGAGAAACTCATCTCTCTAAATTCTACTACTACCGCTCTACTAATGTATGTATGTACACCGTTCTCTATTGTAGGTGTTATTTTTTCTGTTAGATCTGTGTATAAGCACATGGCCGTGTTAGAAATGTAACTAAAGCTTCTTGTTGTCGAAATATTGATAAGGGACCCATAAAGCACAATCAAATGTAATCAAATGATTAAAATCTTTCACATGCACAATAGAGTGAGTGACCATTCTAATACGAAAGAAAGTGGCCTCATGATTACGGAAGAATTTTTGTTTGAATCTAATACGCATACATTCTTGTGATTGATTTATGTTACTGTATCATTGCTAATTGCCCACACGAGCAGCTCTCAATGATATGTCTTCCTGGAATGGATAATTAGGCTTACTGCAAACCTAGGGGTGTTCTTTTCCTTATATTTTCTTTCTTCCCTTCTTTTGGCTGGTGATCTGTTATAGCAATAGTGGTACTGTGAGTTGATCAAAAACTCAGACGTACGTTTTGAACATTCAAAGAATAGCTACTCTTTCCGCTGAGCTTATGGTTTATGCTTATCTATTTCTTATTAGAATTCCAAAGCCTACACCAAAGCTGAAGTGTCGATGCATAACAAGGCAACTGACTGCTGGATCATCATCAAAGAAAAGGTTTCTTATTGAACACCTCTGCATATAGTTATATATTATGTTTTTGCTGACGAAATGATCAAAGTTCATTTTCGCAGCCAATTATTATAACTTTCTGAGAGATTCATTTTTATGGTGTTCAACATTTTAGGTTTACGATGTAACATCCTATGTAGAAGAGCACCCTGGTGGTGATGCTATTTTAGCACACGCTGGTGATGATTCCACTGAAGGTTTTTTCGGGTAAACCATTTTTCTTTGACAAATCTTCATTGAACTCTTTTTCACTTTAATTTTGAGATTGCATTTGCTTGTCTATGCTCACAAGGAGAATAATTTATCAAATCAGGCTCAACCTGTGCATTTTTTACCTTTTGACAGGCCACAACATGCTACCCGTGTTTTTGACATGATTGAGGACTTTTACGTTGGAGAGCTGGTGAAGTGAGTGACTCTGTATGTGCTTGTAGTCGTCTGTTCCATAGTATTAACCCATTTCTGCGTGCCTATGAATCTTGGCGCGTATATTTTCTGTTCTTCAACATTCTTCGTTTTATCGAGATGGCATCAATTTTTGCAGTAGAAAGTTTTTATGTTGAATTTTTGTTTATTGACTGCAAATGTATGTCAGTATCACTGGATAGCTATGGTGATATAGACCATGTCAAATGTTCATTCCTCTGTTTTCCAAGGTCGTTACTGTGATCTAAGACTATGTCAAACATACCCTACAAATTGCATCTTAGTAAATTGAAACAGACACCTGAGTCATGAAACCAACACTATGTTTTCACCAAGTTATATAAGACATTATTGATAAATCGTTGAGTTGGCTACAAGTAAATCGATCATTTTGATAAGTAAAAGAAGGTGAAAAAGCTCATTTTCCATTTATATATTCGCAATAGGATTGCATAAATTAAATACTCGAATAACTAACGCATAAGTCATAACTAAGCGGACTTTTTAAATAGGTGATCACAAGTACATAATTGTGGGAGGCCGTACCAAGGTGACTCGCAGGTAGCAAATGAGAAATTTCCCCAATCTTTTGTGCACTTTTATACGCTCTTGAGCATCTGAACACTGCCCATATCCAGTTATGCATCGTTTATTTGTAACAGCATTAGCAATGTCACGAGCTTCTGTTAATTGTCGTGACTCACTGCATCAATCGTTTTCACAATATTAATATACAATCACAAAAGATAATAACAAGACTTCGAAATATCAGATAAGTAAATTGCTTTGTCATTAACAGTTGTTGATTTAATATTATCACTACCCATAAGAAAATACGGATGTTACATACCCGAGACAAGAATTAGGGCAAGGAGAACAAAGGAAATGTTAATCACAGTAGCAGCCATCTCTTTCAAGTTTCAAGTGTGGAATATGTGAAATGTTAATGTTATATGTTAAGCTTGGATGCTTGGCTTTATTTATAGGCAGGCTTGAAACTTAATTAATATCACCAATTAATCATGATAATTATGATATACAATATGGGGTGTGATTCGTAGTATCAAATCAATCCTTGCTCATCCTGCACAAAATTCCGCCTTAGCCTGACATCTGTACCAATTCTGGATTAGTTACCTGATTAAGAATATACGTTTTAGTTACGGAATGATTTCTTCTTTAATATGTACTACTATTGTTAATACTTTTTCTCTTATTGTTTAATGCAACAATGCACTATCCGATTTCTTCCTGAATATGTATAATCTTCCTTATTCGTATTCAATGTGGGTTCTACAACTACATGGAGGTTCAATATTCACTATGCGTCCCACATCTACAATAGGAGGGTGAGATCAAGGATCTCCCAAAGTCCCACTTAGCATCGAATTTTCCAGAATCGAGATAGTTGATTGTATTTGTGAGCCATTTCAGCGAAAGAGTTCATCTGCGTTTTGAGAGATTCATTTTATGGCGTTCTGTACAGGGGCGGAACCAGGGGGGCCCGGCGGGGGCCTCCGCCCCTCCCAAAAAAATTTTTTAGAAGGAATATACGATTTTTCAAAAATTTTAAAGGGATTTTTTACGATTTTTCAACTTTTCGCCCCCCCCCCCCCGAACTTTCAAAAAATGATGTTCGCCCCCCTCCTAACAATAATTCCTGGTTCCGCCTGGTTCTGTATGTGGTATGTATTTGTATCAACTATGTACGTACTGTTATCTGTTGGATAGTACTATTAACCATTCTAATCGGTGCCGAGGAATTTTGGCACGTATGTTCTTCAACACTCAACATTGTTCATTCTATTGAGATGACCTCAAGTTTTGCAGGGGAAACTTCTTGTGGTGAACTTTTGTTATATATCAACTACGAAAGCTTTGTTCGTATCCATGTATATATATCTATGTGATGTGATGTCAAGTACTCCTCTGTTAGACTTTTTCCCAACGTCGCGATTTTAGACCACTATAAATTGAAATGATGAGTGAATTAATTGGAGTTCATTTTAAAAGACACCTTCTGAAATGAAATGCATGAAACTGTAGATATATGACTTAAAACATATCGAAGTTTTTTACATGGAGTGACAATATCAATCCATATGACATAATGTCATTGATCACACTGCAGTAAACAAGAGAAGTTTCCTCCCTGCTGGAACATATCCGGTCGAGTTGTAAGAAATATACCTGGGAAAGCAAACACACATGTACAGAAATTAGTCCCACTGACACCACACACCAAGCGTTTCAGATCAACATATAGGAAGTAGCAGTTTGTGGTACTTACAGTTTGCCAAGATTTGAGCGTTTCCTTAGTTGATCAGGAATACCTCCTCTCAAATTGTTGTTATTCAGGATGCTATGCAATGTACATGAAATAATCATAATGTTAGTGAGAGAGTCATTCATTGAAGATAGATCAAATATTACTAGCTACTTCATGATCCATACTTACAGAGAAGACAGATGTTGCATCTGCCCCAACTCTTCAGGGATCCTGCCTGACAACTGGTTGAAAGATAAATCCCTACGCATAATGTAAAATAGAGTATACTTATTTCTGAGCGTTAAGAAAATACATGGTGTAATAATTGATATCAAAACATGTAGCATAAGCATAACTTACAAGACTGTAAGGTCCTGCATTAGGCTTATCTCCTGAGGAATTTTGCCAGTGAGCATATTCCCTCGTAAAGACCTTCCAATTCCAAAACCACAAAAAATAACATCAAAACTACCACAGTGGATGACTATGGGCAGTAGAAATCTAACATGGGGAAGCAATACTAGTCCTTACAATAGCTGAAGGTTCTTGAGCTTAGAAATCGAAGATGGAATTTCTCCATACAACTGATTATCAGACAAATCCCTGAAATACATAAATCACGATCAACTGTGCGAAAATGGTTTTTCTCAAACTTTACAACAACTGAACCATCTCAGGCTTACAGTATCACCAGTGTGAGACAGTTGCCAATCTCATCAGGGATTCGACCAGTTATTTTGTTTCCATGAAGATCACTGCCCAGTACAAAATATTCATAATCTGGAGATGAGAATGAGCAAAACAGGATGCATTTGAAGTGCTACTTATGAGAACTTACACAGAGTGAAGATTCTTGAGGTCTCCAATAGCGGGTGAAATCTTACCACCCACATCCTGATTCGAGAAGTTCCTTCACATATTCAACAAAGCCATTGTTGCATTAAAGATAATCATTCAAACCGGTTAGATGCTTTTGCTGAACATGAGAACATCTAGCAAACCAACAAGTTTGTCACAAATTATATACAACACATTGGTTATATAATTAATTATTAGGCATCCAGGAAAATATATAACATACATAGAAACAGCTGGGGCACTGTTGGGGCTGGGGCAAGAATTCCCAGACGGGTCACAATAAGCATTGGGAGGATCCGGGTTGTCATATTCACTGATATCCGCAGATATGTTGGGCAAGTTGGTAAATGAAGCTCGGGCGTACATCAATGCTTTACCTGTTACCAACATTAATCATAATGAACAGTGTCATATATGAAATTAGCTGATATGCATATGAACAGTACAGTAAATAAATAAGGAGTTGGAATGTTGGATGAACAATTTAAGGTAGAGAATGATCGATTGATTTGATAGAAAGCAGCTGGGGGCACCTTGATCAGTGAGAGTTGAAGAGATGGGAAGAACAAACAACAACACCACAAGGAAGAAGATCATGAAACGAATAACTTTCATCTTTGTATATTCAATCCCGCGATACAATTATTGCAACTAGCTGACTATAGAAACGAACTAGTGATGACTGATGATACTGCAGATTCAGTCGATCGGGTCAAGTGCATGTGTATGATGAGCTTACAAGTTAATAGTAGTACTGGGAGGTGGGATATATATAAGCTTAGATAAAGAGCATTGAGATTTAGAAGATGAAAGTTCAAAGGGATTGGTCGTTCATAGACTCGATCAAGTCACAGCTTTCCCTGTCTTATATAGAAAAAAATATTTAAACAAAAACTCCCTCCATAGAATGGCACCGACTTAACTATTAGCTACATCAATGTTTCCGACAAAATATAATTAATTACCTATCTCCTAAGAGACCAACAAGAAAAGAAAAACACTATATAGCTATGTGGTAAGCTACTGATTTTATACATTATGTGGTAAGCTACTGATTTTATACATTATGTAAAGTTTAAATATTTGTAATTGTAACTATATTAAGAAAAGAAAAACACAATGTGGTAAGCTACTGATTTTATATATTATGTAAAGTTTAAATATTTGTAATTGTAACTATATTAAGAAAAGAAAAACACAATGTGGTAGGCTACTGATTTTATATACTATATATGTAAAGTTTAAATATTTGTAATGTAACTATATTATATTTTTCAGGGCTTTACATAATTTTAGTACTTTTTTCCAAGTTTGACACTTTTGTGATGGGTGCTTATTACATGATTTAGATTTTAGAGTACATAGATAGAAAATTTTTACATACATTTGTTACTTTTTTTTTTTTTTAATAATCGAACCATTACAATTTCACAAGTAGCATTACAAAGCTAGTAATAAATTATAAATAATCCCGCACTTGGCGATAATTGAACCTATGACCTCTAGTGTCATGACACCTCAGTCTAACCAATTGAGCTAGACCTCATTGGTTCATTTGTTACTATATACTCGTATATAAATTTATACTTGGGTGTAACTAGGGCTGTTAACGAGCCGGTTCGATCTGATCATTGGCTCTATCGATCAATGATCGTCAGAAATATAAGGTTGATCGTGATCATCGAGCTTTACAAAATTGTGATCGTGATCGGCTCGTCAAATGATCACATTGATCGCGATCGCTCAGCTCGTTAAAGCACGAAAATTAACTCTTTTACTATGTAAATTTGTGAATCATAAATACAATCTATTACAAACACTACAAAAAGTAAGACTAACATAAATTCAAAGTACATAAGATAGATTCGAAAGTTGTTGGACACATTCATACAAAAATCATTCAAGAATGTCATGAGAGTTGAATTTTAACGATTATATGTTCCACCGTGGTAGTGTAAATTATGATTTAGGGTTAAGATAGGTATATATATATAATCATAATCATAAAAATAATTATAAAAAAGAAATTAATTATTGACCGCGAGCTTTGATCATTTTTTCAAGGTGACCGTTTCATGATCGAAAATGAGTCGATTATGATCGTGATCAAGCTCGCGTTGATCGATCTCAATCACAATCCGAGCTTTGACCGATCTTTATCACGATCAGCTCGATTCGTTAACAACCCTAGGTGTAACAATAAAAGAAAAGTTGGACTCACCAATATAAGAAAAATCATTTTACAAACCAGAATTCTTATAGTGCACACTTGTTAATTACCATATAAATTTATAAGTTGGACACACTTATTACTATGCCCGTCGAGTTTCCACGGATTAAATAACTAGTTAAACTATATGGTTTCCCTATTCATATTCATTTGACACCACAAACATATTTTATATAGGTTAGTTAAACTATATGGTTTCCCTATTCATATGACACTACTTATTCAGCATTTTAGATTCAAAGTCATGTATCTTATGGTGGGATACTTACCTTATCAATTGGTTCATTAAAATTAAAATTGTAATCCGAGTTAAGTTTAAATAGTCATATTATCAACAGGCAACAGCTATTAATTCAATGTTTTAGATTATATCTTCTAACGTACTTTTATTAATCCTCACTGCATTCAATTATCATAAACAATGTTGTATTTTTAATTTATATTGATTTTGAATTATATCTTCTAACGTACTTTTATTAATCCTCACTGCATTCAATTATCATAAACTATGTTGTATTTTCAATTTATATTGATTTTGAATTATCTATATCTATATATCTATACTATACACTAAACAAATATTGAGAAGTAGTTATTAGTAAAAAAAACAAATTTTTCTCACTACTTAATTACTTTCTAATTTAAATATTTGATTGAAAATTATAAAGAATAGAAATTACTTATAATAAGATAACATATATACTAAAATATAAATTACAAACACATTAATAAAATTTCAATTTACCTATCCTATCGATACATAAAATTAATTTGTTTCTCATCAGAGAAAGTTCACATGAACTAATTTATAATTTATCGACTTTTAAAATTTGATTACATTTTTTTACGTGTGTATCCGCGTGTAAATTTATTAATATAAATAAAATAGTTACGATAAAATTACTAGTTTAAAATTTCAATATTCTCTTATGTAATCATGTAATGGACACCGCACTAATAATTGCAGTATATCATTTTTATTATTTAATAGTTGTAAAGGTCATATTTAAATAAATGTAGCTGATTAGTTATGAGTAATCTCTGTTATCTTCCTCTGAATTGAACTGAACAGAACTGATCTAAACTGAATTGAACTGAACTGAACTTAATGCATCTGAACTGAATTGAACTGAACTGAACTTAATGCATCTGAACTGAATTGAACTGAACTGAACTTAATGCATCTGAACTGAACTGAACTGAACTTAATGTATCTGAACTGAACTTATTTGTAGTATAAAAAACTATTAGGTGAATCTAACTAAAATGAACTGAACTTAATGCATCTGAACTGAACTTAATGCATCTGAACTGCTGAACTGAGCTGAACTTAAAATAATCAATTTTCAGATGAAGAGAACAGAGCTTAATTCGTAGGAGAATTTTTATAAGATTGCTGCACTGATTGTTCTTATACCGACGACGACCCTTTTGGGCTTAGGGCCGAAGACAAGATAAGAGTCGCATGTATCAAGTACATGTCGCATCATTTAGAAGGTAAAAAAGGATATATGTCGCATCATTTAAACAACGTTTTAGACTTTACAATAATCAAGAGTTTATCATCAATATTAATTAGGTATCAGTCACTATAGTCGACTAGAGCGGTGAATGTAGAAATTAAAACCCAATAATTAAAGCAAAACAAATTCGACTTCAAGAGCATAAAAGATAGTCAAGTTTCATTACGAAAATAGATATTTACATAAATAATAAAATGGTTGTAGTTGATAACAATCGGGAGTTATAGATTTAATTTATTTTGTCTTAAAATTCATTCAATTCAATTCAATTCAAATTTATTTAATTGATTTTATATTAAAATCACAATAGTCCAGTTTGTTATGGTCTACCCTTTGGGGTGGTGATATATTAGCCACACAGACAAACACATATACTAATAAACTTTGTCTTCGTGTGGTTCAGAGTCAAACATGTTTAACTCTAAAGTTCTTTTGGATGAATTCTTGAAAACAAAAATGCACCTTGTTAGCATGAGTAGTCTTTCAACCCCTTCTAAATTCTTTGAAATTTTTGGAGCATTACATTCCACCTCCTTATCCCGACCAACTGTCCATCCCTTGTGGGTTTAATTGGGTTGGTTCGGCTCTAATACAATTTTTAACGCCCCGGCTACAAATTGATCAAAGGCCCGATCCTTTGGCCCGATGCGTTTACTCCTGGGTTGATTTTTGGGGTGATATGCTAGTCCCACACTACCACATATAAACACATATTACAATCTGCACGCTTTATTCTCAGTCCTGCACACACCGGCAACTTCCTAGTAGGTCACCCAACCTAAAATTGCTCCAGAGTCAAGCACGCAACTCGATTTGAAGTTCTTGTTGGATGAATTTTCGAAAAAAAAACAGTGCACCTTATTGATATGATTAGCGTTTTCAACTCATTTTAAGCTCTCTGAAGATTTTGGAACGTTACATCATCAATTATTTTTCACACTTTATTACAATATCTCAATTTTCACCCAAGTTAGTAATTTTCCTATTTTTTACCCATTTCACATAATATTGAATTCTTTTATTCAGGTACCCGATCATTTTGTGTAAATTATAGCGAGACATAGAGACAAAATATTCTAAATTCGTGAAACACATATATAACCTCAAACATTTAATATATCTTGGGTCTTAATAAAAATATTCAGAGTACATGATCAAACATGGTGTCTCTGGTACATTTCATTGTTACCATAGTGATGATAATGTGCAACTATCTCACTCTCACAGTACTACTGGTCGAATCCACGGACGATAGACCTGCCCTTGTAGCCATAAAGAATCAGCTCATGGCGTCGCCGGGTTCGAACAATATTGCGCTGATCAACAACTGGACACAAGAAACCTCCTTCTGCAACTGGCAAGGAGTCACCTGTGGCTCGACCCACTCACGAGTCACCTCGCTCAGTCTCTCAAGCATCGGTCTAGGAGGTAACATCCCTAGAGAAATCAGCAGTTTATCATTCCTCATTTCCCTGGATATGGCTAACAATTCTTTACAAGGCAATATCCCAGAGGAAATAGGGAACTTAAGCCGTTTAACAAACTTGTCACTGGAATACAACCAGCTGGAGGGTTGGATTCCTCCAGGTTTTGGGGCGTTGAGACGGCTCCAAGTTCTAGATCTTTCTCACAATCGTCTCACTGGGACTATACCAGCTTCGATTTTCAACATCTCCTCGTTGGTGACACTTGATCTCAGTAACAACACACTGAGAGGGGGTGTACCGAGAGATATCTGTGATGGATTGCCGATGATGCAAGGCCTATTTCTTTCTGAGAATCAGTTAGGGGAACTGTTGTCATCGTTACAGAAGTGTACACGGGCTCGTTATATTTACTTGTCACGAAATAATTTCACAGGTATGTTCTCTGGCTACTGGAACACAATATGTCATTCATTCTGTATGATATTGTCCACTTTAATTCTGGTCCAGGCCGAATGTTTTTGTTCTTAAATAATAGTACATGTTGCGACAGGAAATATCCCAACCGAAATTGGTAACCTTACAACACTCGTGGAGCTGTTTTTGGGATTCAATAGTTTGACAGGTACGTGTATGGATGACCAAAAGAACGTACGTTTTACCAGATAAAATTTCGTTATTTGTGAGAAATGCATCTTAAAGTTTACATGTGTATAATTTTCGCCTTTATATTTCGGCCTTTTCTGCGATTGCCTTGTAAAAATTGCGCGTACAATGATCAGGAACATTGCCAGAAGATATTGGAAATGCAATATCGTTGCAGAAACTAAATCTTCAAAAGAATCGATTGGTTGGAACCATACCAGCTTCCCTTGCCAATCTGACAAACTTGGAGATGCTCAACTTAGGTGGCAACAATTATCAGGGAAACAGTATCCCCCCTGAACTAGGACATCTAACCAACCTTAAAGAATTGTACATCACTTTTGCGAATCTCAGTGGTGAAATTCCAGTCTCCATCTTCAATATATCCACCTTGAGTATCCTTGCCTTCGTCAATAACAGTCTAACTGGACACCTGCCATTAGATATTGGCACGAGGATGCTGAATTTGCAACATCTCTTGCTTGGCTTTAATAAGCTTATTGGCTCCGTCCCAATGTCTATCTCCAACGCCACAGAACTCATATGGATTGATTGTAGTTCAAACTTCTTAACCGGGCAGGTACCTTTAACACTAGGAAATTTACCCCACTTGGAGTGTGTAAACTTGGAAGGAAACCGATTAAGCAATGCTCCTAATAAAGTTGAACTCGAGTTTCTAAATTCGTTGAATAATTGTCCAAGGTTGGAAATTATACAATTAGGTGGTAATCCTTTCAATGGAGTTCTTCCACGGACCATAGGAAACCTGTCGTCAACTCTTCAGAACTTTCGTCTTCATGGATGTGGCGTGAAAGGTGAGATACCGTCAGGGATTGGTAATTTAAGCGGTTTGATATGGTTGGAGATGTCTGAAAATGAACTGACAGGACAACTTCCAAGTTCAGTTGGCAATATGAGGAATTTGCAACGTTTGAGATTACATGGGAATCGAATAAAAGGTACGGTACCTAGCACCTTTTGCAACTTACAAAATCTGTACAAACTCAACTTGGGCAGCAACAAACTTTCCGGTGAATTCCTGAGTTGTTTGGGAAATATTTCATCATTGAGAGAGATTTATATGGACTCAAATGAACTAACTTCAGTTGATTTATCGAACTTTTGGAACAATAAGGATCTCTCCATTGTGGACTTATCGTATAATTTTCTCGGTGGTACGTTGAGTCAAGAAATTGGAAGTGTCAGAGGATTAAGAGAGTTATATATATCTGGGAACAGTTTTCATGGTGAAATCCCAGTTAGTATTGGTGGTCTTCAAGATCTAGTCAATCTTTCTTTGTCAATGAACCAGTTGAGTGGTCCAATTCCGGAAAGGTTTGGAGATTTAGTTAGCTTGAATTACTTAGATCTCTCACACAACAATATATCTGGAACCATCCCATTGTCATTGGTGAATTTGACTCACTTGTCCTATTTAAATCTTTCTTCCAATGACTTGAGTGGCGAAATCCCAGATGGAGGACCTTTTCGGAACTTCAGTGCTGAGTCTTTCATTGGCAACCATGGTTTGTGCGGATCGCCTCAATTTCATGTCATGCCATGTAGAAGAACTTCTATAAACACAAGAATAATGTCAAGAAAGACTAGAGTACTTCTGGAATATGTCTTGCCGTTGTTTGCATCACTGGTTCTTTTGGTAATTGTGTTTGCGATATTGATCAGAAAGAAGTACCAAAAGAAAGACAAAATTGTTGAAGAAGTTGGGAAAGATTTGGAGCTAGCACAAAGAATTTCTTACCATGAGATCCTAAGTGCTACCCAAAAGTTTGATGAAGCTAACATTATTGGGAAAGGAAGTTCCAGCTCGGTGTACAAGGGATTGTTTCCGAATGGTATGACTGCTGCGGTAAAGAGGTTCAATTTGGATCTTAAAGAAATAATGAAGAGCTTTGACAAAGAATGTGAGGTCATGAGGAACACTAGACACAGAAATCTAGTTAAGGTTATCGGCACTTGCTCGAACATGGACTTGAAAGCCATAATAATGGAATTCATGGCCAAGGGAAGCTTGGAAAGTTGTCTCTACTCTCAAAACTATTGCTTGGATATGGCTGCAAGACTGGGAATACTGATCGACGTGGCATCTGCACTTGAATACCTACACCATGGTTATTCAATCCCTATTGTTCACTGCGACGTGAAGCCAAACAATATTCTTTTCGACGATGACATGGTTGCACATTTAGGTGATTTTGGTATCGCAAAGCTTTTGGGAGACGATAAGCTAGTGGTGCAGACGAAGACTCTAGGCACTGTCGGATACATGGCTCCAGCTACGTACAGTGTCATTTCCAGCATTATTTCCTACATGGTTTTCAAATAAAAGGCTAAATTCTTGTTTGCTGATATGCCTGACATTGCAGAGTATGGATCAGAAGGAAAGGTATCCACCATGGTTGATGTTTATAGCTTTGGGGTTCTAATCATGGAAATAGTCGCAAGAAAAAAACCAACAGATGACTGTTTTGGCGGAGAACATACGATGAATAAATGGGTATCTGAATCACTCGTTAAGGACACGATTATGGAGATTGTCGATGGTGATCTAACGGAGAAGATTGATGATGATAACTTGGAAGCTCATAAGAGTTGCCTGGCAGCATTGTTGAAACTGGCCATGGAATGTACAGAACATGTTCCGAAAAATCGTATTGGTATGAAAAAAGTCTTGCCAAGGCTCAACAAGATGCGAGCTGAATTTTTACGCGATCCAGCGATTATTAGCAAGTAAAGTTATATATTTATATATAAGTGTGTAATTTTGTGTGTGTCATAATTTTATTCATCAAGTCGAAGATGGAACCAAGAGTATCAAAACATCTCGAATATTTTTCATTTCAGGCGAGAATCGAGATCGCGAGATCAACATGGAATGCAAACCAAAACTGCTTTTACAACTTATTGTCCATCATACATTTTTATTTTCAAAATATTTCGATACATGTCTACTCATTTAAACATATCGGGAAACTGAAATTAATCCACAATTTCAGTTTTTGCATAGGTGATCACACGTACATACTTTTGGGAGACCGAACCAAGGTGACTCGCAGTAAGCAAATGAGAAATTTCCCCAATCTTTTGTACACTTTTTGGTACACTCTTCAGCATCTGAACACTGGCCATATCCAGTTATGCATCGTTTATTTGTAACAGCATTAGCAATGTCACGAGCTTCTGTTAAGTCGTGACTCACTGCGTCAATCATTTTCACAATATATTACTAGTAATATACAATCACAAAAGATAATAACAAGAATTCCAAATATCAAGATAAGTAAATTGCTTTCACATTAACAGTCGATTTAACATTATCACTACCCTTGAGAAAATACGGATGTTACATACCTGAGACAAGAATTAGGGCTAGGAGAACAAAGGAAATGTTAATCACAGTAGCAGCCATCTCTTTCAAGTGTGGAATATATATGTGAAATGTTAATGTTATATGTTAATCTTGGATGCTTGGCTTTATTTATAGGCAGGCTCGAAAGTATGTATGCTCACTGTGCTGTGTGATTCGTATAAATCCTTACTCATAAGTCATAACTCATAATGCACAACATTCCTCCTTAACTTTAATCTTGGACCACAATTCTGTCTTAGTTACCTAATTATGTTTATTATATTTTAATTACTGGATGATTTTTTGCTAAATATATAATATTGTTAATACTTAATATGGCTTTAAGATTGACAATTATGTTTTAGTTAACTAATATTTCTTTTTTTATTCTAATCTGGGTAAGAATGTATACATTTTAATTACATACGGAATAATTTCTTACTTAATAGGTTGTGTGTGGTTGATACTTGAGTTGTGACTTGAAGATTGACAATTCTGTCTTAGTTGCCTAATTTATTCTAATTTGACTACTTGAGTGAGAATATACATTGGATAATTTCTTGAAGGTTGAAAATGTATCGTCCCGACCACTAATCAATTGAGATCCGACCATTTTAGGTTTTAATGAAATTTTATAGATATTTAGAGTTGTACAATATCTCGATTCCACACATGAGACTTTACTATTCTTTGTGAATCCCCGTACAGTGAGATGGTGAGAAGAATGGTCTCATACGAGGATGGAATGTTCCCCCAATCTGAGATAGCAACATCTTTGGCTAGTTGCAAGGCAGTGTTATATTCCTGCCTTTTGGTTCTCATTTGCACATCATCATAAGCGAACGTAGTATGTTGTGCGCATTTCAGCTTAAATTGAGTTTGTTTCAGTTCTGATCATCTCATTTAAGTTTAGTTAAGAATTTTTTAATCGAATCAAACACAGCAAGACTTTTGTGGACCTTGGTGCTCACTGTTTAGTTGTGGCAATTGATGAAATAATTATCCGCGGCTAAGGAGAGAATCCCACACAGAACAGTCACCACTTTAACACTCAAATTTGTCTTACATGTGTGTTTGAACAAATAACTTGAGATGTCATAAACTTACACTGCACCATTACAATTACAAAAGCCAGCTAAAACTTTGAAGCTGAAAAATCAATCAACTAAATAAAGTAATAATCTAAGAAAATAATCAATCATAAAAGCTACTAATTTAAATCACCCAAGATGGACCTTAAGTTCAACTAACCAACCATTGCCCAAAAAAAATATTGCTTCTGGAATCCTAATCATCTTCATACCCAGCCCAGAAAAACAAAAAGAATCACAATCTTCTTCTAATGACTAAATAAAATATCCACTCCTATACATCGTACTTCTTCGGTTGCCACCAATGAACAAAGCTTCTGGACAATGATTGAATAAAAGAATGATTGTTTGGAGCTCCTTTTTTCCCATACAAGTGCTTCCCTCCCAAATCTGTAAACTTTGGGCCCTTCTCCTTGCTTCTTTCGATCTGCATAACAGTTGTATTATTATAATGTGAAATTCCAAAATGTCACTCTCACCATTTTGCAAATAACTTGGATTAATTCTCTCTCTCTCTCTTGAAAAATGGGGATAAAAGAGGTGTACCTTGTATATCCTTCCATCCTTCAAATGGTATCTGATACCAGACCAATTGATAGACTGAGAGAAATGTGACCGGAATGCAGAGATGGGATACAAGAAATTGTCAACCAGCATCGCAATAAACACCTGTTCATTAGAAAGCAAAGAATCATTTCAGGTATGCTGAATGATGAAACTCATTGTATCTCAATAAGTACTTCAAAAGAGGTCGACTGAATCTGCTTTGATCACTGCCTTCTATACTACTTTATTTATCTTCTTCACTAATATCAAATTTGCAACGTATACAAAAAGAAGTTGTTCACGCGTCTAGAGTAGATGAAGAGATAGGCTTACAAGAAACCAGTTATAAGACCCAAGGGATAGTGGAGCAGCCTCGGGGGATAATAAATTGCATAAGCGGACTTCTACTCTTGTTAAATTCCCCATGGAAAGAAGTTCAATAGCAGTACATGTGGCAAGGCAGCCCGCTAATAGCAACCCTGAAAACCAAACAAAAGAGGTAAACAGACATCAATAGACCATTAAGCATAGAGCATAAGAACTTATTTCACACAGTATCAAATTCCAACTGAAAACAGTTTAGCTTCAGCTCTTCTCAGGACCTACAATACTACAGCTTCATCATAACATGGCACAGAAGTATTTACTATAGTTTACATGGAAGATTCAGGGTAAATATCAAAAGCGATCACACGAATAAATGAAAATTCTCATTACTTGTATGAAACGAGAAAGTGAATGGCAAATTTTTTAACTGATTGCTTTAGAGGACATTATAATGGAATAGGCTCATCCTACTAAAGTTCCTGAAACAAGATCTAACACCCTTACACCATCTAAGCCAAGTGAAATACTCACCATTACATGGAAAAGCTGCTTCATCCAGTGAGTATCCTTTAGAGTATAGTCTCAATGCTGCTGACAAATTTATTGCAGTCATAAAATACGGTGCAACAAATCCCCATGATAAGTAGCAGTGGACAGAGAATAGTGCCTTGTTCATCATCCAGTTCACTTTAGTAGTGTATGACTCTAAAACAAATGTTTGCTTCCTCAAATAATTCCAGTACCTGCATGCAGTAATAGAGAAATTCAGGGAAGATCTTATGAATGAAAGCGACCAATTATAAGTATATTTCACGTCTCGGCTTCACTGCACAAACCTAGCAAAATTGAGATCACTGGCCAGTGGATGGGGGAAAACGGCAACTGGTGGCGAGGTGATGAGCCTCTTGTGGGCCCCTGTAGAGAAAAGGTTAAAAATTTATCAGTAAATAATGAAAGTCCAACAAGGTAATGGCATAAAACAATTATTTTGAAAAGCACAAACTCTTTACTACAGGGTAACATGACAGCACAACACATGGCTTAATTCCCTAATCGTACTATAGTTGGCATGTATTCCTACCGTTCCAACTTAAACTTCATGTTATGCTTCTTGGGCAATCTGAAAGACTACTGCTTATTCGAGAAATTGGAACTTTACCCAACCAATTTAAAAGAAAAAAAAAAAAGAAGCTAATCACCAAAATTTTCAGAGCTTTGTATCATATCTTAAAAACAATTTTAACAGTGAAGAGGAAGTTGAATCTGGGACGGAAGGATTATATTCTACCAAGGAGCTAAAGAAACATTTAAAACTTAAAGAGGCATAACATCAAAATATTTTACCCGCAATAGCTGCGAGAGTCATGTCATCAGAGTAACCCCCATCACGAAGTTCTGAAACGACGCCATGACGGTCAGTTCTAAAATCATTTGCATGCATCTGCAGTTAGAAATTTCACGTCTTTAAAGGTATTGAATAAAGAAGATACATTTGATATCTGATATCACATCAATTTAGTATAAACATTTACCATCATGCATCCTCCCCATAGAAAGAATGTCTTTCCACCAGTAGCAAACCCCATAGAGCAAGGCTGTCAATAGAGGTTGACAATCAAGTTTGGAAGGAAAAAAAAAGTAGAAAAGTAATTAAATAAGACAAACAAGAAGACCATGTAGCTTAGAACTATGTTGGTAAGTCGTATAAACCGATCAGATTTTTCTCATAACATGTCGGATTATTCCAAGTGGAAAGTCCTCCATATGAAACTTGAACTAGCTAAGAACAATGTAAATTAATTAAGATTTTGAAAACTTTAGTAAGTCTACTCGTAACAAGCATTGGCAACTTACCATGTGATATTCATATATGCAGTAACTTCCCAAACTTCCTGATGGTAAATCGAGGGGGTACCCTGTTTGTATAAATATCTGCAGTGATTCGCCAGAAAGTATCAAGGTTAATGTGAAACACAACTTTGGGGACAAAATAAACAATGTTAAAGGTGTGGGAAAATTATCAACAGCGTACATCTGGGTTCTTTTCCATTTCAACGGTAAGTGCTCCAATTGATCCAGGATGTAGCCTCACATCATCATCTAGAAACAACACATATTTGCTATCCTTGTGCA
Source organism: Plantago ovata (assembly GCA_028274465.1). Lineage (NCBI taxonomy): Eukaryota > Viridiplantae > Streptophyta > Magnoliopsida > Lamiales > Plantaginaceae > Plantago > Plantago ovata. Next base: position 19,301,452 of record CM051455.1, on the reverse strand, counting down.
TTTTCTCTACCCCAACCTGCAAAATAAATAAACGTATAAAACATCTGACATCCAATATCACAGAGAAGGGCAATATCCAATACAATGACCAAAGGGAATAATTACAAATGATACCCCTACTAAACAAAAGAAAGACACATATAGAGATGGTCAGTTCGGTCTTATTGATACTAAGTTTGGAATGTAAGTTTTAAAGAAATGTGACATCTTCAAGATACAAGTATGAACAGATCGGTCAGTTGCATGGTAAAATTGTAAAACAATAAAATAAAAATAAAATAAAATTAAAATTAAAAAAAAAAAAAACAATGACAGCATTCAGTACTTTTAGAGTGAAAGAGCATTATACAAAACTTAAATATGCAACTTCAACATTTCCGGTTGATTAGGTGACTATTTATTATTTAAATTAATGTATACCAATTGATTGTGGATCTTCTGGCTACAGGTTGTTGATGGACCAGCTACGATAACTTTGGCATCAACATCATCCTGCAAAATGTTTTAACTTACATAAGAGACAACCCCATCATAGATGTATAACTTTGAAATTAATAGGAAAATTTGTTGCGAGTCGCGACAAAGCTTGAATATGGGTAATAATCTTGGCCCCTGATCAAGGATGCATACTTGCAAATGTGACGAACAGAACAATAAAGCAGAAGAGGTTCATCTTACATGCAGAATTAGTCTAGGTATAATTAACAGCGTAAAATGATACATGCAGTCTCTAACTGAACGATAGCAACTGTTGCTTTGTAAACAATGATAAACAATCAAATAACCCAAGCATAGTAACAGAAATGCAAAGAGAATCTTATAATCCAAGACTCAATTCCTTTCTCTCTCTTACATTTGAGCAACCTCTCATCATGTAAAATCCACAACTTATATACAATTGGTAAGATTTGATGTTATACTTGAATCATGTTTTATCCGTGCAATGGAATACCTGCCTACACTGTTTGATTTAGTGGTCAGAAATAGGGGTGGCAGTTTTACCCGTTATTTATGGGTTTCCCCATACATGCCGGTTTCAAATGGGTATCGGACTTGCCCGTTTATAAACATGGGTAAAAATGGGTTATCCAATTAGTATACATTTAATATGGATTATAAAGTGGGTAAAAGTTTTATTTATAACCTTAAAACTCACTCCAAAATTTGAATTAAATTATAATTCCATCCCCCCTCATTTATTGTATATGGGTAAAACTTTCATTTAGCTTAATCCATATCACACATTACCCACCCACTTAAAATCTGTTTGTAAGTGGAATAAATAAACAGGTAAAACTATAACTCATTACCCAAATTATTTTACCCTAATCCGCCTGATTGCCACCCCTCGTCCCAAAACAGAAAACCAAGATAAAAAGAGATGTGGATTGACAAGCATAACACTTCCAATCATTTCACTTTGGCATACAAAAAGTCCAACGAACTGTTACATGAATCATTGTCTTTAATTTACTACGCTAAATTAGTTCCTCCACTCCAAAGTCTAACCCAGTGTCCATATGGCTACACTTTTAAATCAAACTAAAGGATAATTTCTGGCAAGAGTAGCCCTATATATGGAACATGCACAAGCGTAGTCTATTAAATCATACCAACTAATTTTTAGATCAATACAACATTACTATAAAGTTTTTAGTATGTGTCACAATGTAATTCTACTGCAGCAATTCTGAGAACAAACTATGTTAGAAAAGACTGCTAAGGTTCTAGAATAGTTTCTTGATTTGATCAGGCTGGATAAATTTTTCAAATAATAGTAAGTTGGAAAAAGGTACTGCTGCTATCACAGTAGTTATATCTTATAGCTTCTAACTACTAACACTAATTGCAAATCAGACAAATTACAGGATTTATAACAAGATGTGTAAACTAAGAATCTCGGTACCTAAAGACACGAAAGTTAACAAAAAGTAAATAATGATGACAACGTTGACAAGATAACAGGATAAATGAACCATACTCACATGAAATGAGTTTTAAAATAACCGACCATTTTTAAGAGCAAGGCAACAATAATGAATTATTAATATATATATATATATATATATATATATATATATATATATATATATATATATATATATATATATATATACAGGAGGAAGAACTGACCATATAATCTTTCAACAATCGGGTAACGGCATGGTAAGCAGGATCTTCTGTACTATCAACAACAAACAGAAACTCCACTGGACCACCATATAAAGATGTAATCTGCAGCATTTACAAGACAAGGCATAACTGGAACTGTCGCTTGTTTAGAAATGTATCTGAGCTGTGTGGTGTTAAAAAGTCCATATTACGAAAAACTTTTTTTAAGGGAAAGTAGAACTCTAAACAAAACATAATGTAGCTCCCTCCATCTGCACACATTATATTTTCATGATACAACTTTGCAGATTATTTTTTCGGTATGATTAGGATTAATATGAGGTCAAATGGAGCATTAGAAAAGTCAACATATGAAATGGGAAGATTGTGTGGAGATGGAAGGAGTACAACGTAAAGAATGATTTGTCAACTATTTGGATGGGCATGCAGGAATTCCACAATAATCACCTGAGTTCTCCAGTTATGTAGGTTGTGCTCCCCAAATCCCTTCAAAGGCATTACCACTGAAACCCTTGGTAACTTGAGCTGATTAGAATGCTCAAGTTCATTAATATTATGACAGAGAAAAGCAAAGCTGTGCCCATTTTTTATGCCTTTCTTTATCCGTGTAATCTCTTTCCTCCTGTAAATAGGATATCTGGTTAACAAAAATTTATGAACAGAACATTTACCAGACTATCATCAAAACAACAATGCACAAGGATACCTGACATATGAGGCCAATGCCCAGCCAAGGGCAAGAAGTAAGCAAATACAATAGCCCTGTAAGAAGGAAAAGAAAAAGAGGTTCCATGCAAATTTCAAATTTGTCCAGCTAAAGAAATCTTAAATAAGAAAAAATTCATAAACCACAGCATGAAGCATTTATACTTTATCACCATAAATCAGGCCACAAAATGAAAACTAGAATATCCACCAAATAAAACATCACATACCATATACCATGTACATATATTAGACTTAAATAGGATTTTGAGAAAGCTATACAACTTAACTTTATCTATTGTATGATATCTGATACATTCGGCCATGTTTACTCCATAACTGTATTTTTTATTTGTTTTATTTGCAGAAAGCAAATTAATATCAATACACAAGCATACTCGAGGAAAACATAGGCATAGGCAAATAAGCAAGGATGGAGAGAACCAAACCAAACAGGTTTTGTCAAAGTATATTAGTTGTATACAATCTTGTTTCCAAGTGTGTATTCATTCAATTAAAGATGTCAATACCCAGGATCCTTTCACATACAAGAAGTGTGTCAATTATTGGGGGTTTAAGGACGATATCTCAACTCAACATCCCTTCAATCAGGTGAAATAAACATAACAAAACTATCAGTGACTAAGCATAAACTCAAAAGGCAGCAAAAATCTACCATGTAGCCGTAGGGAAAAATAGATGCACCTATTTTGTGATAGAATCAAAACTAACTTTCAGCTAGATCCAACGAAAAGAGGATAAAATCTGCTAAAACTAACATTCTGCATTTATCAACATCATATACAGAAACGCTTATGGAGACGAAATTCGTGAAAAACAAAGCTACCTGGATCTGAACGAAGAGTCCGATACCACTGCAGCAAGCTCTGCTGGCCGCCAATAGAAACGAGTCGAACGAATCGAGCGACGCCATTTATGCAGTACTCAATAATGTACAGAAATCCAGCATTCAAATTGCGCCTAGGGCAAAAATCGTAGGATAAGAGAATTCTCTCTCTCTCTATAGGCTGAAAGGAAGACGAATACACGACGAATATCCAATGCGTGTGTACAGTCTGTCAGATCGCCATTGATGTATGGTAATGCTAGAGAGAGAAACAAGATGATAGAATGGTGAAAGAGATGCAGAGGAGAGGAGAAAGGGACAATTGAGAGGAGGCCGCGTAATTTTATATATTCAAAGTATTATGGTTCGAGTTTTTTCACAAGAGTCCCAAATTTCATCCCCAATTTTTACTGCTCTGCTAATTGTTTCAAATTAACCGAGTAGGTTAAAATGGAGAAGAAGCTAGTAGATGGATAATGGATTCTTGTTACTCTCAAGAAAAAAGAAAAAATCGATTCTGTATTTTTTTTACTGTAATTATATACTACTGACGGGTATAATTTTGACACATAACGCCTCGGTATAGAGATCGATCTAAATTCTAAAGTGATCCAATGGTATGTGATGTGACTGCCGGCACGTATATGGCACGTGCGAGGTGGGGGAATTTTGGGTAATTTAGATCAGAGGAAGATGCTAATTAATGATTCGAATCTATGCACCGGTTGGCTGTGTCCCTTTTTGGTTTCTTCTTTATTTCACATGGCAGTTGGCAGTGACTTGGCACCTTGCTTCCATTTACCTTGTTTTATTGATAATTTGATATACGTTTAGGCAGATGATTTATATGAAAATACCTTAATACGGATATTAAAATATTATTATATTCTAATAATGTTTTTAAAAAATTAAGTTCTTACATCTTTTTTTGGTACATAGGTTCTTACATCACTTTTAAACCATTTGTATATGAATAAAAATATATTTCAACTAAATACCACTTTGTTCATGGACTAAAGCTCAATTCGTTAATTGATTCGTTAATTAATTAATCTAGCAAGGTTGATTTTGGGACTTCCTCATTATTTGTTATTTAGTTCATTTATACTTATCTATGAATAAGATTGATGTTGGGTAAGATTTATAAACTCTTTCTGCTTAATTTAAACCTTATCACTAAATTAAAATATAGGCATTGTATGCTAGTAGCTCAATTATGTCATAAGATTTCTTGTCTAATCAGATCTGAGCGATTAAACAAGTTCCGCCAAAGTCATTCTAAAATCCATGAGCTGATGAATTAAGTTATGTTTTTTATCGAATCATTCTCTTGAAAGACAAGTGCTTTTGCAAGTTTTCTCATTACTCCACCGAATTTATGTTTTTTGCACTAACAAATCGTTGTAGGTAATCCACCGAACGGAAAATTAATTATTGAATTGTGAGATACCTCAACAATAAATTATCTTTCAATGATCTATGATCAATGTTTAAGGTTATCACGTCATATTTTCCAATAAACATGAACATTGTTTAAGTTTACATGCTTTTTATTATGTACTGATTGCTTATTGTATTTACATCCAATCATCAAATTTATATTTACATGTAACATGTGATGTGTACAATAGAACAATATGACATTAACAACTTATGAGAAAAACATTTAAATGTGATGTAAGCAAATAAACACATTCCCTCTTTCTTTTAAGTTAAGAAAAAGGTATTTTCCAAAAGTTTAAAATGAAAAACTTATAATTTAACGTTTAAAATGAAAAAATGAGAAATTATGTAATATGATTTCAGGCTTACAAAGCAAATACATAAACATCAAAATCAAAGATATAAAGGATTATAGAAAAGAAAATGAATAATTTCAATTATCACTTGTAAACACTACTTCCTCCATTCTTAAATATAAGACATTGTAGGTGTTTACACACATATTATGATATTAAGGCAAGAGAACAAATATGAATAAACACGGAAAAACATGACTAAATCCTTGAAAATAAACTAAAAAAATTGAAATAATGTGTAATAAAAAGGAGACAAATTGAAAAAAAATAATAAAATACGGAATAACATGGCTACAATAGTTAAAACTTAAATATTTGTTTTTGAAACAAGGAAAAGAAAAGCCACAATGACTTATATTTAAAAACAAGTAAAAAACCTAGAATGTATTAGTATGTAAGAATGGAGAGAGTACCTAATTTATTGGGGTCGAAGACAAGCAACATCTTTTATTTAGCAAAATAGTTAAAGATGCAAGTTGTTGAAAATTTTGGATTACGGTATATCCTTGAGTTGCTGGGTGGAATACTCATAACCAGTAGTGTAATAAATCAAATGAAAACAGTTTTATAATATAATGATGAAGAAGGGAAGAAAAAAGTACGGTTGCTTAAACAACCTAAACACCTTAACAACTGATTAAATTTCAAGGATTAGTATCAGAGCAGGTCAGCTTACAGCCTTACACCATTACATTAATTAGTGCGTGATTGAATATTTTGGTGAACGGCACAAAACATATCAAATCATGTCATGTTCCAGCAACAAATGAAATATAGACAACGAGACAACCAGTGAGCATAACTTATACTTCTTCCCTCCACACCATTTCCATTTTTTTTAACTTTCGTTTCGTTTTACTCCAAATTAGTTTTAAATCGTACTGAAAAAAAATATCTGAATTTATATTATAAAAATATAAGATTTCCACTTTCATAATATAAGTTTAAATATTTTTTTCGGTGTGATTTAGGATTAATTTTAAGTCAAATAAAACCTAGAAAAAGTCAACAAAGTAAATGGGAAGTTTGATTCTGAACGGAGAAAAAGTAGTAAAACAATTGACATTTTAAAATGTAATTTGATCGCAGTCGCTGCTATATAAGTTCGGGATTCGTAGCAACGTAATGAACGAACCATTGGGGCATTTGGGATTCGTCCGTCCCGTCCTCCTTTTAAAATTTTGAAAAGAATTTTTTGATAAGTAACATATTATTCACTTTTCCAACTTTTGCTCTCTTAAACTTTAAAATAATCTTTTATTTATATATATATATATATATATATATATATATATATATATATATATATATATAATTTTGTCCCTTAGCTGTAGCTTTATTTGTGGGTCAACTCCCGGTTGTCTTGTGTCACAAACCATAATTAGTGTATCAAGGCACGTTGGTTCTTGACCGAAGCACAGAAATGACAAATGAGAGCTAGCAAATGTCTTGAATTTTGCATTACTTTTCTCAAGAGCAGCAGTAGACTTTGGAAAATGATGAGGCAGGGCAGAGAGGCCAATATACATTATACACTAGAAATGTTAATCTCATCAGCTGGCTGGCTCACATGGCAGTGCCAGCTTTTTAACCGGACCTACCCATAAGCTCCGATATACTTTTACTCTGATCAATTACAATTTTATTATTTTCATTTTGTATGGTTATATTACAATCTTATTAATTAATATATATTACAATCTTTTTAATTAATATATGTTATGCTCGTCAATTATTATTATTATTATTATTATTATTATTATTATTTATCGCTTCCTTTTTATCACCGGTTTAAAACACTCAATTTCTTGCCCGTACAATTTATATTTTAATAATATTTGTTTTACCAATTAAAACCATACAAGTGAGTGGAGAAAGTACAGACTACAGACCTTTCACGCTCCATGTGCACATATGCAAATGCAACTAGCACCAGTTGCTCCCCTTGGCCCTTGGCAAATAGGCCATGGCAAGGCCGGGCTTATACCAGTCCGGGACTGGCCCAATATAAAGTTAAGGCTGAGCCCAAGCCCACCCCATCAGCGGCGGACATGGTCTGGCCCACAATTTTGAAGAAAAACGAACAATTAGTAGCGTGGGATTAAAACTATGACGAATTGACGGTTATCAAAATATTTTTTAGATGTATAATTACATCAAGAAGTATTTATCACGATTAACAAAAAAAATAAAAGAAATTAATGGTTATTGTTGCTTTTCGCCATACTTCACCACCAATAAGGCTGCATATTGGAATATTACTTAATCAAGTTACATTCTACTAGTATAAATATTATACTTTGTTAATATAATTTCATCATTTATATTTTTGTAATATAATTTCCTAGATTATGTGATATAAAATTAATCGCAAGATAAGCGAAGAAAAAAAAACTCAACGTAACCGAGTTAAAAGTATGTATGTACACACTAGAATATGCACGGCAGTGGGCACTGCGGGGTTTGAGCCATCAGGCTTTAAGGCTAATACTTAATGAAATTACATTCTACTAGTATAAATATTATAATTTGTTAATATAATTTCATCATTTCTTTTTTTGTAATATAATTCTCTAGATTATTTTTTCAATGTGATATAAAATTAATTGCAAGCTAAATGAAGAAAAGAACATTCAACTAACCGAGTTAAAAGTATGTACATGTAGTGTACACTCACTAGAATATGTATGGTAGTGGGATGGGTTTGAGCCATCAAGCTTTAAGGCAAAAGAATAAAGTCAAAGCCCGACATAAATAATATCGGTCTGGCTAAGCCCAGCCAAATCGGGTCGGATTCGGAAGAGTTTGGGAAGTCATACTCAAAGTACCATCTCTACTTGTATGTTTTAGAGTGTTTTAAAAAATGCTTAAAAAATTACTTTTGTGCTTTTGTAGTAGTAAAAGTAGTTTTTCAGTGTTTCATTTTACAACTTCTACTGCAACTTCTCCTGAAAAAAGCAGGTAATCACCGCTAGAAGCTGAGAAACATGTAAATTGATGTTTCTACCTACTTTAGTATTTCATAATTCTTTTTAAACTAAAAATAAATGTTTAATGAGTAATTATATAGTAAGGCTAGCCTTTCCTACCAACATGGAAAGGCCTGGTTTTTTATTGAAAACCCAGAAAACAAAACCGCTAGGCGGTTTCTCGCTCAATTAAAAACCGACCTACTATATAAGCAACCAAAACCAGCGAGAAAAAGAAAACATCTAAAAACACATAGTTGAACGTGAAACTGCGTGTTTTCACGTTTTTCTCTCTCTGCCGATCGAACAAATCTCGCCGGAAATTGGACGGAATTTCACCGATCGGGGCTCGTTTTCACCGGATTTGTGCAGGAAAAGCTCTGACGCACGTTGATAAGGTGAATTAACCAACAATTCTCTTATTTCTATACGATTTTTCAATAGTATTTGATGATTTCTCCAATTTAGATCTGTTTTTTCTGATCGGTCGTTGTTTTCCTGAATTTTTCAATGATTTACTGTTCGAAACAATCCGATTGAACTAGTGGAGTACTCGAATCACAAAAACGATGATGTTGGAGAAGGAACCTTTTCAGATCTGAAAATTATTGAAGAAATTCAACCCTAGCAACAAATATGTAAGTTTCTCTGTAATTTTAAGCCTTCCTATTATAGTTTCAAGTTTACGTATTATGTCTCTACATATTTTTATTTGATGACGGCGTGTTATGGTTTCTAATATGCTATGTTATACTTTTAATCGACGCTGGAGTAGTATTTTTAAGCCATGTTGTTGCTGATTTTAGTTTGCCTAAGATATTTACGATTTTTTTTATTTGATAACGTAGTATTATGGTTTTTAATCAATATAGTATACTATTAAGCCTTGTTGTTGTTGATTTTTAGTTTATCTACGATGTTTCTGCATTTATTCATTGAATCGCATCTTGTTATGGTTTTTTACCTGCATAGTATACTTGTAAGAATGGTTGTTATGGACCTATAGTTAATTGCAGTTTCTACGGTAGTCAGATTGCTACCGTTTCTAACTAGAGTACATGTTACAGACTTAATCTCTCCTAGTTATGGTTTTAATCGACGTTGTTATAATATTGTTAGTTTGTCTAGTATGTTAGTGCATATTTATATTTGATAACACCAAGCTATGGTTTTTAGTATAACGCTTTATGGTTTTAATTGACGTTGTTATAATATTTTTTATTTTTCTAGTACAATATGTCTCTGTTTTTGTTTTCTTTGGATAACACCATGTTATGGTTTTTAATATGACATGTTACGGTTTTAATCGACGGTGTTATAATATTTTCAGTTTGTCTAGTATATCTCTGCATTTTTTCATTTGATAATGCCATGTTATGGTTTTTAATGTAACTAGTTATGGTTTCTATTGACCTGAATTATGTTAATTCAACATCTATTTTCTTTTCTTTTTTGTGTGTGCGTGTTTACAGAGTTTTACTGTGTGTTTTTGCGTATTTTGACGATTCTTCTGTGTTTTCCTAAATTTCAATTGATTTACGTTCTAATTCTAATTTGTTAATCAAACGTTCAGATTCAGATGTTGGTGAAATCCAATTTGAGATGTGGAAGTAATTGAAGAAATCGAACCTGAGAAACAATTTGTAATTAAGCTCTTGTATACTTTTAAATCTTGTTGTTATGCATGGTACTAAGTTTGTGAAGTATGTTTCTCCATTGTTTCATTGAATTAGTCACGTTGTGTTATGGTTTTTAATCTGCATAGTATACTTGTAACACCGGTTGTTATGATTAATTTCAGTTTCTACGATAGTCTAATTGTTACAGATTCTAGCGTACATGTTACGGTTTTGCTTTTTTTTTTTTCCAGAAACAAAAGGATGAAGATCCATAATTTTATCACCGCTACCTGTAGGTGAAGATGCTAGGCTGACTGCTAGTTTCTGGAGAGATGGAATGACAAAGGATGACTACAAGTATCAGTAACACCAATTTTGTTGCTTCAAAGATCACGAACAAGTTTATTCGCGAGAGGCCAATTTCAAAGACCCAAATTCATTTTGCATAAGAAACATCACATGAAAGCTTGTTGTAATTTTGTTGCTTTGAGAATACTAGTTTTAAAAACTCCAATTGACTGAATGTTTCAGTCCTGACATGAATATAATGAAGCATTAAATTTTACACTAGTTGGCATGGTCTCATATATCTCATACAATAGTTGGTGTGTTATAAGTACCCTTGTTGGGGTTTTATGTATCCAAATTGTGGTTTTAAGTACCCATTGTTGTTGTTCTAAAAACTCAAATTATGATTTTTAATGGAGAACGTTTGTTGTAATTTTGTTTATTTGCTAATACTAGTTGTAAAAACTTCAGTTGACTAAATGTTTCAATTCTTACATGATTGAACCATTCAATTTTACACTAGCTCATTGCATGATGTCATGATTTTAATTACATTGCGCCTTAAATAAAGTATAACAAAAGATCTTAGAAGTATAATATAGAATGATAAAACATATCATCGGTAACTCTTATGACAAACCCTTATAACCGTATCATATATCTCTTATAACGAGTTGGTGTAGTTATCAGTATCCTTATTGTGGTTTTAAGTACGTACACTTGTGGTTTTAAGTACCCACTATTGTGCTTCTAAGAAATCAATTATAAATTTAATGCACATTTTCTATACTACTTCAAAAATTAGAAGGAAACTAAACGTCACAATACAGTGCTTGCATGTTAAAACCACTTAAGACCATACACAAACTAATTATCCAAGACCAAAGACTAACTGTTAACATCACACACTACTCGATCCAAAAATAACATCCAACATGCACACTTTGTCCAACAGTCGCATCATCTTATATCTTAAATCCATAACATCATATAAAAAAAATTGTAACCAAAACAGATAAGAATTTCATATTAAACCACTGCTTAAAAACATACACAAACTAATTGTTCAAAAAGGCAAAAACTAATTGCTGAAATTAGAAACTACTTCAAATAACATCCAAATAAACAGTTTGTCCAGGACATTTTTACAAATCCTACTTGTTCAAAATATTGTTGACTTTTAACGCAACTCGCAAACTATGTAGCTTCCATTCAATTGTCATCAACTCTTCATAATTTGAAACACCAACAGCTACACAACCAACAATTATACGATAACAGGGGCATCTTGCCTCTTATTTCATCTTCTCTCCAGTGTCAAAAGCATCAACAACTGAACAAAAGAAAAAAGTAAAACATCAGCAACACATTTAAAAGCACAATGTCACACTTTAAAACAATAACATAACATGATCCCTTATAAATATCCCTTATAAATATAGCACGACCCCTTAAAATCATACCACTACACCGTAACTCTTCAGCAAAAAAACTAAAGCAGCATAAGATTACACCCCCCAAAAACCATAACACAAGACCTTACATAGCATAACATGATCCGTTAAACCTACAACAACACAAATATCAGCATCTAAAATCATAATATCCCCACTTAAATCAATTTCATAATCCCAACGACACTTAAAAACACAGCAAAAACCATTATAAGCATACCAGAAACACTTAGTACTGAAAAAAATAATTCAACAACAGAAACTAAGTATAATAATAAGCATACAAGATACACTTAAAACAACACCAAAATCCATCGGAAACAACACCAAAAATATCTTATAAAGCATACCACAGACACTTAAAACTGTAACACACTTGAACTATAACATCACACAAACAGAGCATATAATAGAAAAAAATACAATCACAAACACTTAAAAACACAACAAAAAACAGATTCATAATATCAAAATCAACAACTAAACTAACATACCATTACTGGAAGAATCAACTCTCCGTCGTGATAACTTCTTCAATGGATTAACAACGTCTGAAACACCAGAAGAACCCTTCCTCTTCGTCATGATTCAAATCCCTAGATCTGTGAAATCGGATCTGAGAAGAAACCAAATTCGAAACCCTATATCTCACAAAATACATTGAGAACACTAAATCAAACACAAAGGTAGCATAAACGAAGAAAATAGGAGAACAATCGGCTTGTTTCTTCGATCACTCGGAAAAGTTTGAGATTTAGAAGCAGGAGAAGAAGATGGGAATTTGCAGAGATAAAAAAGGGATTTCACACAGTAAACACGTTGAATTATGTGTTTTCTGTGTGAATCGCTTTTGATATAAGCTACAATGGACCGGATTTTTAAAAAATCGAGCGGTTTAACCAACAACGAGTTTTTGACAAAACCAGTCACAAAACCACCGAGTTTTGCACAAAACCAGGCCTTTCCTTCGGATTAGGAAAGGCCGGCCTCCCCGTAGACTTTAGCATGTTTAATTGAATTTACCAAACACTATAGTTTCTACTTCTGTGACTTTAAACTGATTTTAGACTATTTCGAGTCGGTAGGATGTCCATCAAAATAAAACAATATCAAACACACACTACTTCTGATTAAGTCAACTTTTTTTAACTTTTAACAAAAAATAGGTCAAAATTACTTATTAAAATCATTTGCAAACACTACAATCTAATAGTCAAATCAATCTATGAGGACATTTAACCGTTAGTCTATTTTCAACACTCCAACACTATAATTGCATTTAACCTTTAGTTTATCTCTAACTCTAACGCTATCATGACATTTAACCATCAGCCTATCTGGCTATCTATAACACTCCAAACCTATCACATAACTAACATGCATGGTAGGATAAGTCCAACATCGCCATCTCAATCACCTCCCCGGATATGGCCTTGCTGATTGTTTTCGAGTAAGCGTAAGCATTAGGATAAATTAATGGTTATTTAAGTTAGTTCACTTCGAGATAACCTGACAAGTAGAGGACAAGTGACTCTCCAAGCCAGCTGTAATCTTAAAAATAAATTAGCCAACTCTAATGAAGCTAAATTTCACTGATCAGGCCAAGTGGACGCCATTAGATTGGCTGGTTGGCATAAGCACAACGAATTTTGGAACTTGGAAGTGAGAGATGTTACTTATAATATCAATTTTTAAAGGATATCTATAATATTTATATAAATATTATTTCTAGTAGTACCTTATAATATTTAAAATATCAACTACATAGATGATAATTAGAAGTCTTCTATTATTATGTTTTATTGATGAAAAATGACACATGGAGTATATATGTGGTGCCACATAGGTAGGAAAGAAATAGGGAGGGTCAAATGAGTACTCGGAGCACTCTTTACATGATACCTATAATATTTCCCTAAATATTACTCCTAAGTAGTCCCTTATAATTATTTAGGATATCAACTACTCCCTCCTATTTATTATAATTGTCGTTTTAGATTTTTAGCTATTTTGGAAATAGTTGTCGTTTTAGCATATTTCTCATGATTGTCTATACTATTAATAGGTATTTTATTATTATTAGGTGAGATATTGTGAGTGCTTTTTTAGATTACTTTACTATTCTTAGACTTTTTAGTTGCCAATAGGGTGTAATCATTGTTTCTTAATGTTGATGAAATAGCTAAAACGACATGTATTTAAAATGGGAGGGAGTACATAGATGATAATTAGAGGTCTCCTATTATTTATGTTTTAGTAATGAAAAAGGACACAAGAAGAATTTTAGTGATGAAAAAGTACACATGGAGGACATATGTGGTGCCACATAGATAGGGAAGAAATAGGGAGGGGCAAATGAGTACTCAAATGTAGGAGTTTTTTAGGCAGTTTCAAATTTATGATTACATTTATGTGAGCCCCAATGAATTTAGGAGTCCTAAGATTGTTGATTTTTTACACCATTCTTTCAATTTCATCTTAAATATAGGATAGAGAGAGGTTTTAGGACTCCTGAAACTAGTGCTCTCATTTGTAGGATGTTGTTTAGGAAGTTCTAAATTTAGGATTACATTTATGTGTGGGCTCCAATGAATTTAAGAGTCTTGAAATTGTTAGTTTTTAATACAATTTTCTCAATTTCATCATAAATATAGGATAGGGGGAGGTTTTTAGGGCTCATGTAACTAGTGCTCTAACTCTCTAAGTCCCAAGTATATGAATGGTGTACAAGGGTAAATAAGTTACCATTATTATTATTTGAGAATGTGTCGTATTTATACATACTTATACACGGTTAATTAAATTCATCATTATCGTAAATGATCGCGACATACTAGTCAAATGTGTACTTGTGGACTTTTGATGGCTTGGCTCAAAAGTGTAATTGGATCATGTTAGTGTGATTGGGCTAGTTGGTGCATAGGTCCATTAGGCATGGCAGACCGACTAAAATGGCATCCCCTCACCTATCTCAACAACAAGGTGGCCAACTGGGTAGCTAGGAATGGCAAGGTAGCTGCCAAGAACAACAAGAACGACCTAGACAACAAGATTGCCAGGATTGGCCCAGTGGCCGACAAGGGCAACAAGGTGGCCAACAAGGACAACATGGTAGCCAAGAGTGGCAACCGGGGCAGCAGCAGGGTGGCCAACAAGGGCAGCAGAGTAGCCAAGAGTGGCAACCAAGGCAACAGAGTAGCCGGCAAGGTGGACAACAAGGAAGTCAATAAGGACAACAACGAAGTGGGCCACGTTACCAATGACTCAACGCTTCTCTTAAACATGGCACCGTGGTGGTTGTACCAGCAGGTCATCCTTTTGCTGATGTGGCTTCAAACAACCAGAATCTGCAGTTTTTTGTCTTCGAACTCAATGCACAAGGCAATGAGGTGTTCAACCTTGCTAGTAAAAACTCGACCAATGTCCCAAATGTTTTTACTTAATAACTAAAATTGATAACTTGAGTTGGAATTGAATCCTGGTGGTTTGAAATGTTGCAGGAAGGCGGAATGTGATCAGTCAGTTAGAAAAGGGAAGCTAAGGCGTTGTCTTTTGGCATTCCAACAGAGTGAGTGGATGAGGTGTTTGGGGGCCAGAAGGGACGACATACCTTCTTCCAGGGACCTCGCCAACATGGCCAAGGACGTGTTGGGGCATAAAGAGTTCAATTGGATGAGTCGGAATGTTTCTGGAGTTTTGTGCTCGTGTAATATGAATGTGAATAAAGAAAGTGTGCGTTTGTGAAGTATTCGGACCATCTGTGATGAAGTACTATTTATTAGTATACCATAAAAAAGACTGATTCTTGTTGTATTTATTAAACTCTTATAGCCGATTTCTATAAGGTGTTTTATACTAAACCGATTTGCTTCTCTCCGGGCCCCTTCAACTAGTTTTCCATCTTTTATTTTCCTGAAATGACGTTGGAATTAGATTAAAATTAGACATAGTTCTCCTTTCCTAGATAATCTATAATTTTTAATTTGATTCTTCCGGTCATTTTGTGTACTGGTTGAATTCATTAGGGCGACGTAAATTTTACTTTAACTTTTGGATTTTGTTGAAAAGGTAAACCTCTAGAGGTATGTGGTTATGTCCATGTTGCTAACAAATCTAGAATATTATTGCAGTCTCCAAATGACATAACTATTTAACCAGAAATCATCGACATAAGGAAAAATTAACTCATGGTATCTTAATTCTATTTTTTTTATCTGAGTGGAGCCCGGTTGGTTATGGCTAGGCCTGACAATTATGGTCCAATCCGTGGATTTCGATCCGAGTCCGGACCGATTTCATAATTGGCGGATTGAAAAAAAGTCCGGCCCATTTGGTCCGGATCGGATTGGACTAAATCCGAGGATCAAATGGATCAAAAGTCGATCCGATGGAAAATAAAGTCACCCAAATTAAATACAACACATATCGTTTTTTTTTCTTTTTCTAACCTGCTAACACTCAGTTGCCGCCACTTTCTCTCCATGGATGCCGACTGCAAGCTCGATTATGGCTTCTATTCCACGAACTCGATTCCATGGCCGCTGCTCAATTCTGCTTCGACTCATCAGCAACGTTTCATCATCATCATCATCTCACCACAATTTTAATCTCTTCATTCTTCCCCAACTCAATTCGGTACCAAATCTCAATCTCTTCTATCTTATATTCCCAAATCTCACTCTTAATTAAAGTATTGGTGCTCAACAATGGAGGTTTGTATTCCCAAATAGGAATTGGGGAAGTATGGCAAAGGGTAGATGTTGCTGCCTTGTTGGAATTGGAAGCTAAATAGCTTTGGCTCTTTGTTACTACAATGTGTGAAGCTTCATGAATAGGCAGAATAGCTTTGGCTCTTTGTTCAACGACAGCAGTAAGCAAAGGTAGGATTTAAGAAAGAAAAAATAATTAGAAAAATATATTCAGCGGATCGGACCATCGATCCGATCCGATCCGGACCGGACCTGTGGACCGATCCGGCCAGGCTGCCAACGGATCAGCGCCTGATCCGATCCGTACCAATCCGGCCCAATTGCCAGGCCTAGTTATGGCACATCCTCTCCTGAACCTACACCTGATAAATAGGTCATACGAAGTACTATCATTTACTTAGTATTTAGTAACTGCCTGAGCATGTTCTTCAGATCAACTCATCAACTCTGTTAGAGCTTCTCTCCTGAACCTACACTTGATAAATAGGTCATACGAAGTACTATCATTTACTTCGTATTTAGTAACCGCCTGAGCATGTTCTTCAGATCAACTCTGTTAGAGCTTGTGATTCATGATAGGTTTCAATCAGCCTTTCCGTACTAATTCAAAATTTCAATTTTTGGAGATACTACTATTTAATTAAAAAAAAAAAAAATCCATCCCATGTTCAAATTGACTAAAATAACCTTGGACTCCGCCTTCGTAACAACCAGAAGCAAAGATAACCAACAAATCCTGCCGGATGCGAATCTTATCTTCTTCACTGCTCCGCTCCATCTATAATCACTCCACAACAACCCACTCATCCTCACTCCTCCACCGCAGCTCCATGGCAACATCCACTACTATCCCCCTCGAGTCAATCGATCCATCCACAACCAAACTCGGCTGGATCGGCACGGGCGTCATGGGCAGCTCGATGTGCTCTCACCTCCTCAGGGCAGGGTACACCCTCACCATCTTCACCCGCACCCAATCCAAGGCCCAATCACTCCTCTCCCTCGGCGCTCTATGGGCCGATTCCCCTAAATCGGTCGCCTCCCAATCTGACGTCGTTTTCTCCATCGTCGGTTACCCTTCTGACGTCCGCCACGTTCTACTTGATTCCACCTCCGGCGCACTCTCCGGCCTCCGCCCCGGCGGAGTCCTAGTCGACATGACCACCTCCGATCCCTCCCTCGCCGTGGAAATCCACTCCGCCGCTTCCTCCGCCGGCTGCCACTCAGTAGACGCCCCCGTTTCCGGTGGAGACCGAGGTGCTCGTCTCGCGGCGCTATCGATTTTCGCAGGCGGTGACGAAGCGGTGGTGAATAGAATTACTCCGTTGTTGAGCCATTTGGGGAGGGTGTATTACATGGGAGGGGCTGGGAAGGGGCAGTTTTGTAAATTAGCTAATCAGGTGACTATTGCTTCCACTATGGTGGGATTGTGTGAGGGTTTGGTGTATGCTCATAAGGCTGGATTGAATTTGAATGATTACTTGTCTGCGATTTCGACTGGGGCAGCTGGGTCGAAATCGTTGGATTTGTATGGGAGTAGGATATTGAGTAGGGATTTTGAGGCTGGTTTTTATGTGAACCACTTTGTTAAGGATTTGGGGATTTGTTTGAGGGAATGTCAGAATATGAGTTTAGCTTTGCCTGGGTTGGCATTGGCTCAGCAGTTGTATTTGTCACTTAAGGCGCACGGGGAGGGCGATTTGGGTACGCAGGCACTTGTTTTGGCGCTTGAGAGGCTCAATAATGTGTCACTTGAGTCGGGGAGTTCGAAAGCTTAATCTGGTAATCTTTTTTACTTCACTTAAGGTGGATGTGATGACTGATGATGTGTATTGTGAATGTTTCATGTGAAAATAATAAAATAAAATAGGTTTGATTGTATTACTCCATCCTTGCATCAGTTATGCTTCGTAAAACCTTCTATATTTACTACATTTCTGATCCTGTTTCGTGTTTCTACAATTGGCCTGCTTGCTCTACGGTTAGTTGTGCATCAATTATGTATTCTTAAGCCCTTTAGCTACCTTATGAAGATGGGATATGCTTCACTGGGTTATGTGACACTAAAGCACTGGAAGATTAATCTAGGTGGTGGTGTTGCTCAAGTATTTGGGCATGTTACTCAGGGACATCGTGGTTGCCTGGATTGTGAATGATCATCATCAAATGAAATATGTGTGTGTTTCTAGCAAAGTATAGCATAGTAGCTCCCCATCATCTATTATATTCAGACTCAAAAGAGTTGACTGATGGTTGAGAGGTATGAGCAGGTAGATAATCAATGCTTTCAAAAAAAACAACTCACAAACAAAAATAAGAACTACACAGCAAGCTCACTTGTCAAAACCAAAACCATGTTACTAAAGACCAACACAATAGGACATGAATAAAGACCCAAACAATATTACCAGCACCTATTCTTTCCTCTATTTTGGAGGTTATATTATTTGGTAATTAGTATTTTAGTAGGATATTAGTGTAATTAAGTTTCCTTATTCAGGTTTTAGTTTTACCTATAAATGTAGGTGATGAACTGGAGTTTTAGACCTCCTCTTTTATTTATTTAATTATTTACTTACTTTTTTTGTTATCTTTATTACTGTATATTGAGAGTTTTCTCCCATATTATCTTGACTTCTGCTGAGTTTTTATTCAAATCTATAGATGTTTGCTATAAACTGGCCAGAGTTCATTCTGAAAAGAATGTTGAAGTGATAATAATTACTCCTACATGTGCAAACATTATAAAGTTCTTGAAAAAACAAGCTCTTCTTCCTTGATTCTGTAGGAAGGGATTGTTCAGTTGGACTTTCTGTTGAATAACATCATCTCAAGTATTCTAATGGAAATGAAATATCTCGTGTAGATGAAACTACTGTGTCTCGCCAGACACTGCAGTAATTACTCATTCTAAATTTGTATGATCTTTTTGTAAAGGATTTATGTCAAGTGCTGTTGTAATGTTTTCTTATATTTCAATATGCTGAAATAGTGAAATGTAAGTTCTCTTGTCACAGGTTTTTGTTATATTCTGTTCTCCAAGCATCATTAAAGTCAATGTCATACGTAAACATATCAGCAATGATCATGAACAATGGTACTTTAAGCTGGTTGATACTGGTTGTGCAGAATAAGATGAATAGTCAAGCCCTAAAGGAACTTGACCTTTTGAAACTCAAAGTTGAAATATTTAAGGTACATTTCTTATGCTAGTAGACCTTTTCTTGCCATTTCATCATTTGGGACACTAATAAAAGGTCTAATAGCATAGCATATACCTGGAATACTTCAACTTTAAGATTGAAAAGGTACGTAGTAGCCTTTTTGTCTTGGCTCGGGACCTAACTCTGCACTACGAGTATCAACCGGCTTAAAAGTACCTTTGTTTATAATCACTGTTGCACACAGAAAAAGCTAATACAAGTATGTTCTTAAGTCTTAACCTTTATATCTTGACTCACAATCAAGTCTAATTTCAATATATCTTCAATTGCACAGAAACAATAATCACACAAAACAACCACACAATTAACTCTACAAATTCAAATTGCAAACAATAACTGAGAAAGGAACTTTAAAAAAAAAGATCGACCTTAACGGAAGGATCGTCCTTGTGCAGAAATCTTCAAAGCATCAACGTCAGGGCTTTGTCCATGCTTTTCAAACAAACAGCTGCGGTAATTGCTCTCTATGACGGTGCTCCTTCCATTTTCACCTATTCTGGGTTTTAGGGGGTTTCTGTGATTTCTCAAGTACTCGTACTATTTCTTTCTGTATGATGGAGTAGAGGTAGTGACGCTACTAATATATTAAATTTGTTAATTGCATGTGTTGTGACTTTATTTGTTATAACCACGTACTCTAAGTAAATAAAATTAACGATAGTGATTTTTAGTTCCACATGTTGTGACTCTAGTATTGGTTATGCTTATATATATCACAATATATATCACAATTGTTGTAATTCCGTAAGTAACATGAGTGGGACAAGTATTTGTCTGAAATAGATATGGTCCAAGTTAGTCAACTCGGCAAAATACCGGAATAATCTTAGAACCTGGATTTTAGCCATCTCGACCCGTAAAGCTTGCTGGGTCAACCCGAGGTGACCTGGTGGTTTCAAAACACAAGATCCAACACTATCGACTTTACTCGGCATTTCTTATTATTCGTTACCATTTTGAACATGCTTGAAGACATGATATTTTATGTCGTGAAAAAGTACATAGATAGAAGTTTACTTTATATATTCTTTCAATATTATATTTCAACATATATTAATATACGAGTTTCATTTTATATAAGTTTATTTCTACTATTATTATCTATTAGGTAATGTTAACAATTATCACTCTTTCTTTTTTTCATATTCTAACTCTAACATCCTGTTAACATCAAAGCTCCAACAAATGTCCGGGACACAACCTCATGAGACTCTGTAGTGGACTTGGGGTCAACCATAGCTAGCCATGAAATGAAATGAGGTTTGCAATTAGCACTTTGCTACTATCTTTCATCATTCATTTATTTATGGAAAAAATTCATCGATAGCATCACTGAACTAATTTTGTGGATTCCGAAGATCCTATCACCTGTGTTCCAGTTGCCATGACAAAGGTGTGCACCAGAAGCACCAGCACCCAGAGTGTATGTTAAGCCGTACAGCCTTGGATGTGCTTTACAATATGAAAGGCTTGCTATTTCCAGACCATAAGGTAATTTACAACCAATACGAGCTAGTAGTTTTAAACTAATACTCCTTCCCTCCAGGTCAAATTAAATTAAGTTTCTTATTTTGTTATGTTAAAATAGTGTAAATGTCGAACTAGTTTATTATAAAATAGTATATTCAGTTTTTATATTGACCCTATTAATTTACCACGAGATGAATTTAATTTGCAGGCGTCATTACCTAATGCATCCACGACCTCCGACAATGTATCCATCGTCAGTAGCGGTCTGTCCATCGTCAGTAGCACCATCATGCTCCTGGAAGCTGCTGGTGGTGTTGGTGCTTTTGCATGTACAATCATGTAAAAGATATAAAAAAAAACAGTAGTATGTGTTTCAAGAGAAATGCCCAAAATTCTTATTATTATCGTTTGAAATATAATTGCTGTAATTTTTATTTCGGACATTGTTAGTTTGTTTGCAAGTATAGGATGCTCGAAGGGGCCGGTAGTTTCCATTTGCGTGATGTCTTTGCTATTACATGTACTGCTAGCTCGCACGTTGATCTTCCATGAATAGTTTTTGTTAGCAAATGCTGAATTAAATCGCTCCACTTCGTTAGATACACTGGCATTCGATATGCTAACAAGGTATGCAACTAACTCTAACACGAGAAAACTATCAAATGAATAGTATGCAAGAGGTCTTTCTAAGTTCCATGAATCTTGAACATTAATTGCATTTTTGGTCACAACTGATTTTATTTTTTGCTAATTTAGTCCTTTATACAATTTAGACAATAATAATTATATATTGACAATTGTGGTCCCCATATTTTCATGTATTACTAATTTTTCCTAAATATTTTATAACATTTTCAAAGGGTCCATTTTTTTTAGTACATCACTGTTGTCTCTAATTTTAAACAAATATATAAATCTAAACTTGATGGTGGTGGTAGGTGATGTTTTAAAATTGATGTTTCCCTTTGGCCGTTCAGATAGGGCTCTTCATCAACAATTACATCAGTTCAGACAAACTCTTCTTTGCATTCGGTCAACAACTTTCAATTTAATTTTTGATTTTTCTTAAAATATAATGATATAAAATATTTAATAGAATTGTATTATGAAAACTTAGGTTATATATTTTTATAATATGATTTTGTCAAAGTTGAAAACTGTTAACTGAAAAAGTCAAATAGATAAATGATAGTGGGACGGAGGGAATATATATGGAATACGTGCCTTGCATAGAATAATACTACATCCATTTCATTAATAAATTCCTAAGGTAACTATTCACCGTGACCTTTGACCACATATAACTCCTAAATTACATTAGAGAAAAATATAATAAAATTATATTATGAAATTAAATGAAATATATTTTCATAATCAACTTTTAATTTATATTTATACAGTTTAATTTAAAAGTTATACGTGATCAAAGGTCGCGATGAACAGTCCCCTTAGGAAGTAACTAAAGAAATGGAAGAAGTAATAGAATAGCATTGTATCGTGTTTTATGCCACTGCACTGTTCAAATTTTTATGTCCTGGTCAATTTTTATACAAACAAACTCCTACGGGCTACGGCTGGTTCAATTTTTACCGCTCGTTGCCTCTGTTCGGTACTTTGGTTGTAGACATAATGATTCATAAACAAACGTTTCTTTTCCCAATAGGCATCCTTTCAGCTGCATAGAAAACGAACTACTCTACAACTACTAATTCAATACGATGGGGGGCTTTGGGAGAGCATTAAAAGGTCGTTTGATTAACAACGAAAGTAGCTTTGTGAAGATGGAAAGACTCCATCTATATCCGTCACTGCCTCAACCATCGATCCATGGATATTTGAAGAGTCCATCTATGTCTGTCGATGCCTCAACTATCGATCTATGGCGCCCCCTCTTATTTTCCACAGTCGATTGATTTTGGTTTTAAATAAATTCAGTTGCCCTTTGTTGAATTAGAGAATGTATGTTCCAGATTCTATGGAGGTCTTTCCTTCCATCGCTTCTTTCATCCAAGGTATTCTGATTGTTTCTAAATTTGCATCACAATTGAGATCGTCCTCCGTCGCTTTTGTTACCAATTGAGGACATTATTTTTCAAAGTTACAGAAGCTTCTGTTCTTATGTTTTTAGAGTTGTTGGTTGTGTACTACCCCTGTTTCATGAACAAGGGTGATGTTATTCATTATTATCAATTTTCGATTGATAAACATCTCTTTTGCTTAATGTGGCACTTTCTTAATTGAGTGGTGTCTTCTTATGTAGCCTTTTCATCACCTTTCTTATTCATTTAAAATGCTGCGGAGATGTGGTTAGAATTTTGCTATGGTGATCAGTGAATAAACCTTGTTTTTCTAGCCTCAAGAAGAACAACTTTAACAAAAACCATTAATTTATACTTGCAATTGACAGGGGAAAGACAGAAGTTGTCCTGGTCACACCATCAGAATTCAGACATATATAGTTAGTATGTAGTCCTGAAAGATAGAGCACTGTGGGAAGGGGGGTTGATTGTTCATTTGCTACACAGATAGATCGGACTACTACTCAGAATATAATACCATCCTACTGTCATTCAACACACGAACCAGTTCAGCACATGCTTCCTAGGACAATGGCCTTTCAGCAGGTGCAGTTCTTGTGCAATGAAGTGTTGTTTCAAGAACCTGAAACATGGAAATTTCTTCATTTGGTAAGACTGATTTTAGCACTGAAACAATCAATTAACTCCTCACTAGAAGATTGTGTCTCAAGAACTGGTGGCTAATTTCCATTTGGTTCACGTAAGATGGTAAATACTTGAACATTTTCAGTGATGAGAACTGGTGGAATGACACTACTGTATTCTGATCAGCTTCCAATGATGGTCAATCATGATGAAAATTGCAGGTTACATCATGGTGTATGAAAAATTTGCATGTTCTTACTAACTTCAAGAAGAGTTATATTTTTTGGTCCAATATATTGTCATGAGTGTCGTTGACATGAAGCATACATAATGCATATTTTATGGGAATAGCATTGTGCACGCATATTGTGGGTTGTATCATTACTACCTAATCATATTTATGCAACTACACAGATCTTTATCGATGGATGACTCTAATAACTTTGTGTGTACAACAATACATGTCGAAACATTTGGAAGAATAGGCATTTAATTATTGGAATATACATGTAGTAGCATGTTCATGTCGTGGTTTATAGAGGCTTCAGGCTTGCACCCAGTCCTCCCTGTCCCAAACACTGAAATCGGCCCAGGCGTCCTAGCAGCCACCTACTTGTAATTTATTGAAGTTTAACGTAGATGCTTGAATAACTCTCCATCTCCCATTTGTAGAGCTAGGCGTAGTTGATGCATACATTAAAACAAAGTTATTGTCTGAAGAATACAGTGAAACGAATTCATCCAAGATCCTGAACTGACTAAGGCCTTAACTAGCTGTTAACCATGGATTTTCATAACCTGCAAATAAACATTAAAAGAGGCAAGAAAACATGAAACATGATTTTATTGATAACTTGTGGGTTACAACCTTCGTTGATCTCTTGATTCCTCTCTCTAAAGGTATGGACTTGATTACGGGGTCAAATGACTTGTTCCGGATTTGATCTAACCTACAATTTGGTAGTAGGAGTTTGGATTTGGAGTTTACCTATAATTTGATTGTAGGGAGTTTGATGAAGTCGTTTGTGACTCCATCTCTAACTATCTAGCTCTAATCACCATCTCTCATATATATAGGTGAGTGGTGATTTAGGGAGCAAGCTAAACCATATTTAAGTGATATGATAAGAATATTCCCCTAATCCTATAATTATCATCATATATATTTTGTGATAATTATCTCTAATTACAAAGATATTCTAACATAGTAAAACACCCGAATTTACGCAATTTAGGTGTCTACAAATGCCCCATCGAGACGAGTTGTAGAGTCTTGATGACGGTTGCAACTTGTCTCGAAACCTTGATGTACAAATCGAATCTTGATTTAGCATGCCCCAAGGGTGATTTAGCATGCCCGTAAATTCTTCGGCATAGTATTTGTTGCTTGCTTTAGACTTCAGTGTTGGAGACCATGGAGTATCAACAAGCTGATCCCTAGCCAACGTTTGAAGTTGTATGGATCGCTTGAAACTTCCCGTGTATGGAAAAGTGAAGGAAAACCAATGAGATCTTGGTGTGAGAGCCTGTGTCTTGGTCTTTGACTTCATAACAAACATCAAGCTGTTTCGGCCATGATTTATTTTTCGAGAGAGGAGATGAAGAGTAAAAATCGACCCACTGGGCGTGCCAATTTGTTAACCATGGATTTTCATAACCTGCAAATAAACATTAAAAGAGGCAAGAAAACATGGAACATGATTTTATTGATAACTTGTGGGTTACAATCTTCGTGGACCTCTTGATTCCTCTCTCTAAAGGTATGGACTTGATTACGGGGTCAAATGACTTGTTCCGGATTTGATCTAACCTACAATTTGGTAGTAGGGGTTTGGATTTGGAGTTTACCTATAATTTGATTGTAGGGAGTTTGATGAAGTCGTTTGTGACTCCATCTCTAACTATCTAGCTCTAATCACCATCTCTCATATATATAGGTGAGTGGTGATTTAGGGAGCAAGCTAAACCATATTTAAGGGATATGATAAGAATATTCCCCTAATCCTATAATTATCATCATATATATTTTGTGATAATTATCTCTAATTACAAAGATATTCTAACATAGTAAAATACCAGAATTTACGCAATTTAGGTGTCTACACTAGCCATTGATGAAAAATGGTATCACTGGTGGGATTAAAGAGCCATTGATGAAGTGTTATTTTAATAATATAATATCTTGTTGACATTTACGGTCACCGCGCTTAGTATGGTATACCACTTCGATCAAATGTTATTGGAGTGTAATTATTTTTAGTTCCGTTATAGTTGATTGTCGGTATTTTTGACTTATTTACTTTAAATTTCATCTCTAATCTTAACTTATCATATCATTGGTACAAGTTGATTAAATTACATTTCTTGCAAGAATTAGGTGGTGTAAAGGAAGTTAAAACATGGCGAGCAGAGTTGCCATTTGATAGTTCACACAAGATTTTGAACTGGTATTTTTGACGTTTTGCTTCTGCTTCATTGATTAAAAATGTTACCTTTTCTGCTAATCTTGTTATAGGTTCTTTAAAAATGGAGTCCTTTGCATATAATTAATTTCCGAACATAATGTAATTCAAGGATTTTTCAGGATATTGATAATTAATTCTTATCATATTTTATTTATTGAATTGCAAAGTGCAATACTGTTTTGGTTTCCATTTTCTACATTGTTGTTTTCATATGATAGCCTTGTAGATATTTTTGTCAAACTTACACTGATCCTTGCTTAATAGCTATAGTTTCAATACAGTACAAATAGAAGAAAATAGATTTAAGGTTTTCTCATTTCTCGTAAATATTGTTTTGTACATCTAAAATGTTATCGGTAATATTCACGGACACCGCGTTTAACGCGGTCATCAATTCTAGTATCATAATAGACCTCACTAGTTAAACAATTACATTTTAAAACACAAATTTCACAAAGAGGTGAATTAATATGAATTAAACATTGTTATAAAATTGAATTTCTAGGCATCCAAACAGCCTTAGTGTTTTTAACAAACAAAATTATTTTTTAAAAATAAAAACTAGAAAATAATCTAACTAAAATAATAAAAATAAATAAAAAGAATAAAATTAATTTATTTTTTTAAAGTTCATCTTCTTCAAACAAGCTTAACAAAAAATAAATCTGAAAAAGTAAATTAACACTCCCATTGGAGCTGTTAGGGCGGAGCCGCCATTAATGGTGGCACTGCTCCGCCTATATTTGGCGGAGCAGAACGCTTCTGCTCCGCCACTGTAAGGGTTGAGCCCCGCCCAGCGGAGCGCGTTCTACTCAGGGGCGGCTCTAGATTTTAGAGGCCCTGTTTGATCTCGTAAGATAGGCCCAATGAAAAAAGGGGATAAAATATTATAATATCAAAAGAAAAAAGAAAAAAAAGAGGTATAAAATGTTAAAATCAAGAATTGAACCAGAGACCTTTGCAACGGTATAACACTAAAAAAGGCATCCTTGCCAACTGAACCAATACAATTTTGTTTTCTTTTTACATAATATTATGTATATATAGTTTTATAACATAAATCTGAGGCCTCCAGAAATGTGCGGTCGAACCAATTGCACAGGCCTTCAGTCGCCCATGGTTCTACTATGCCACTGTAAGGGCGGAGCAGCTCCTTTTTTTTTTAAAAGAAAATTCCAAATAAAACTAAAAAAAACTCAGCTCCGCCATGGGAGAGTACTTAGGAGTTTCTTAAAGCTCTGATCTAGATTTTAAAACTCTTCCATGTCGGAGCTGAAACTGCTCTGCCATGGCAGCGTTTTAAGCTCCAGCCGATCTGGAGCGTTTTAAGAACATCTTTTTTTATGTGATTTCTGTCATGTCTTTAGAACAGACAAATAACTGAGTTGCTGCTACCTATGAATGCTTGGAATTATATTTTCCGTGAGATGCTATACTAAGCTAGAATTGTATACATTTTCTGATCGAGTTGGTTCTCTGATTATTATCAAGATCAATAATCCTATTCAGTTGATGATATTAATTAGCAATCCAGGCAACCAAGGTGTCCATGAGGAACATGCACAAACACCCGGGTTATGGCATCACCTAGATTAATCTTCAAATGCTTGTGTAGTGGAGTATATCCTATATTCAAAAGCTAGCTAAGGGTAATCATTTAACAGTAGAGCAAGCAGGACAAATAATACTAAACACAAAACAAGATCGAAATCCTATATAGTAGAAGGTTTTCCGAAGCATAATTGATGCAGGGAGGGCGTAATACAATCAAACCTATTTTATTTTATTATTTTCACATGTCACAATACACATCATCACATCCACCTAAGTAAAGTAAAAAAGATTACCGGATTAAGCTTTCGAACTCCCCGACTCAAGTGACACATTATTGAGCCTCTCAAGCGCCAAAATAAGTGCCTGCGTACCCAAATCGCCCTCCCCGTGCGCCTTAAGCGACAAATACAGCTGCTGAGCCAATGCCAACCCAGGCAAAGCCAAACTCATATTCTGACACTCCCTCAAACAAATCTCCAAATCCTTGACAAAATGATTCACATAAAAACGAGCCTCAAAATCCCTACTCAATATCCTACTCCCATGCGAATCCAACATTTTCGACCCAGCTGCCCCAGTCGAAATCGCAGACAAGTAATCATTTAAATTCAACCCAGCCTTTTGAGCATAAACCAAACCCTCACACAATCCCACCATAGTGGAAGCAACAGTTACCTGATTAGCTAATTTACAAAACTGCCCCTTCCCAGCCCCTCCCATGTAACACACTCTCCCCAAATGATTCAACAACGGAGTGATTCGGTTCACCACCGCTTCGTCACCCCCCGCGAATATCGAAAGCACCGCGAGACGAGCACCTCTGTCTCCACCTGAAACGGGGGCGTCTACTGAGTGGCAGCCGGCGGAGGAAGCGGCGGAGTGGATTTCCACGGCGAGGGAGGGATCGGAGGTGGTCATGTCGACTAGGACTCCGCCGGGGCGGAGGCCGGAGAGTGCGCCGGAGGTGGAATCAAGTAGAACGTGGCGGACGTCAGAAGGGTAACCGACGATGGAGAAAACGACGTCAGATCGGGAGGCGACGGATTTAGGAGAATCGGCCCAGTGAGCACCGAGGGAGAGGAGTGATTGGGCCTTGGATTGGGTGCGGGTGAAGATGGAGAGGGTGTAGCCTGCCCTGAGGAGGTGAGAACACATCGAGCTGCCCATGACGCCCGTGCCGATCCAGCCGAGTTTGGTTGTGGATGGATTGATTGGTTCGGTGGGGATAGTAGTGGATGTCGCCATGGACTTTGATTGAGTTGTTGTGGTTGTGGAGTGATAAGAGTGAGCCGAACTCTCAGAGTTCAAAAATGAAATGAAGAAGAGAAGAGAATATTCTACTCCCTCCATATCCACGCAAAATTCCTCATCTCAATTTTTTTTAAATATTACACTAGCAAATAACCCCTCAAAATTCAAAATCCAACGTGAATAGGTTCACAAATAATTAATTAAAAATTAATCCAAATAATTCAACGGAATCTAGTAGGTTTACAAATAATTTAATACTAGAATTTAATT
Source organism: Plantago ovata (assembly GCA_028274465.1). Lineage (NCBI taxonomy): Eukaryota > Viridiplantae > Streptophyta > Magnoliopsida > Lamiales > Plantaginaceae > Plantago > Plantago ovata. Next base: position 19,272,032 of record CM051455.1, on the reverse strand, counting down.
GAAATAAAAATGAGAATTTATTTTTTTATTGATAGAGGATTCTCATAATATTGTAAAGTTGAAAGAAAGTGTTTAATTAACACATTTGTTGCATATGATAAGTTTAACGCTTGTCGACTTCAGTCACATCTAGGCATATAGGATATGATTTCACAATTGATGTCAAAGTTCAAATTGGCACCTCTTTGTGCCATGATTTCGTTTATGCACTTGAGTGCGAACACATACATTGCATGTCTTTACATGTAACTGAGTCTTTACTCCATGTCTGGAAGGATTTGCATTTAATGACTAATAAATGATTCGATAAGATACATGTAACTGAGTAAGTTCACCGGTGTACGTGAACTTCAGAACCTGCCCCTTCTCCAGTCCATAGTAACGAGCTATAGCATCATCTTCTGGCATCCGCGGAAGCTGAAAAGAAGTAAAATAACGTCACTGGATAATTGAAAAAAACAATAATAAATACTTTTGTATTTCACTAGAGAATGCTACGTCCTTGCCCTTGGGCCAGCCTGCCTGCCCTCTTAATTAGGGGTTAATAACGTAGAAAGATGATCAAGAGGAAAAGGTTGAGGGCTACAGCTGCTACCATAACGCAATCACTTTTGGTATTAAACTAAAAACATAAATTACATGATAAATACACATAAAAAGCACAACATTTTGGGCGAGGTTTTGTGAGAAAAATCTATCACATTCCACCTGTCCCACAAAACATAGACAATATTTTCATATTTGTTTATCTTACATGAACTTATCAGATTATCAAGACATATTACCTAGTATGATTCTTGATTTCGGTCATATGAGGAACTCTAGTACTCCCTCCATCCCAATTAATTATTTACGTTTTCTTTTAGCAAGGTGTGAAGTAGTATAGTGTGTTGGCCATATTTGTTTATTAGATAAGTGGTGGGATCGGGAATAAATAGTAATAATAAGATTTTCAAAAAAAGGAGACAGAATTTGTGGACTTACTGGAAAAAGAAAGTGCAAAGAATTGATTGGGACCGAGATTACAAATACAAAGTTATATGACATCACATCGATATCATACTTGTCTTAATCCATGTACCACAGCCATACAAGGACGAGTGGTTGTGATATGGAGGGAGCATAACATTGATATTTCAGCAACATACACCCATAGACCTGTTCAAAATAGTTTGAATACAGAGACAAACTATAACTGTATTTCAGCAGTCTAGATACGTTCTGCAAGCTTTTGGAAATGTATTGCGGAAGCATGTAGCATACTTTCTACTTATGATTCAAGCATTTGGAAGATATGAGGTATGGATTTAAATGATGGTACATGTATTAGGAAACTGCTTGTTTAGAAAAATCTTTAGTAACCATGCACTGTTCCCATTTGAAAAAGGTCTTGTCACTGTGTAAGAAACTTGGCACACTTTTCCTACACAATTCTTGAATGAGTTTTGGGTGGTTAAGAGATTTATCAACAGAGATTGCATTATGGGTTGTAGGTTTTAATCTGCAAGCTGCAAGGTGAAGCAGGACTTTAAATAGATAAAAGTGCAGAAGATTTCAGACATTAAGTAAACCCGTTTACTCACTGCAACTTATTGTCCGTCCAACTGTCAGATTAAAACTTTAATAGAGCAAGTGAGCAACGACTAACCTGCTTCTCATCTATGCTAAACTTGTTCAGTAGCTCAGCTTTCTCTTGAGCACTCAGCACTTGATGTTTTGGCTTCAGCTCATGTTTGGTGATGTTGACAAGCAGATCATTGATCTACACAAGGATATTTCAGTAGGTTAGATGCAGAACACAAAAATAAAATAATAGTGAACTAAGTTATCAGTAAGATGCAGATTTTGAATTAGAACAAAGAAACTGCAAATGTTGCAATTGTTTGAAGCTAAAAGTGTGGTATTTCTACACCTGGGAATAGTGCTTAAAGTCATAAACTCTCAACTAAAGGCGCACTTTCTTGTACTACAGATTACAGAAGATGTCATTTCCAATTTTTAAGACAAAAACTTTACTTAATTGATCCAATGTCCGTCCAAATGATGAAATGGAAAAGAAAAGGTCTAACAGCATAGCATAAGAATGTACCTCAAATATTTCAACTTTGAGTTTCAAAGCGTCAAGTGCCTTTTGAGCTTGACCAGTCATCTTATTCTGCACAACCAGTATCAACCGGCTTAAAGTAGGGTTCTTCATGATCATTTCTGATATGTTTCGAATTACATTCACTTTAATGATGCGCGGAGAACAAAATATAACAAGCACCTGTGATAAGAGAAATTTCAGTAAATTCAAATATAAGAAAACATTACAACAGTACTTGACATAAATCCTTTACAAAAAGATCATACAATTTAGAAAGAGTAATTACAGCAGTGTCTGGCAGAATGTGAATTTTCAAGACACTGTAGTTTCATCTACACGAGAGATTTCATTTCCACTTGCAGTTTTATCAGAATATTTGACATGACATTTGAATAAAAACTCAGCAAGAGCCAAGATAATATGGGAGAAACTCTCAATATAGTAATATGCTCTATTAATTAATTAAAGAGAGAGAGTGTGAGAGAGAGGTGTATAAAACTCCAGTTCTTCACCTATATTTATAGGTAAAGAGTCAACCTGAATAAGGAACCTAATTAAACTGAAAATCCTACTAAAGTTACCAAATAATATAAATTCTAGCTAAACTAGGATATGCAGTAAGCAAATCGTAACCATAATTAATACTTCATAGTATATAATACCAGAAAATTATTCTTATTCTCCATTCTCCTCCTCTAGAAAAACATGAAGCAAGAATGAGCATCAACTGAACTCGAGGAAGTGTGGAAAAATCTGTAAAAATCTTCTAATTAGAAAAACCCTTTCAAACATGGTAGCACTGAATCTGGTCTTCAACAAAATAATAACTTCAAATTTGGATGACCTTTTAAAGGAACCAGACATTGTTGGATGTCGCCACGACACTCTTTCGTTTTATCATTGTTCAATGGACTGAATTTGTCTTGTAACAATAACTACATCAAACAAACTTCTAGTAACAATCGCTATTATGCTGCATCTATGAACTGACTTTATCTTGTAATCAAGTAAAATTGTACGTTAATTCACATGTACAGAGTACGAGAGCAACCATAAATTATGGTACATCTATGGATTGAATTTGTCTTGTAATCAAGTAAAATTGTACGTTAATTCACATGTACAGAGTACGAGAGCAACCATAAATTATGGTACATGTATGGACTGAATTTGTCTTGTAATCAAGTAAAATCTTACGCTAATTCACATGTATCGAGTACGAGAGCAACCATAAATTATGGTACATCTATGGACTGAAGTTGTCGTGTAATCAAATAATATCTTCTTACATTAATTTACATGCACGGAGACACCGAGTAAGACAGCAATCATAAGTTATGGTCCATCTATGAACTTAATTTTTGTTGTGATCAAGTTATATCTTACATGAATTCACATTCACCCACACAAGTATCTTCTTGACCCCATTACACTACATACATAAGACCTTTTACGACCTTTCCCCCCGACGACTTACAATCAAGTCTAATTCATTTTTCATAGAAAGTTTAACTATTAGTCAATTTCCAGATACACAAATCAACAATGATACATACATACACTGGTACACTGTACACATATCAAAACCTCAAAATGAGAAACAATAATGACATAAAACAAAAATAAAGCAAACACTTGGTCAAAACAAAAATCACATATCTTAAAACACAAATTGCAAACAAAAATAGAGAAATTGAGACAAAAATCGACCTTAGCAGAAGGATCGTCCTTGTGCAGGGAAATAATCTTCAAGGCATCAATGTCAGGGCTTTGGCCATGCTTTTCACGGAACTCTTTGAGCGACAAATCGATGTCAGAATTGGGAACGGCATAGCCACGGTCTTGCAGCATTTCCAGCACCGTTTTTCTAGCGATATAGTATTTATGGCTCTCGGTGCTTCCATCGTCGATGAACTCGGACAAAAAACTGCTGGAATCTGCTCCTGCCATTTTCAATTTTCCTGACCTTCCTCGGGATTTCGAGGGGTTTCGGTGTGTAGCTGTGTTGAGTGTGTGTGTCACTGAGTGAGCGTATAGTGAAATAGAAGTACTGAAAATTGAATTAGAGCATAATTCGTCGGTTTTGAAGTCGTTGGTCGACTTGGTCAGACTTCTTATTGGGCTTGTGACACTTGTCCATTGGGCTTCCCAACATAAGCTACAAACTGACAGTCCAGTTTTATCGGCTCCATTTTGCGGTTCCGTTTCCTGCCTCACAAATGACGATGCAATGAGATGATTATCGTACTATTATTTACGTGAATTTTATGTTTATGCGCAGCGCACTGCGCACATGCATGTATATCTTTGTGATATTGTTACGTATGTTAATAAGTTAGCATCTTGGCTTTCACATGAGCAATCGAAGTGGCATTCGAATGCACAAAGATGAAAGATGACATATAGGTTAATTACTTAGCACAACATAATTGAAGATGAAGCGGATCCATGCAAGATTCATTTGACTTGCACGAGACAACTAGGTTGAGTTTTTATGAGGAAATGTTTTTTAAGTAAAGCGGGGCCAACGATTATTTCAATGATATTTTCTCGTGATTATAAATTATATGATTTTTCTAGAAAACGAACATATGCTTGCTTAAATTGTGAAATATACATCATCTTTATTGTGATTTTATTTATTTATTTATTTTTAGAGAAAAAAGATCATGTATTAATAATCAAAGAACTGGTACATCAGGACTTGCAAATGGAAGGACAATATCTCCATCTAAATCACAGCTAGCTCTAATGGCCAACAAATGAGCCAATTTATTAATACTTCTAGGAATAAAGGAAAACGAAATAGACTCAAACCTAGCTGCTAAAATCTTAATATCCTGGACCATACAACCAATAGATGACAAACACGGCTCAGTAGAGTGAAGTTTATGCACCAACGTTAAACAATCAGTCTCTACTTGAACAATATTAATGTCCCGCATAAGTGCCATGTTCAGCGCCTCACGAATTGCTAAAGCCTTAGCATGCTCTGGTCCTTGAACATAAGGCACAATTTTCTGTCTCCAAAAGAGTGTACTGCCACTTGATTGACGAGCCACACAACCCAACGCAACAAAGCACCCTGCCGCAGAGATGGATGCATCCGTATTAATCTTGATAGAACCTGCAACAGGCGGCTGCCATGTACGCCTAGAATCAGAATCCCGCCCAACTGTGTGACTGTGCGTTGTAAACGCCTGACTGAACGTTGTCTGTACACGACTCCAGTAGTCGGAAGCAAAGCGAACTGCTGCCAGTGGCTCGGAATTTTGCCCCTCATGAACCTGTTTATTCCATCGGAACCAAAGTCACCAACACGAAATAACAAAAAGGCTAAACTCCGGCTCTGCCAAACTCCGCCGAACATGTTCAAACCACTCCCACACACCAGGAGAAGCTGTATAAATGGAAGCATTAGGGATGGTGTCATGAAGTGCCCAAAAACACCTTGCATACGAACAATCTCGCAAAAATGTAAAATGGACTCAACATGAACATTACAAACAGGGCAAATAGACTCATCACGTATTCCTCTACGTTGTAAAAGATCATAAACAGGAATAGCTCCTTTTAGGGTACGCCAAAGGAAATTTTTTACTTTATTAGGTATTTTCACCTGCCACACCCAATGATTTATTACTAGGAGTGATTTGTGACCATTGAAGGGTAGAACATATGTTAGCTAAGAATGTCAAGGAAGATGGTAGTGGGCTAGTGGCTTTTCAATTTTGCCTTTTAACACCTGATATAATTGATGATTGCTGCAGTACATGATATTTTTCACTAAAAAATAAATAAATAAATAAAATAAATGTAGAAGATAAATTAAGAGTCTTTCTCTTTCTTTTATTTTTTTTTATTTTTACATTGAATATTTGTCTTGTTGACTGTTGAATGCTTGTAGAACCATTGTTTTAGTGTTGATATTTAGATTACCTCTCGCCGTTGCTATTCAATTTGGGTTTTAAATCTATCACGCCATTATTACACTAATTTCATCCTCTATTTCAATTTATTTTTAAACTTTATTATTAATTTCATGTACAATGTGATTGAATTTTGAAATTACAGTCAGGGACGAAGCTAGGATTTTTGAGCGCTTAGGGTCAATTTATTAAAAAAAACATTTTTACTTAATAATGATAAATAAATATTTTGAAAGAAAATTCTATTGAATTTCTTATCTATATAGTCAAATTTTATTGTAAAATTAGAGAATTTTATTAAATTAATGACCAATGTAACTAAATTTTATTGTAAAATTAGCTTATTTAACAACATTTAACATTAATAAACATTATTGGCTAGGGCACAAATTGAATTTATTTTGAAAATACAAATATAAATTTCTTTTTACATTAAAATACAAACATAATTACGTTTGGTACCCCCACTAAACGCAATCTTTGCATCTGGACCCAACTATCACAAACAATTACAAATAAACCCAGGTGACCGGACGGCATTGACTCCGGCATACTCTCTCTCCTCAAAATGGATCAACCAAACAGACTCTTAACTATTTAATTTTTCTTTTTCTTTCTTTTCTTTTCTTTTTTCTGTTTTTCTTTATTTCTTTATTTCTTTTTCCTTTTTCTCTTTTCTTCCTTCTTTCTTTCTTTTTTCTTTTTACCTTTTTTTTATAACCCAACTCCGGTACCGGAGTTGCAGCTCCGATTGGAGCTTAACACAACTCCAATCGGAGCTGTGTAAAAAACTCCTATTGGAGCTTAACACAACTCCAATCGGAGCTTCAACTCCGGTACCAGATTTATAACTCCGGTACCGGAGTTTGGTTAAAAAAAAGAGTAAAAAGAAAAAAGAGAAAAGAAAGAAAGAAGGAAGAAAAGAGAAAAAGGAAAAAAGAAATAAAGAAAAGGAAAAAAATAAAATTTGGGACTCATTTTGAAATTTAATTTTGTAGAGTTTGTTTTAAAATTATTTTGTAGGTGATTTTGAAGTATAACTAAATTATGTGGGTTAATTTCTAAATTATTTGTGTTAATATTGTAAAGATTAAAACATTTGGGGTGAATTTGTAATAAATGGAACTTCATGTTGTTTGGCCTTTTTCAGAATTAGAAATTCCGGCAGGGGCGAAATAGTCATTTTCAGGGCTTAGAGCGCAGAAAGTCAAATTCGTGGGTTCATCTGTAATTAGGTTTATATAGTGGGGGAGGCTGGTGTAATAAATAGTATAGGTGGTGTAATTGATGAAAATAATAGGGATACCAAATGTAATAACCCCTTAAAAATACATATAATTTTTATTTTTTAATTTGGTGGGGACAGGCCTTACCCACCCCAAGGGTGGCTTCGCTCCTGATTACATTACTTCGAAATAAATTATTGCAAGAGATCTTAAAATTAAATATTATTACAATAGATCTAAAAGGTCCGTCTCGATTTCGGAGCAACAAAATTAAACGTTACATACATGGCGTCACTTTATTAATCCTAAAAGGCCCGATATTGCTTTCAACATGTTATTGTTGAGGAACATGATCGAACATACATTACGTCGTTGTAGAGGTGGATCATGTAGTCGGTTTAATAAACATGCCCTAAAGTTTATTTTTCGAAAGTGTGTTTTTCTTCTTCGTATTTTTTTTCTAGAATATTTCTTTAATTTTTGTAATATAAATTATGCAATGGTGTTTTTAATAAGTGTATTTTATATTTTTCCGATATTATTATTTATGTATAATAAAACAAAAAGAGACAAAAGAAGAGGGGAGATACATCTATCGGAAAAATACTCAAAACTGTACCATAAGTTTTCTAGCCCGCCCATTTTGTACTGTAAGTTTGTTACTCCCACATTTTGTCCCGTAAGTTCACAAAAAATCTAATTTTTGTACATCGGGCCAAATTTAGCCCGATTAACTAATATTAGGGTAAATTTAAATCTGATTCCCCCCAATCCACCATGAACTCACGAATTAGTTATAGTTTTTCACTATTTCACCGCGATTATTAACATATCTAAATAAGAAAAAAAACCTTTTCAAAACAATCAAGGTAATTGTGCAGCATACCCCCTTTGTATGACATATCGATGCAAACAAACAAATAAAATGGATCCGATTTTTTTTTTAATGTATGTCATGAAGACATACTCCTTATTTTATTATATGTGAAATTCAATTGGGGTATGTTAAATACTTAATAATGAGAGCCATATGTAATATAAAAGTTCAATTTTTTTTAAAATTTTATTTATATTATTTATTTATTTTTTGCAATGATGTGTCATACTTATGGGTATGCTCAACAATTACCTTGTTTGCATTAAAATAAATGTTTTTCTTTATTTATAATTAGACGAATTAGTGAAGAATTATCACGAATTCCCAAGTTAAAAGAGAATTGGGGGTGATTCAGAATCAAATTTGCCCTAACATTAGTTCGTCGGGCTCGATTTGGCCCCAAGTACAAAAATTAGATTTTTTGTAAACTTACAGGACAAAATGTGGGAGTAACAAACTTATGGTACAAAATGGGCGGAGTAGAAAACATATGGTACATTTTGGAGGATTTTTCCTACATCTATCTATATATATTATTATTTATAAAAAAGAGAGTCCTCCATTCTTACTCATCCATTCAATAATCAATAAAAAAATATTTATTTTATGGGAAAATGATGAAGACCTTATATCTATTGAACTTGACTTCGGTAGAAAAAAGAAAAATGAATGATCCTACATACAGCTAGCACCAGATCTGATCTGATGAATCTGAACTTACTAGTCTGTGCAAAGACACTCATCTTCGTGGTATGTCTCCGATCCTCATTTGCAAATGGTTCACCTACTGCACACTCGGACAAGCAACGAAACCTCGTTGTTCTCCCTCCTTTTTTGTGGAGCAGGCTTCCGTCGACACAAAGACTTAGACTTAGGTCAAGCATTCATCGCAAAAGGCGTCTACCGATCCTAAGGTAGCTATTTATTGGAATTAGAAGGAAAATCCAAAATCTTCATTCAAACCTATGCCGGAATAAAAAACGTCTACACTTCCTTGGTTTTGAGCTTAGTGTGCCTTCCCTCAGTAACATCTTACAATCATGGTAAAATGAACTTTCAGTTTCAGTACGTACACCATCATTACCATGACTTGGTGTTATGCTAATACAAATAACATCAATTTCCTTGATGGTGTTGGTCAATTCGGAACCCGGGTCCAAGTAGTAAAAATATGCTATTTTAATCTTGAACTTTATATGATAACTGTTGAACTTTTGGAATGATTTATCATCTCAGTGTTTGATGTTTCGTCTTTCAATTAACTTTTGGCATGTCGTTTGATTGAGCTATTTCTAAATTGATGTCGTGACATATATCATTTATCATTTATTATAATAAAAGGAGAGTTCTCAATTCCTACTCATCCACTCAATAACCAATAAAAAATATCTATTATATCCAAATCTAATCCAATCTTCTATTTCAAATTTCACTTTCAAACTACCTAGCGGAAACAATACAAATTAACTAAGCACAAGACTATGTTATTAATTAATAATTATGCATGTAATACCTGACCACTTTCTTAATATCATCATTATTATTTTTATTTAAAGTTCCCTAATGAAAGTTCACTAATTTTTTTTTTTTTTTAAAAAGAGTTCCCTAATGAAAGTTAAACCGATCAAGACACTTAGTTTTCATAATTAATACTATGATATTCAACTTAGATATAACTCTTTTAGTTCATGTTTATGAACTAGATACATATTCCCGGGAAGTCCTTTTTTCATGGGTTTACAATTATTATTTAGTATGACGTCGTTGTAGAGGTTGATTATGTAGTTGTTTTAATCAGTGCCATCAAGTTGAGGTATATTAGGTATATATAACACCTTTCACACGCCGTTCTAATTAATATTTGTATGATGATCGTGATAATATGTTTGGCAACTTGTAATTTGCAAACATCCCATCTTAAAATTGTCCGCAATCAATTGGACTTTGAGGTGATTTCATTATAATTGAGATAATCGAAATTGAACGGATGCAATTGACAATACACAGTAGAATGAGAATCAAGGCAGAGAGAACGGAAAACGAGAGCACAATTATAACTTTACTATCCCATACATACCAACTATTTATTAATTTTTTTCTTAATGTAAGATATTATTACTACTTAAGAAGTTTTTTTTTTTAAATGTAGAAGTACAACCAAGCATTCCAACGACGCATGCATCACACACACCAAGCATCACTTGATTAAACCCGATAATGAAAGGCAGGGTACAATACAAGCACCATAAAAAATCAAGCATTAGAGCACATGCAAAACCCAAGCACCAACGACAACAAAAATGAACAAGCATCAAAGTCAATAACAAAAAATACTCAAGCACCAACAACAATCCTCTTAACAATGGAGCAACGACAAAGTGGCCGAGTAGGTACTCACGATTTCAGTTGCATTCTTTCTTCTTGGCCTTACGTCTGCAAATTCATTTTCTCAATTTTTTAACTGATAATGATATTGATATAAATGAATATGATCCAAAACTCTAAAGAATAATCAAAAAGCAAAAAGAGTAACGAAAATTAATACCTATAGACAATCGAATCCCGACCGACATTATTGGCGATCGTTGATGCTTGGAGAAGTCACAAGTGGCTGCCACTATCCTTAGTAATGAAATTCTCTTACCTTGAATCACGTAAAATACATAATTAGATTCCAATTTTATTTATAGCAATTTCCTTCTATTAATTTAGGGTATCTTAGTCAAAATAAATAAACACACTAGATAGAATAATGTAAGAACCAAATATTTATCCATCACTATAGTAAGAAACTATTGGGATTGTAATTGATATAAAAATTCATATTACTTTTTGTTTGGCCTTGTTTTATTTGCAAATTTCGAGTTGATGTCAAAGTTGTAATAATACACGGTCAATCCAAACATAAAAATTAAAAAATGAAATTTTGGACAAAATACTATTGTTGATCTATTGGGCCTGTTAAGTAATTAGAGACGCTAATAAAGTATTGAAAACTTATGGCCTAAAAAATAAATAATTTTGTATTTAACTTAAATGAATTGATCTGAACTTATTTATATCATAAAAACTAGCTAACTAAATAAATATAAACTTAGATGATATGGATTCCCCTTTTTTTTCGAATCAACAGAGCGATGATCAATAATGGTTTCCCATTTATTTCCATAGTGACTCGAACCCCCAACCTATTGGTTGGAGGTGAAACACCTTACCAAATGACATACGCTTTGTTGATCTAAACAAAATGTTTTTTTATTTCCAAATGAAAATAATAAACTTAATCAATCTATATTGATCTAAACAAAATGTTTTTTTATTTCCAAATGAAAATAATAAACTTAATCAATCTATAATAAGTTACTCCATCCGTTCTCTCAAAAGTGTCTTGTTTTGACTTTTTTCGGTCAACAACTTTCAACTTTAACTCTCGATTACTCTTAAACTATAATGATAAAAAATTTAACGAAATTATATAATGAAAATTTGGGTTCTATATTTTCATAATATAATTTCGTTAAATAATTTATCATTATAGTTTAAGAGTAATCGAGAGTCAAAGTTGAAAGATGTTGATCGAAAAAAGTCAAAACATGACACTTGTGAGAGAAAGGAGGGAGTAAAGTTTTTAATTTCCAAATGAAAATAATAGACTTAATCAATCAATAATAGGTTAATATGATTCATAGGATGAATAATGCAATGAAAAATCCAGAAGTCGTATAGGGAAAACTTAAAATTATCCTAAATACCTGTAATGATGATGATATTTATATGCTAACACGCTTAAAATGTTACTAAAGGTGTATACTTTGTATTTAGTTAGGAGGTTAGGATTAGTGTTTGAAGTTTGAAATACATTCTAGATAAAATGTGGTAAGCGATGGCATCATTGCTTCCAGAGCGAGTGAGGTGGAGAGCAAATACGACTTTGTGCAATAGATAAAAATAACTCACGAGGGGTTTAGAAAAAATTGCAAAGTGGTGGATTAAAGTGAGTGGCCTGCATATTGCTACGCAAACTAAACCATAAATAATGATTAATTCATTATTGTTCACTTCACTTCATTGTTCAAGTATTCAACCATGGCAATTGGCAATGACTCCGTCAACTTCACCGTTGAGATTGAGAACCTTCTCCTTGTCTGTTTGTGGCACTAATTAGTGTTTGTCCTAATGTATACTCCTACTAATTTATTACTTTACTAATACTAACTCACTATAATCAATCGATAAATTTTTATGGAACAGCACTTAGTTTTGAATACTCCTTCATTAAGACTTTGAGCCATTTACATAAAACTTTACTGAAATCCCTTAGTATCAAAATCATGCACTTATTTTTATATACTCTAAAGCTTTTATGTAGGTGTAAAGCTTCAAATTTCGCTACGTTTTGTGTAACGTGCATAACAACACAAGAGATGGGCATATATTCCTATTATCGATATATTGATATAACTAACGATCATTAGATAATGACAAGTACTAGATATTAAAATTTTCTACTATGTTGACTTTCAAACTTGATGGCTTAGACTTGATGTACACAAACACACCTTCCTCTCTACTTCAATGTTCACACATACACCACATTCACACCATCAATGATCAGACCTCTTCTTACTCCATAGCCAAACCACAACACTCACCTCCCAAACCTGCACATTTCTCCATGCAAGATGACCAAAAAGTCCTTGCCGTTGCCACTCCATCTCCACACTATCATCTTGCTCCTCCTCATCTTCACTCTACTACCTTACAATGGCAACTCACAGCAGAACAATAGCCCCTCCAACCAAGAAAACACCATTCTTCTCCAACTCAAACAACACTGGTCCAATCCACCTTCTCTTACCCACTGGACCAACTCCTCCGACCAATGCGTGTGGCCCGAGATCACCTGCACCAACGGCTCGGTCACCGGGATCAACCTCAACAACCAAAACATAACCGAATCTATCCCGCCATTCATTTGTGACCTCACCAACCTTACACACATTGATTTCAGTCTGAATTTCTTCCCTGGAACCTTCCCAACTCTCTTCTACGATTGCACCAATCTCCAATACTTAGACATCTCAAATAACTACTTCAATGGAACGTTACCTGACGACATCGACCGCCTCCCGTCGGGGCTCGTGGTCTTAAACCTGGAGGCCAATAACTTCACAGGCGAAATCCCTGCTGCCATCGGAAGGCTGACCAGCCTCAGAAGCCTTCATCTCGGGTACAGTCAGTATGCTACTTTCCCGCCAGAAATAGGTGACCTGTTGAATCTTGAAGATCTTGTCATGAGCAATACCAAGTTCGTGTCACAGCGGATTCCGTCTAGCTTCACTCGCTTGCAGAAGCTGAGGAATCTCTGGATAACCGAGGCGAATTTGATCGGAGAGATTCCTGATGGTATCGGTAACATGATGGCTCTGGAGAGTCTGGACTTGTCTGTTAATAACTTGACAGGCAGCATCCCTGATGGTGTTTTTCTTCTCGCCAACTTAACAGCTCTGTTCCTTCACAAGAATAGGTTGTCAGGTCCGATTCCTCGGAGAGTAGAAGCGTTGCAGTTGCAGGTCCTTGATCTTTCCCACAATAACTTAACCGGGACAATACCGGAAGAATTCGGAAACTTGATGAGCCTTACAGGTTTGGCTCTCTTCGAGAATGAGTTATCTGGTGAAATACCGGTAAACATAAGTAGGTTACCAGGACTTGTTGACTTTGGGGTGTTCACCAACAATCTCTCAGGTGAATTGCCACCGGATTTTGGCAGGTTTTCGATGCTCGAAACATTCCAGGTATCCTCGAATCAATTTACCGGCGTGTTACCAAGCGAACTTTGTGCTAACAAGGCACTGAGAGGGCTGGTTGCATTTGAAAACCAGCTCACAGGTGGATTGCCAGAGTCTCTTGGCAATTGCAGCAGTTTGGTGGCTGTTAGAGTTTATCATAACCAACTTTCTGGTAAAATCCCACGTAATTTGTGGACATTGACCAATCTTACTATTCTGACGATAAGCGATAACTTGTTTACCGGCCAGCTGCCGGAGGAAGTAAGCGCTAATCTATCGCTGGTTGAGTTGTCGAACAATCTGTTTTCGGGTCCAATTCCAGTTGGGATATCTTCTTGGATACAGCTAACTGTTTTCAGAGGTAGCAACAATTCATTCAGTGGTGTAATACCACAACAGCTAACTGCTCTTTCATCACTAACTACTCTTGAGCTAGATGGGAATCAGCACTCCGGTCCACTTCCTTCAAATATTATCTCCTGGGCGTCTCTAACAACTCTAGATCTCAGTCGAAACCAACTTTCGGGCCAAATTCCTGGATCCCTCGGCCTATTGGCACGCCTTGGGTACTTGGATTTGTCTGCTAACCAGTTTTCAGGTCGAATTCCACCGGATATTGGTCGTTTAAGGTTGCCATCGCTTAATCTTTCTTCCAATAGGCTTTCTGGAACGATCCCAGCTGAGTACGAAAATGGAGCTTTTGATAGAAGCTTCTTGAACAATACGGGACTTTGTTCAAATATCCCGTCGTTAGGCCTCGGCAGTTGCAGTCCTCAAATGCGTCAGACGAGAACGTCGAGTAGGCTTTCGTCACAATTCATTGCTGCTGTGTCAAGCATCGTGGCAGCGGCAGTCCTGGTGACGGTATTGTACTCGGTTTATGTATACAGAAAATATAAGAACAGAAAGCATGTCATGGACTCAAACTGGAAGCTTACTTCATTCCAGAGGCTAAGTTTCACAGAATCAGATGTGCTGTCAAGTCTAACAGACAATAATCTGATTGGAAGCGGGGGTTCGGGAAGAGTTTATCGTGTTCCTATAAATGGCTCAGGTGAATATGTTGCTGTTAAGAAGATATGGGATAATGCTAACTTAGACAAGAAACTGGAGAAAGAATTTCTCGCAGAAGTTGAGATATTGGGCTCCATTCGGCATTCCAACACGGTGAAGTTACTTTGCTGCATTTCAAGCGTGAACACAAAGCTGCTAGTGTATGAATACATGAAAAACCGGAGTTTGGACCGATGGCTTCACGGGAAGAGGAAGCGGTTATCTGTATCAGGTGTAGTTCATCATGTGGTGTTGGATTGGCCTAAGAGGCTTCAGATTGCTATAGGAGCTGCCCAGGGGCTCTGCTATATGCACCATGACTGTTCGCCTCCCATTATCCATCGCGATGTGAAATCAAGTAACATTTTGCTAGATAAGGATTTCAATGCAAAGATTGCAGATTTTGGCTTGGCTAGAATACTGATCAAGCCAGGAGAGCCTAATACAATGTCGGTGGTGGCTGGCTCTTTTGGATACATGGCTCCAGGTAAAGTTTCTCTTCTTCGAACAACTTACAAGTCTTTTAAAGTATATTGCTCATAAACCGATATTGACATTGTCTGTTTATTTGTGAATCTCAGAGTATACTCAGACGAAGAGAGTGGATGAGAAGATCGACGTATACAGTTTTGGAGTGGTCCTTCTTGAACTGGTTACTGGAAAAGAAGCTCATTACGGAGATGAGACTTCATCCCTTGCTGATTGGACGTGGAGCCACATTCATGAAGGCACGTCTCTAGCTGATGCTGTGGATGAGGATATAAAAGAAACAGAGTACTTGGAAGAAATCAACAGTGTTTTGAAGCTTGGGATCATCTGTACCAGCAGATATCCTTCTAGCAGGCCTGCGATGAAGGATGTTTTGCAGATTTTACTCCGGTGCAGCGGAAACCAGCCTTTCATGCTCAAGAGGAATGAAAAAGATGTTTCTCCTCTCCTCCACAACTCCAAGCTCCAGAGGTCTGTAAAGTCAGATGATTGCTTAGTATGAAAGATAGAACTAGACACACAGTGTTAGTCAATATCCATACATTACAGAGTAGTTTTTCCAATGTAATATGACTGTATGAGGATGTATTATGTATATATTAGAATCACTACTATTTACATGGTTTTGTAACTTGGAAGTTTGAAAGATAAATAAGTGTTTGAGTTGCACATGGCTTGATTTGCAGCACACCTCCTTTACTTTCTTGATCCTACAACATGTAGTCGTCTTGATCCTACAACAATGTAGTCGTCTAAATAGAACTGATCTTAACTTATTTAAATAAATAACTTAAGCAAATATGAACCGGACGGATATGAATTGAACTAAATTTAATGGTTTTTCAAACGAAGATAACAGAGCCTAATTTTTAAATTTTTTTAAAGCGCAACTATTTACAGATTTCTCTCCATAAGATGTTTATCATTATTGCAGGAACAGAATCAAAGACAATCTTAGCCCTTCCAGACACAATACTCCATGCCACAGAGGTCTAAATGATCAAAGGGCAATTGTGTCAGTTCCATATTAAATAGATAGGAAAAGACATCTTTCTCTTTCATTTTTCTGGGTGTACAAACAGCAAGCAGTAAGACATTGCAAAACATGCTTTCGAAAACGTGATCTTATAGAACACTCCTTAAAGATGAATATGAGGCTACAAAAAGTTTCATTCGCGAATCACGACATCACACAATGATGATGTGGATTCGCATTATTAGAACTCAGAATCGAAAAACTGATGACAACGAGCCGAAAGAAGGTTACCTAACTTGGACTCCAACAATCTTAATCCTCATCATTATTCTGGACATTAACCATAATTTCCTCAACTACAAACACAACTATTTTTCCTACAGAATTTAAAGAAAAGGGAAAGGAAAATGTACAAGATCGGGATCAGGATTCTTGAACTTCAAGGTATTGGGAATGAGAAGCAGCTAAAAGCGCGGCTCCAATTCCTGAGCCATCATTTGACAGCTCAACCACAACATTCTCCGCAGCTTCACCCAGTAGCTCGTTCAGAGTGTTCTTCAAACAATCTCTGAACTCTGCATAGTGCTCGAATAATCCACCATCCAATGCTATCACTGATTTCTGCTGCTTTTCTCCCTTAATATCTCTCCCTATCTTTTTAAGAATACCGACAATCCCAGCTGCAGACAGGCGGGCCCCACGCGAGGCGACAATGTCACACAACTTGACAATCATTTTCCTCATTTTCAGTGGAGAATCTTCTACCTGTCATCAAGGGTAATTCACATGGTTTGAGTAAGATAAGAATATACTTTCCACATAATGTAATCCACCTGTTTTGCTTTGGTATGAGCTAGCAAATATTTGCTTCCTTCCCAGGGCATCAGATTTATATAAATATATTTACCTCTAAAATGTCTTTTAGTTTGGCACCGACCACTTTCAGATCTGGAGAGGTGTCGTGATGCATGGCAGACATGACAGGAGTCCTGCATGAAATATACTCTGTTAGACTAGTCTTTTCGCAATGTCAAAAGCTTTACCAGATAATAACATCACAATGTTACGACTTACGAACTGAAGCCACATATAATTACACTGAACTCAAAAATGACCAAATCAAATAAGAGGCTAGACCCTAGTGTGTATTAATATGAAATTCCAAATCAAAAAAAGAGGCCAGGCCAAATAAAATAAAAAATGCTCATTGTGTATGAATTTCCAGCACATGAACAAGATGTTTGCTTGAACAATAAATAAAACCGATTTTAGTGCAAGGGTGAAAAGGAGGGATGCAAAACCAATTAGGTGGTGGAAAATATTGGTTTGCATTTCTTACCTCAATATGAATGGGATTTTCAATTTTGGTGGAACTTCATCACCAAAAAAGGATGCTTCAGTTGCCATTCTGCAAAGAACTCTACGGACAATTTCCCCCAGATACATCCCAGACATTATTTTTTCAAAAATCTGTTATACAGCAAACCAGAAAGATACCTCAGTTATATATACATGTCCATTTGCTTTAACAGTCGAAAACCTGGCAGAATGTTGATATAAGATGATGTCAACTTTACCTGTTCCCCAGGGTTCAAACTTTCAGCATCAAGACTCTGGTCATATTCTGTAAGCGGAAGATGTGATGACCGAAAGTTACCCCATTCCATGTTTATAACCTTCAAAAGAGTGAAACGCAGTGTCAATACTATTATGTTACATGTGGTTTTGGACTAAAAAACACTGCTGAAGTCACGTCAGAGATAATCCAGAAACTGCTAACCATTTCTCCACTTTTAGGTGGTGGACCTTGCCACTTTGGTATAGCTTGAGCTCGTTCAACATACGCTGCATTAGTTCCAGTACCTAAGATCACAGCTGCAACGACATCTGGATTGTTGTATTTTCCTCCTGCTAAAGTTCCAACCGTATCATTGACCTGCAGCCACACGAGAAATTATTAAAAAACTTGAGCAATCTGAGCTGGATTTGTCTGCATCTTAAACTCCGATAAGGTAAAATGCACTAATATAATTCAAGTCCGTTGCATTGGACTTACCAAAGCAGCCACACGCATATCAAGGCCGATTCTTTCCATGGCTTTGCTCAGCTCTTCCACAACATCTTGTCCAACCTGGTTAATGCCAAACATTGAATATGAAAGAATGATTAGAATCTTAACAAGCATCTCCCACCTGTTCATAATTACTAGTAGTAGAATTTAATCGTATAGTATGAAGAAATTAATCTGGAAACCATGAACATCATTCTTTGACATCAATAATGAAGTGATGCCTCTTAGGGAGAGTTTGGATTAGCAAGAACCATTTTAGAATTTCAGAAGTTTTGGCACAAAAATAAAATAAAATAAAATAAATGGCTAAAAAGAATGGCAGGTAAAAAAATCGACATATTAGAGAATCAATGGAGTGTTTGCAAAAGCGTGCTAAGAAAAGTAGAACAGACAGTACAAAATAGTTGATGTGAACACTCCAGTTGTCGAGAGTGTAATGAAAAGCAAAGAAACTAACCGCATCTTCAATAAGGAAGCCTTTTGTCCACTTTATCAAGGTTCCAGATGCTAAAGACAACTGCCTAACTGGGAAGGAAAAAGTGAAACCAATCTCCCTTTGCCTACCAGGTGGAAGACGTACATCCTCTCCTTCCGTGGCCACAAATTTCGCAAGGGCAGAAGCAATAAAATCAAATAATTCCTGGACACCAGAACAATCAGAACTTGTCAAAATTTGCAATGACAGACAAAGCTATCCTAAATTAAAGACTACCTTATCCTAGAGTCCCCTCATGGAGAAAGGCAAAGAAGAGAACTCGTAATGAGAAATGTAAATGATCTGTTATGCTCTTACATGAGATGATCCAACCATCAAATGCGGTGGAATTGAAACTTCCTCCGTCTCTTGTTTGATGGGACCTTCTTTACCGCCAAAGTGAACTCGCATGACTCTAAAGTTTGTACCACCTAGGTCCAATGCATAAAACAATCCTTTCTCATCCCTGAACACAACAATTGAAGATTTATGATTCATTAACTAGTAACTACGTCTGCAGCTTTTATTCTCACAATCCACTACACCATCATCACCAACCAAGAAGTCTACCAAAACATACAAGTTACAGCTAATCTCACAGGTTACAGATAATCACTCCAATGTACTAATGACCCATGATACCATAGGAAGACAGCTTCACTAGTCACCACTCTATCAAGAAGCACACATGTACCACAAATACAAAGGCATAAATCGAATTACATACACACAAAAGGCTAATACTCTAGTCTAAGTTAGTACACACAAAAAAACTCATTACCAAACCAAATTGTCTGGATCATGACAAATTACTTGCAGGCATTCTTAAACAAGGCCATAAAACACATTTGCACTAAAAACTATCTAAAAGTTTCAACTTTGAATTAATCAGTAATCAATAAGACCCCTTTAGGCCTAAAAGCACTTGACTTTATAACCAAAACCAATCAAGAAAATAAGAGAAGCATACCCAGATGGGAGATTGTCAACAAAGCTGATCAACATTTTGAGCTTGCTGCCACCTTCAGATGCAAGGCCGGCGTGCATCTCCACCGTCATGGCGTCAGCAACCTGGCGTAGCTTGGCCACAGGAGCCGCACAATTGTCCTCGAGCTCCCTCAAGATTGCCTCCGCCTTGGCCCACCTGCCGCCGGAGCCCTTTATCTGACGCCTGACAATAATCACCGCCGCCGCACAAACGGCCGCCGTGCACACCACCGTCGCCGCCACAGCCACTTTCCCCATCTCCCCTCAGAGTCAATTCACACACACGCCCAAAAAGTCAAATCTTGAATATTCTGAGAATGTGATTGACAAATTTGAAAGAGATCGAATCTTTGATTTTTCCCCTGATTGATCTTGAAAGGGGGAATTTGATGAAAGTCTAAGGAGACTATTTTTTGTTTTAGTTTTAGTTGGGTAGCTGATGAACAAAATAATAAAGATGGTTGTTGTACAACATACACATACAACACACACACAGTGATGAGAAAGAAGAAGAAGAAGAAGAAGAAAGCTCTTTGTTTTAGGATTGTATTATTATACTACGAAGTACTACTATATCTATCTATTTATATATATGCTACTAGTTCTTGAAAATTTTGTTTGCAGGGGAAGAATTTTAGAAAATTGGATCGAAAAGGACACGATGATGATGTTCTTTGTAATTTTTGTAATCAAAGATCGGAACAAACCAAACATTCAAGCGGTATGGTCTGCTAATTCACTTCTACTACTACTAGTGTTCACTTTTGCACCAGTAACAATTCTAATTTACCATCTATCTAAATCTAAATCTAAATCTAAATCCAATCTGATCTAGTAAATGGCGGATTTACTCAAACAAATCCACGAAGATAAAGCTAAACCTGCTTGT
The DNA here is from genome assembly GCA_028274465.1 of Plantago ovata. NCBI lineage: Eukaryota > Viridiplantae > Streptophyta > Magnoliopsida > Lamiales > Plantaginaceae > Plantago > Plantago ovata. The sequence continues at coordinate 19,251,182 of CM051455.1, read as the reverse complement.
TTTGAGGTACGTGTAAAAGGCTACTTTCCGGTTTTTTCAAGGTTGTTTAATATTTTACCTTTAAAATATAAAGATTATGATTGACTTTTTTAAAACATTACTTTTATTTTTAACCCAAGAAACATTCTCCATCCAACTTTAAAATATTTATCCGAAATAAAGATAGCTTTTCAATTTTAAAATAGAATATGATTGACCTATGAAAATCTTTTTTAAAGAAAGATATCACTGATATATATCATCAAAAATCATCAGGGGTCTCAAACGGGATATGAGAACCAAAATTATCAACAAAAGCACTGCAAGCTAATAAATGAGCCGCTTTATTACATTCATGTCTAATCAAAATGAAAGAGTCAAACTCAAAAATAAAAATAAAAATTTTGAATCCTCAATTATTCTCCCAGATAAAACTAAGTTAGTGATAATGTTAAAAGTTTCATTTTATAAAATCATAACAAAAATATATAAATTGTCTGGCATTATCATTACTTATTCCTAACCTAGATTGTGAAGTCGTCTTTTTTTTTTTTTTTTTTTAATCCAAATGATTCATATAAATAAAATTACTTAAGAGTTACATACATTGTCCCTAATACTTTTAGTAAATGTCTTATTATCCTGATTTATTACATTAATCCACTGTGGGCAATAGTCTCACACAAAACAAAAGTATTGATCAACATTTTCATTCAACAGTCTTTGTGGATCACCAAAAGTTAGCTTGTTTGCTTCTTTTGCGATTGTGTCTCATACTCTCATTCTCTATATATAAATTGGATTTTGATTTCTTCCATCCTTTTGACCGCTCCTCTCATCAATATTTGTTGGACAGGTGTCGCTAACTCTAGGTTAAAAGACAGTTTATAAGGACTTTTGAATCAGTTTGTATAATCAACTTTTTTAGGCCTAAATTTGTGCACATATTTATGCCAATCTTTAGGCCATAGAATTCCGCCAATGTTGTTATCAATTCTTCCAACAAAAATTACAGCAACGTTAACAAATTTTCTATGCTCATCCCTAAGTTTGTTATATGAGAAATCTATTGTAAAACAAGTTAGGAACTCTTTAATTTATTTGAAGCCGTAATATAAAAAATAAATTACATAATTAAACACAATGGGTATGAACTTGTTCCCAAAGTGTAAGCATAAATGCATAATGCATAATTAAGATAGTTGTGGCTCGACCTGGTTAGTGGCTGGTAAATATATAGTCTCTTAAGTTTTACAGTTTTAGTCTTTTACTGATTCCCTCGTGTTAAACGTATATGTGGGAAAAAGTGGTCTAAAGAAGACAAGAAGCCTAGACTCATTTATGACGTGTTGAATCAGGAGTATATGTGAATGTGATCACACACCTAGCACCATGCCAATATGTACTGTACATACCAAATTACCAAGTGAGGGTGTTGACCCCCGAACCCCAGTTTGGTAAGGACTCAACATCAATGTTATCTCAATTCTAATATTATCACGTGCGTTCTATTGGCTTCTGGAAGCTTCTAGATGGATATCAACATGATGAGATGCCAGCTAATGGGTTTGTTATGCATGCACCCAAATCTTTGTGGTTGTGTGTGAACACATAGTTGTCACTATCAAGGGAATGTTGGTTGGAGATGTGTGAGTTGCTATTAGGGAATATTGAGGTACAAGGGTCATAAATGCACCTTGTTTGATTGTATAATTCTGGTGATAAGGTTGTACACACGGTTTTAATGTGAGGGGAGTGAGACAAGCTTACCTAGTGATAGAAACATATTACTTGGAGAGTAAGATGAGATTAGGTGAGAGAAAATCAGTGAGATTGCAGGGAAGAACTCTTCCAGAGCTGCCGAGTCTTGTAAACTGAGGGTTTCTTGTAATCATCTATTTTGATAGTGGATTCTACAGATCTCCGTGGATGTAGGTTTATTCATAACCGAACCACGTTAAAACGTCTCTTGTGCTTTACTTTCTGTTCTTATCTTGTTTTCATTGTTATCAGGTTATTAGTTTGTCATATTTCTCATATTAATTATGTATTGCTCTGGGGTTGAGTGAACCTGTATGTCGTGTTGGCCAAGTCTCCGAAATTTTTGGACAATATTTGTATCGCCCAATTCACAAATCACAACTTTTAAAAAGCATCCGAAGTTGAGATGAACTAGTTCAACAAAGTTAAAGAAAAAAAGTTGAGATGAATTGGACATTATGATATTCTCCTCATCTTGTGTGTTTGATGACGCAAACGTACCAAAAACCATGTTATCATACTATCAGTCAGTAATTGGGTCCTCGTTTCGTTTCCTTTAATTTTATTTATACAAAGGCAAAAAGGGCAGCATAAACTTTATGGGCGGCTTTACAAACTTTAATCGGACCATGAACTTTAGTGGACGTGCACCAAAATTGACCTGCCTCGTGCATGTGTCACCGCCAACTCGTAAAAAGTATGGTAATGGTATTTTTTTAATCGTCGTTTTAGATTTTTTACGCATTTTAATTGTCACCGTCAACTCGTAAAAAGTATGACAAAATTTTTCATTTTGTTTTGTTGATTTTTTTTCGTAAATTACTCCTAATTTATATTAAAAAAAAAGAGCAATTATATTAAATACTGCAAATAATATAACAGACTATTTTTGTAATGCTTCATAATTTCAGAGAGTCTAAAGAGGTGAAAACGTTACTCATATCAATAAGGTGCATCTCTATTTTCGAAAATCTATCCAAAATAATTCTAGAGTTAAGTGTGATTGTTTTTTAGCAATTTGAGTGACTCTGGAAAATTCTTATGTGCACTAGGTCCATGAGACTTTTGTAGATCTTGTGGTTCTAAATAGCACCACATCATTGACTATCATGTGGGACCACATTTAATTGCATGTGTGGCACATTTATAGCCATAAGGTCTATGAAATTCATCATGGACCAGGTCCACTTTAGAAATTTCTATATCACCCCGAAGAACAGTTCAAGAGTAACGACGCCAACACAAATGGACGGGACTTCAGCCTAGTGATGTTACAATTTTAGTGTAATTTAAATAAAATAAAAAAAACTTTGAATGCAAACATGACCGTACCATACAATGATAGTGTGACTAGTTTCATATCGTAATACTTAAAAATATTACTTGCATTTCCAAACGACGACATGGTATTGGAACTTGAGGTGACAATTTTAACGTCACTTCAAGCAAGATGCAAGAATCAATGGAATCAAATAATATAATACTTTCTTTTATCTTTAAATGGAGGGTATGTATGGTTCAACATTCAACCGTTTGGATGTTATCATCCCTTATTTTAAAGCAAAACAAGTAGTAGTATTTATTTCCTTTGTTATAAAATATAACAGGCGCCAGAAAAGTTTGTCTATATCATATGGATGAATACGATATGGTGATGATTGACAAAGATTGGAGCAATATTTATCTTGTGAGCTGCTGACGGATGCCCGTGCGTGATCTTTAGCTACAAACGCACAAGTTGAACAATTTGCGGAATGGCAGATAGATAGGGGACATTGTGGGCGTCCCGCCCTAAATTTACAGAGAACAATTTATACGTAATATCTTTGTATTTTCAAGATTCCGTTTACTCCTAACTTAGATTCTTGAGTCCATACTAAATTTACTTTATTTTGAAATCTGGGAATCCGCACCCACCACAGACATGCATAATAATAACTTGTAAACCAAGAAAGCCAAGTAAACATCACTAAGTTCGACATGCTCAAACTCAAAACTCACATAACACAAATTTGCACTCAAAAGGCACATAACACAATTTCACATCATGTGGGGTTCGAATATGTGACTAAGATGTAATATCTTTTCTGGACAAGAGAGATACCCTTGCGAGTTGAATTTGCAAGTTTCGTAAGGTTGTGGACAGTTTTATTTTTCTTCCCAGTATGAAAAGTTTAATTCCCAAGATCTCAACCTGGTCTTCTTTGGATTGGACATATTATCCTACTGCTGGAAAAAGACTGCAATTATGGAACAAAGCATGGGGCGATAAAGAAACACAGTCACAGTGTCATGTCATTTAATTCCAAAAATACAAATCCTCTATCCTGAAAGAGTATAAGTGCACATCACGATCAACTTTAGATTAGTAGAGCAAAAAACCTCACCCGTCAATAGTTTCAGCATATCAAGGTAACTGGACAAGGAATAATAATATATACAGCAGTTGAGTTGAGCATGCTTGAACCTGAAATTGGCATGTGAAACAAGTTTTTGCCCCACAAGTTTTTGCTCAGCTGTAATGGTGATCCATAATGCTGCATAAGTTGCTTTGCTTTTAAGACATAATCATTATGTCAGCATATATATTCATCTTTCTCACTCCCTTAGCTGTGGTGAAACAGAGTTATCTAGTAAGAGCAACTTAGTAAATACTTTATGCATAATACTCCTAAGTGTCTAACTGCAAATCCCGATGTGCGAGTATCTAAAATGCTAAGTACTTACCTAAACTCTGGAACAATATATCTTGGGATGTGTAGGCTGCAGCAATATTGGAGACATCTCTTTATGGGAACAAAGTGTCAAACTAAAGGCAATAAGATTGAAACAATTCTCTCACTCGCAAAGTTCAACACGACTAGGCAGTCATGGGCTAACAGGCTAGCTCAGTTGACAAGAACGGTTTCATCACATCAGATATACTATCATTTATATAACCACTTATATATCACAAATAGCATAGGACGCAGCATTATGTTTGGCTATTTTTCATACAATATGAACCTGCTAGCTGATCACAAACATGTTCTGATTTAAAGCATATACATCAGCAATTAGCACACGTCTAGTATAACTCACTACTATATATTGAAGTTAAAAAAAAAAATAAAAAAAAAAAGAAAGAATGAACCATAACATCGTACTATAATCGATTTTATATACAGTTCTCAAGCAAATGACTTTTGACGTTATAGACAATTCAAGGGATCCCGGCAATTCAACTCCCAAATTCAGATGATTCTAAGACCCGTCTCTATCAACACCTTTTAGCTCATGTTTCTCGTCGCGATTACAGAATCATTTTGCATATGAGAGATTGAATGTTCCTCACAAGTAAAGCACTTTCAATAGCCAATGTTTAGATTCAGCAATTTGTAAGTCGAATAAGACTAGCGCGTACATATACTATGTAACATAGTTGCTAACTTTCTCATTTGCCACTTGTGCCAAGTGCCAACTTCCTAAATAAAGGAAAACATCCTTTTACACAAAAACTTGCTTAACATAATGGCAATTGGCAGGATTGACGAACCTCAATCAGGACTCAGGAGTCTTTTCATCTTAAACCGTCAGAAAGTCATTTGCCAAGATCTGCTCCATTTGGAATAACCGGGACAAGATAATTCCCATACGGCGAGTCAAACACTTTATAATTCCCTTTGCAACCATCCTGCTGTGCCTGTGTCACAGCAAGAGTTCTTGCCTGTTGAATCCTGGCAGCATCGACACTACCAGTTCCAGGTTGTGTGACTTGAGCCACTACAGAATTGATTCCCAGTTCAGTCATATTGACACTTGCAACACTAGTTTTAGTTTCAGGAACCTGTGTATAAACAGAGCACATAAGTTACTTACAAATCTACAAGTGGGAAAAAAATCACATTCGGAAAAGAGGTGCAGTATTAAATTAATAGAACGTACACTTGATGTATTGATCAGCTGCATAACCACGTCTCTCTTTTCCAGTGAAGATGCAGCAGGAGTACAAGGAGAGCTGAAAATACATGCATTTTATTATCAGAGTAAACTCTTTAAAATTCACTCAAACTTTCCATTTATTTTTGTTGAGTTTTTCACTCAATGTTGCGAATTAATACTAAATTGTACTTTTATATTATGATTATCAGATTATGAAAGCGAGTCAAATAAGCAGTAATGGAATTACGAACGAGGTTAGTAAGGATACCTGGAAGCAGGTGGTTCATCGAGTTTCTTCCTCTTTGGTGGTGCTTTGAATTTCATCGGAGAATTCATCTCAATTCAATTGGGAACGGGAGATTTTGATCAGAGCCCTAATTGAATTTAAAGCGGGTGTGTTTTGGGGAAAAACAAACTATCAGGTGCTTTGGGCTGCTTGCCAAATATCCATCTCCGGCCCAAACTATAACCGGTAGTACCACAGTGGGCTCTGCCTTTCAAGAGCCCAAGATTACAGCGAAATGGACCATGCGGTACCAATTCTAGCCCAAAGTTATGGTTAATTATTTTAAACAAATCACCTCATTAAAAATTTAATAAAATAAATACCAAAGGAAATCAAATATATTTTATCGATATACATTTATCGTATAAAATATGCAGTGGAATTGGTTTAAATTTGTAAAGCCTTCAAGAGCTGGAGTATGTCCCTAGGGACAATTTAATCGAAAGATAAAAATAAACCGACAAACATAAAGTGTTATTAGCAATAATATACAATATATTATTCAAAATAGAAGTGTTTTGTATAAACTAAAAGTTCATTTCACAAGTTATAAGGGTGGACAAGTGGTAGGGTGCTAGAGTAGTACATGAGAGGTCGGGAGTAAGTGAGATTTATTGTATAAAAAAGAAAATAAATAAATTAATAAAAAGTTCATTTCATTAATAATATACACGTTTACTCGATAACTTTTCCACTTTTTCATAACACAATTTATTTATTTTTTAAGTGAAATACATACCATCTTCCACTTTATGAAAGTGCAAAGAAAGTTATTTCGGGACGACGGAGTACATAATAAACTAATATACATAGTGATATAACCAAATGCTATATCGAACTCGTACAATACATGTACTATACTATTAACTCACAGGAACTATACTAACACTCCATGAATACTCCTTGCCTCTGTATACTGGTACCCTTCCTGGCACGTAGGACCTGCGCAAGTAGGGGAAATGGAGTTAAATTCCTTTTTTGACCGGGTTGCCTTGGACAAACCGGTGCTAGACTTTACTTGAGTTGTGGAATAGTTGTTTAGAGAGTAGTATATTGGTAGGGAGAATGAGAGTTACCTCCAAGTGTGACCCCGACACCTCTATTTATAGAAGCAGCTGAGTGAGAGACCTTTTTTCCATCTTTTCCGGCTTTACCTCTTTTATCTCGCGGGCTATGCACTGCTATAGCTCTTGGCGGGTCATCTTTCTGCGCGCATGGCTATAATACGGTCGTCCCTTGCCTTTACGGGCCTTATCCTCTTGCCCGTTGGGCCGCGCTACGGTGCCTACCTTAGTAAGTATTCTTATCGCGGGATAGGCCTGATCCGTCTTGGACATGATAGATCTTCTTTCATACCTCACGGCCTGGTGGTGGTCCGATCCATGGGTAGTATGGGGAAGGATATTCTATGTTATATCACATAGTACTCCCTCAATTCCCCCAAAAATGTCCTAGTTTGAATTTTTTAGATCAACATCTTTTAACTTTGATTCTCGATTACTCTTAAACTACAATGATAAAGTATTTAACGAAATTATATTATAAAAATATAAAATCTAAATTCTCATAATATAATTTTATTTAATACTTTATTATTATAGTTTAAATGTAATTGAGAGTTAAGGTTGAAAATTGTTCACCCAAAAAATTTTAACTAGAACATTTCTGGTGGAGGGAGTAATAGAAAATCTAGTCATAGTGCTACTAAGAGCAAGGTACGTACAGTGATCAAAGTCGATGATTATCTCCTTCCGCGACTTCCAATGGGCACGAATCATTACATCCATACTACCTCCTTCCCAGATTATTTTTTCAGTGATCATATTATACTCGACACGGTTTGCTTTAAAAAAATTGAATAAACATATACTTCCTCCGTTTCATTACAAAGTTCCTAAATGGACTATTCATCGTAACATTTGACCACGTATAACTTTTAAATTAAACTATATGAATATAAATTAAAAGTTGATTATGAAAATATACACTATTTAATTTTATAATATAATTTTATTATTTTTTTCTCTAATGTAATTTAGGAGTTGTACGTGGTCAAATGTCGCGATGAATAGTCCCCTTAGGAACATTGTAATGTAACGGAGGAAGTATTTACTATCTATCTAATAATAATATTAATAATATTGTCCGTATATTAGATAGATAGTAAATATATTAGGACTTGCGTCGCACGCTTCATGTGCGAAGCGTTCTTCTTGTTATATTTTTTTGTTAATGTTCACTCAATTAATCTTTGCATGGATAGGGTATGTAGTCATTCGTTTATAATATTTAAAATGTTTTAAGTGTAATGTAACCATCATTAATTAAGTTATTAAATAATTATTTGAGCAGTACAAACCATATGCCATATGTTATAACTATATATTTTAATATTTGATATTTCATCTATTTCCAATGTGAGGAGCTTTGAAATTGTAGTTTGGTTTACTTAAAGTTGTTAGCGTTAATTAATTTTCTTTTTTGTTTTGTTTTTCATGTTCAATTTCATTAGTCAAATCATAGGTGAAGAAATTGAAAGTAAATAAGATATGTGTAGACATTCATAAGAAGACTTGTGAATGGTATAAGAGTTGATGATACTTGAAAGTAAAAATTGGATGGATCGACTTGTTGCCGATTGATTGGTTGAGAGTATCGCACTCGGAGATCCGTCGGCCCGCCTATAATGTTATTGTGGTTATACTTTTTTTTGTAATTAATTAAAGGATTAAAAAAAATAAAAAAGGACTAAAAGGATTTTTTTTAAAGAAAAAAGTGATAAATTAAAGAAAAATTAGGAATTGAGAGAGTGAGCTATTTCGCTATTATTAGATTCTATAAGAGTATACAGAGGTATAATTATTTCAGTAATCTTGTTTTGTGTCATGGACTCATGGCCACATTTTTTGTGGACCAACGAGAGGTAAGGGCATATATATATATATATATATATATATATATATATATATATATATATATATATATATATATATATATATATATATATATATATATATATATATATATATATATATATATATATATATATATATATATTATGTGTAAGTTCATCTCCAACAGTCATCCTCTTTCATCCCTGTCACGTCAGCGTCTCACTTACTCGTCCTCAAACACAAAAATCTACTCTAACAGTCATCCCCACTCATCCCATCTTTTTTCATTTATTTTATTAAATAAATACAAAAACAAGTCAATTGAAAAGGTAAAAGTAATAAATAAAATGAAAAACAAAAATAAAATAAGCTCATCCCGGAATGAGCCTCTCATCCCGGAATGAGCCACTCACCCCCTCTCACACGCCCAGCAGCGTGTGAAAGGGGGTGAGCTCACTCATCTCCAGCCGCTGCCGGAGGAGAAGGCCAAGGATCAATGATCCCTCAGGCATGCATAGTTATAATATGAAATAGAAATACAGTGACATACATACATTCACGCCCAGCTAGCCATGCAGCTGAAAATCTGAAATTATTATTATGTGATGTGATCTAAAGATGAATGAATTATTAAGTTGGAATTCCTGTTAGGGGAACATGTCATGAGAATTGAACATATAGCAATATCGATCTAGCTAGCTACCTGGTGGACAGGGCATATTAAAGGCTAGCTATACTAGTACTTTAGGTTTATGATCGCTAGCTAGTTACGTCGATCGCCAGCTAGCTGCGGTGAGCGGGCTTAGATGTCTGCATTGTTGTATTGGCTGGATCGAATAGTATAGAAGCTACGTGCATGTTGCATGTTCCTATGAACACAATTAAGCAATCTTCAGGGCCTTGACCAATTTTATGAAAAGACATGGACCAGTTAAGTCCAGGAGGTGCTAGAGAGTCAAGAACCTAACATGCATGTCCATATGATGGTATGGGAATGTAATTGGCACTTGCTCATAGTCATATGCAAATGGTCCCAGGATGCTGCTATATACGAGTATAAGCTAAGTTCAAACTTGCTAGTTGCATATATAAAGACCAAATTAAAACTACGACAATTCCAGAAAGAACAATGTCCAGTACATATATAATTAATACACATGTAGACAGGCGTGAGTGGGTTGGAAATGATGATGATCTTGTTGGTTGAATTATAGGAGAAGTTGAGAAATGGCAACAAATAATCTTGAATTAAAAATATCGAGTAGCTATAAATAAGTGAGTAGTACTATAATCGGTATGAAATATACATGATACATAGATAGCCAAGCAAGTTGGAATACATTTGTACAAGTCATTTCGATAAGGAGACAAATGTTTGAGTATGTCTGTAGGAAGATAGCTTAGCATCTTAATTGAATAACCAGTTGGTGTGTGTGTGTGTGTCTACATGTGTTTTGAAAGAGGATATGGAAACTTAACAATAGCCTCTTAGGGTTGCATGTGAGAAGCATGATGGCCCTAGGATGAGGGTGTCTGGAAGTACGAATTCATGATTGAAAATTGGAGTTAGACGAAAGATATTATAACAAGAGTTTTATACATAAGTTAAAGTTAAAGAAATTGGACTAAAAAACTGCACTAATGAAAAACTTTAAAAGTGACAACATATAAATTGCAGAAATATACATATCATAGTAAAATAAATTAAAAGTTCGAGAATAACAGTTGCCCCTGCCCCGAACTTCGCCCTTGGTTGTCTTGTCTCTAGCTCTATTTTAATTCTTCATTTTTTTTTCATTCCCTTAACATCATGCATATTAGCTAAGCTCTATAAGATAACAAGGTGGCTATTTTTATGGCTTTTCACGGACTCACGGTACTAGTTCTAGTGTGTGTTTGGCACTTTGGTGTGATTTTATATGTCACTTATGAGGTGATTTTATGTTAATTAGCCGTTTGATTATAATAATTAAGTCTGTTTAACTGATTTGAAAATATATCCTATGTACTCCTTATCAACTTTCCTAATCAACTTTTAGTCACCTTAATCAACAATTAATCAACTTATTAAATCGTTTTGATATACAACGTCACGTACACTTAAATAGAAGCCCTAGTACAAATAATAAAGTGATTGTACCCAGTAACTTAGTAAGTTAAAACACTTCATCAAGAGAGGTCCATGTACAATTTTCAGAGATGAATTTCAATGTCACATAAAATCATTGTAAGATCGTAATATTTACTTACAAATAAAAACTCATAATTTATAAATGAAAATCATGTCAGCATTGCAATTTTATTTACATGTCATGATATCATGGAGCAATAAAGGACTAAAGGTGAGTCTCTTACTAATCTCAACCACCTTATAACTCCTTTACCATTACACCTCAAGCCTTTCGTCTCAACCACCATATAACTTCTTTGTCGCTGCCAGGGCTCAAACTCTACCTCTCCTGAATATTGTTGTGCGGAAGCACCCAAAATCGAAAGTAAATATTATGGTAATTTAATACAAGCACAAGAATTACATGGTTCAACAATTGCTTACGTCCATTGGAGATTGTACGTACTTTACTGATTTGGAGAAATATTACAAAACACTCATAGATTTCCCACCCGGATGACACCCCACATAACAAAAACAGAAACAAATATTGAACAGAAACAAATATAGAGATATGTAAGGGGAGATAAGGCCTTGAATGAGAGATTGAGGGATGATGTTGAACGTGAATTCTTCATATCTGCATCATTTATGTGCATTTTCAACTTTCAGCTATATTCTTCCTCCCCAACTAGATTGATTAAGAGAGACACTATGCAGCTTGTCAATTTATTTTAGTAAGTGGATACTAATAATTCTACATATAGAATTTTAATTTTTTACTATTAGATCATCTTATAAAAGTCTGATAAATTAATGTTGGATAGTATAGACGTATTGTTAATTTGTTGCAAAGAGTACGTACTCTAATCTGTATGGTGAATCGTTTTGGCGTTACTAGGTGACATTTTGGTTATAATTCTCGTGGGCCGATCACTCGCTTGTCCCAGTTAACACGTTCTCTAGCTAGCATACTACTCTGCGCAAGACAAGCTATCTAGGACTAGGAGTACTATTGCGTTTAGCTAGCTCACTTTTCTTGTGTTATCCCTGCATGCAACAGGATATCCCTGTACATGTTTTTGGAGTTTTTGCTATATATGAGATGTGGCTTTAACAATTTAAGGCCCGATCCATCTCATTACAAATTCACAATACTAGTTGCATTTAGGAACTTATATTAATTAAACCGTCGTGTATATAGAAGGATCTGGTCTTTAACGAGTCTAGCCGAGCCGAGTATTGTCGAGCTAGGCTCGAGCTCGAAGCCGAGCCTAGCCTAGGCTCGGCTCGTTAAGGAAACGAGCTAAAAATAAGGCTCGAGCTCGAACTCGAGCCATAACATTTAGGCTCGAGCTCAGCTCGTATGGCTCGAAAATTGCAAGCCGAGCCGAGCCTTAATGAGCTCGAGCCGAGCTCATAATAATGTTTTTAAAAAAAATAATATGAAATAAGATGTTAAAATTAAAGAATTTAATATTACAATATTATAAATCAACATGTCATATAGTAAAAATATCAAAATCTAACTAAATTAAAACATAAATAATTCAAAATGAACTGATATACTTAAAAATGTAGACTATAGTATGAAGGGCATGTATATATATCGAGCCTGACGAGCCGAACTGAATATTTATCGAGCCGAGTCAAGCTCGACTCGTTAATGAAACGAGCCTAAAATTAGGCTCGAGCTCGGCTCGAAAACCTTATCGAGCCGAGCCGAGTACTCGATAAGGCTCGGCTTACATAACATCACTATCACTATGACTATGAGATTCTTCTGCTTCTTTCACGTATGATCTTTATTTAAAAAAGTCCATCCGAAACTCGACTAGTTGCTAGCTAGAATAAACTAAAAGCATGCAGATGGTTGAATCAAGAGTGGGCAACGTGGGATATCCATTAACCCCCTAACAACACTTTAAAAATAAACTTTTTATAGGTAATATTAGGCAATTTTTTCATAACTTGTCCCCCTTTAAATACTAAGTAGAGTAATCTTGTACATTTGCCTTAACTCCCCAAACCCCAAAACTTCAATTCCTAGCTCTGCCTTTAAAATGAATTAATCTCGAAGATATTTTAGCACAACTCTACCTTAGTAGTTAGTAGGGAATAACACGTTTTATGGGGCGCTGACTTAAATACTTAGATTAGCTAGGTCAGAGCTTTCCTTATGGAGGTTACAAATTAATTGGAGTTATAAGCCCCAATTAAGCCCAAAATAGCCTCCAATAGGGACTATAATGGGGTTACTAATTGGTAGCTCATGGAAATGGGCTACTAATTAGTAGCCCCAATTTAAGCCTCAAATACGGGACCTACATATAAAACTAACTACATTTAGAAGAGATATAATGTGGGACCCACACAAAAAATCCAATTAAGTCCAAAAGATCATGGGAGACTTCATTTGTTTGGGGATTTTTTGGGGCTTATATGATAAAAAACCCTTAACTAAGCTCCAACCATAAAGAATGCTCTCATTTATTAACTAAATCTTGATACTAAACACTTATCACTTTTTTTTTTTTTTCTCTATAGACAGAGACATTCACATTGGGTTTGTTCCCATTATTTATGTAAAGTTTATTCACACTTTTTTTTTCCGAAACGGCCAAATTATATTAAGCAAGAAAGAAGAGTTACATGATATTACAAGACAAGGTGCATAAGAAATGCATACCGAAACTAAAATCTACACTAATACAACCGAACAAGCAATTAACACATGGATTAACTATAATTATGATAGGCCTATCAATCTAGGCTTATTAGTTTTTGTCTTGGAGCCTAAGTTAGGTTAGAGTATTATAAGGAAGGTATAGTTTATATATGTATAGGTTTCCCACTATATATAGGGTTATATAGAGCTTTTCTTATTCACAATTCACAATTCACAATATAACCTAGACATAAATTAGACAATAGAGCTCAACAAGGAGAGGGGGCCGAACAGGGGAGGGCCGACTGGCCGAATCGACAGTCATAGGCTATGTTCGCCATTGACGGTTGAGGAGTACCTGTAAGTTCTTGTATTCATCTTGATATAGTGGAAAGATCTCTGACCTCCGTGGACGTAGGATATTCAAATCTGAACCACGTAAATTGCTTTGTCTCTTTTACTATTTTTTTTATTGTTATTGTTAGATTTGAATTAGGGTTGTATGATTGTTTGATTTGAGATAATTATTATTATTTTGCACGACAAATATTTTGAGAGTTCGTTGGTTGGCTAGAGTGCAGATAAGTTTATATTTTATGATTTGAAAATAAGTGATGCTGACTAGCTTTGAATCAAATCATGAAAACTAAAGATATGTTGGGAAGAAATATATATCATTATCAGTAATAGGACCCAAAAATTTACTTTTAGTATGACCAATTAATGTGACAACTGATTAATTAATTGTTTCTGCTAGTATATTTTTGTCTGATATATATGGCGCCTATATTCATTGGCGAAAACTATTTTTAACAAAATAATGTTGACGTTTAATTAATGTAGCCCATAAAAAAATGTCAACTTAACAGGAAAATGCTATTTAGCTAGTAACATGCGATGTTCCCAGAAAAAGACATGATGGATAACATATATGTTGCATTTCATAAATAATTTATAAAAAAACGTAAATAAGTAATGCAACTATTTAATTTAACTTCGAAGTATTTACTACGTCTACATGTGATGTATTATGCTCACTCGTATACACATGGGCGGATCTAAGGGGGCAGGGGGTCAAGTGTCCCCTCGATTTTTGACCTGAAATTACTATTATATCCTTTGTAAGAAAATAATGTCTAAAACATAGAATAGTTTATGTATGCTTCACTAAGTATGTGTGGTGCAGTGGTTTGTTTCTTGGCCTTCCTTGTATTTGTCTCGGTTCGATTCCTACATTGTGCATAATTTATTTATTTATTTTTCTACTTTCCTTGTCTTTTTAGTAGCATTATTTATTTTGATCAATTGTACATTCTTTTTTTCATTTCCTTGTCTTTTCACTATTATTTATTTTGCTCAAATTCCCATTAATATCTTTATTCTTATTTCAATCACATATATCCTTCTTCTTGTTTCAATTTCTACTATTTAGCTTGTGCTTTTTCTTTTATTCAAATATTAATTAATTCTATTACTTTATTTAAACATGATCATTTGTTCGATTAATAAATAATAAATATATTATCGCTAGAGAGTATTTTGGGAATTTCATTAATGTTCAGATAATCGATTTTTACAAATTTACAATTACGTCTAACATTAATGAAATTCCTTCATATTTCAAGATAAATTTTGTTAATATATTGACCAAGATAAAAATTATAAGAGGTATTATTTTAAAATGAACTAAACTACAATATTTTATCGGCACTTCTATTATAAATTGTGCCCCTCAAAGAGAAATTTCTGCGTCCGCCACTGCGTATACATTTGTCTGCAATGAATATAATTTATTTTGCCGTTTAAAAAAAAAACACAGTATTTCATTAAGCCGTATTCAACCTCGTAGGCGCGGCAAGAAGCAAGTTGAGTCTCAAATTGGGAACCAACGGTTGAAGGACCAAAGGAGGCATATGACCGTAGAGTATATGTTTGTAATCGGCCAGCTAACGTTTTCTTCAGATTAGGCAGTTCTTGACAGCTATAGCTTGGACTAGACTTGCATGATTTTGGTACCTAATTTGGCAATTTGCTAGGTCACTTTCAAGAAGCTATATATTCATTCATAGTTAAAAGAGTTGCTCTGTGCTCATTCCCCAAGTCTTATTTTTCTTATGGAAACCCGTATGACGGACCATAAAATTAATAGGATTAAACAGAGATTTGATTTATTCGGTGTTTCGGTTTCATCTATTGGAAAATCTGGGGGTTTAGCGTTATTGTGGGATAAGGAGACGGATGTTGTGGTTCAGAGTTTTTCTAATAATCATATTGATGCTTCTGTTCAGCTCCCGGGTAGTGATTTTGTTTGGCGATTCACAGGGTTTTATGGGGAACCCGATTGTGCAAGAAGAAAAAGAACTTGGGCTCTCCTTAAGCACTTATCCCGTCATTCATCTAGGCCTTGGTTATGTGCAGGTGACTTTAATGAAATCACCTCAAATATAGATAAGGAAGGGGGCAATACTGTACCGATCTGGAGACTGAGAGATTTCAGAGATACGCTTACTGAGTGTGGGTTACACGAATTAGATTTCGATGGCGCCCCTTTCACATGGTCGAATCAACAGCCTGACGATTCACACATACAGAGTCGAATAGATAGAGGGATGGCGACGCAATCGTGGATCCAAGTTTTTCCAAACGCTAAGGTTTTTCATCTATCCACAGACAACTCTGATCACTTACCCATTCTGATTAACTTGAGAGGCGCTAGTCGACGACGGTATAGGCACAACCGGAAGAGGTTTCGATTCGAAGCCATGTGGTTGCGAAAGGAGGATTGTGCTCAAATGGTGGAGCAGTCTTGGGATGCAGATTTGGGGATGTTGGAGAATTTGGATAGGTGTCGAATTGGGCTTGTTAATTGGGAGAAGCTGCAGTTTGGTCAGGTTCGTATGAAGGTGAGGAAATTAAAGGAAAAGTTGGAACACTTGAAGCAGCAACCGTTTACAGCAGCTAATCGACAGGCCAGGAGACTAGCAAAATCGGAGCTGGAGGAGGAAATGGATCGTGAGGAAATAATGTGGAAGCAGCGAGCACATGTCCAGTGGTTAGCAGAGGGGGACCAAAATACAAAATTTTTCCATTCGTATGCGACGAGCAGGGCAAAAAAGAATGAAATTACTGGATTGAGAGATACGGATGGGATGTTGCGCACAGATGAGGAAAGTATGAGCCGGATTGTGACAGAATATTATAGCAGTATCTTCCACAGTCGTAGTCCTTCTGCTGCAGAGATTGAAGATGTTGTGGGAACTATAAAGACTCGAGTGGATCCAGCAATCAATCAAGAGCTAGCTCGTGAATTCACCGCATCTGAGGTAAAAACTGCACTTTTCGATATGTACCCCCTTAAATCTCCCGGCCCTGATGGTATGCCTGCTCTTTTTTATCAACGGTTTTGGAATCTTGTTGGTGATAATGTTACTCAATGTGCTCTTAATTTTTTGAATAATCGCGTACTTGATTCCCAGTTGAATTATACACATGTGGTGTTAATACCTAAAGTGCCTAATCCTGATCTTATTACACAATTCCGACCTATTAGTCTTAGCAATGTCCTTTTTAAAATAGCCTCCAAAACCATAACTAATCGACTGAAACCTTTCATGAGTTCAATTATTTCAGAAACTCAGTCAGCCTTTGTCCCTACCAGACTCATAACTGATAACGTTTTAGTAGCCTATGAAATCAACCATTTTATTAAACAAAAGGTAAAGGGCAAAGAGAATTTTATGGCTTTAAAGTTAGATATGAGTAAGGCTTATGATAGAGTTGAGTGGCCTTTCCTGGACAAAGTGCTTGAGAAGCTGGGTTTTGAGCGAAACTTCATTGATTTAATTATGATGTGTGTGCGTACTGTGTCCTATTCTGTCCTTTTAAATGGTTCACAGCTCAACCCTTTTCAGCCGGAGAGGGGGATCCGCCAGGGAGATCCTCTCTCGCCTTACTTGTTTTTGTTTTGCACTGAGGCTTTTATTTCACTGATCCGTGATGCTGAGGAGAGGGAGGTGTTGAAGGGGATTGCGGTCTCCTCCAATGCACCTAGGATCTCTCATTTGCTTTTTGCCGATGATACTCTACTCTTTTGTCATGCTAATGCTGCTTCTGCTATGGAGATTAGTAGACTTTTAGACAGATATGCCTTGACTTCTGGTCAAGTTATAAATGTCGATAAGTCCACTGCGGTTTTTAGTAGGAACACGGGGAGTGCGAGGGTGGAGGAGGTGAGGGGTTTTCTTCCAGTTCGGGTAGTTGAGAAACATGAGAAGTACTTAGGTTTACCTACTGAGATGGGGAGGTCTAAAAAAGAGGTTTTTAGTTGGCTGAGAGAGAGGGTGTGGAATAAGGTTCAAGGGTATGAAAATAAATTACTTTCAAAGGCGGGTAAAGAGGTTCTTATAAAATCAGTAATTCAAGCGATTCCTACGTATGTTATGGGTTGTTTTAAACTTCCTGACTATTTGCTTCACGAGGTTGAATCCTTAATCGCTAAGTTTTGGTGGGGAAATGGTAAAGATAGGAAGATTCATTGGGTGAACTGGCATAGGCTTTGCGATAGTAAGAGAGATGGAGGGATGGGTTTTAGAGATCTCCGTTCTTTTAATTTGGCCATGCTTGGTAAACAAATCTGGCGTGTCATACAATACCCTGATTCACTCCTTAGTAGGATCTGGAAAGCAAAATACTTTCCAACCTCTGATATTCTAGATGCTGTTCCCAGAGCTACGGCTTCTTATACTTGGAAAAGTGTTTTATCAGCCATGGATTTGGTTAGAGCAGGAGTAAGGTGGCAAGTGGGGGATGGAAAAGATATCCTTTTATGGGGCAATAATTGGATACCTCGTGATTATAACTTACAGCCTACAACTCCCGATCTGTATGATCTTGGCGATGCTACTGTATCCAATCTTATTGATGCAGTAACGGGGGAGTGGGATGAGGTTTTAGTGCGGACTCTTTTTTGGGATCAAGACGCGGATTATATCTTGCAGATTCCGACTAGTACTGCGCAGGGTAGAGATATGCGCATCTGGCATTATACCAAATTTGGCGTTTATTCTATGAGCAGTGCTTACTTTTTGGCCCGTGATTTGCATCAGAAATTGCTTGATTCCAGGAATGGGGGAGGTAGTGGGTTGAATAGAGTAGATTGGAGTTGGGTTTGGAAACTTAATGTGCCTAATAAAATTCGTGTCTTTGTCTGGCGTTTGTTGAAACATGCGCTTCCCACTCTGGAAAATCTCAGTCGCCGTGGTCTGGTTCAAAACACTACCTGTCCTGTTTGCTTGTGTGCATCTGAGTCTGATTTACATCTTTTTAAATCTTGCCATTATGCGCGTTGTTTTTGGGCTTTGTCGCATTTGCCTAACTTCCTTTTGACAGCAGCCGTGGATAACATCCCTGACTGGGTGGAGAATGTGCGCAAAAAACTACCCAAGCATGAGTTTGAGCTGTTTGTTTCGTCCTGCTGGAGCCTCTGGTCTAGTAGGAACAAGCAAGTTTATGACGCAGCAGGGTATGATCTGTCAGAAGCAGTTCAGTTTATTCGTACTTATGTCCACCGATTTCAGTCAGCTAAAGCTAGTATGCAGCCCCCACGTGTTCCTGCACAGCTTCAGAAATGGAGTAAACCGCCCCCAGGTGTGCTGAAATTGAACTTCGATGCTGCCGTTCGAGTGTCTCAAGTCGGCAGTAACCTTGGCTATGTAATTCGGAACAGTGATGGAACAATTATTTCTTGGGGCTCAAAGTTTGTACGTTTCATTACCAATCCTGAAGTTGCGGAAGCTAAGGCTGCTCTGTTTGCTGTGCGGCGTGCTGTGAGTATGGGGGATCACACATTTCAACTGGAGGGTGATTGTTTGTCGGTGATAACACAGTTGCTGCAAACTACTCCGTCTCTTTCTTCTATTGGTGGTATCATTCAGGAAATTAAGTCACTCACCTCAGGCCGGTCCTTTACTTTTCATCATATTTTACGTACTTGTAATAAAGCTGCCCATTTGATGGCGCATGACTATAGGTCTGATTGTGAAGACATTACTTCTTTTCCGTTTGTAAACCCAGATATTTGAAGTTAATAAAAGATCTTCTTTCTCAAAAAAAAAGAATTGGAAATAGTGATCGACCTAGAAAAAATTGCACAGCACACAAACCGCCATACATGGAACAATGCATATAGGGAAAAATGGCACATCACATAGTGTAGAGTTGAAATCCAACAGCAAGCTGAAGAATTTATTGACAAAAATATATACTCTCACACACCAAATACAATTGAACTGTTTTGAATTTTGATCGCAAAAACAAAAAAAATGGTTCAGCCTTATTCAATACGATGATAGTATAGCTCTGTTATCTTCGTCTGAACTGAACTGAACTGAACTTAATGAAGCTGAACTGAACTTAACGGACCTGAACTGAACTGAACTGAACTTAACGGATCTGAACTGAACTGAAATGAAGGATTTTTTTAGTAATAGTAATAATAAATAATAATAATAATATAATAACAATAATAATATAATAATAATAATAATATTATTATTTATGGTTATTATTTATTATCAACATATAGTTAAATCCATTCCATTTTAAACTATTTAAATTGCCTTATATATTTTTCGAATTCCGACCAGAAAAAACAAACACACTTTAAAAAAATGAACTTATATGGATGAACTTTGACTATAAATTATTTTTAAATTAAATTTTAATAATATATAATAAAATTGGACTATGAAATATATGTAATTTAATTTTATTATATTTATTTTATATAATTTAAGAGTCATGTGTTATCAAAGTATACAAAATCAAATCAATTACTAGTACTAGAATTCAAGTGGAAATTAATTGATTCGAGTGAAAATGGGAGCACAACTTGTCTCTCGCGCCTCGACTCCCTTCCAATTTTGCGTGTTAATAAAATTTTAATTATAATTTTTTTAAAAAATAATGTTATTAAAAATTAAAAAATCTAAATAGATTTAATGAGCATGAACTGAACTGAACTTAATGAGGCTGAACTGAACTGAACTTAATGAAGCTGAACTGAACTGAACTTAACGAGCCTGAACTGAACTTAAAATAATCAATTTTCAGACGAAAAGATCAGAGCTTATGTTCACAAAAATTGATCAATCCCAACAATATTTTGATGTGGGATGGGACCGGATGTGATGTGACCTATGAAGCCTGAATACGAATAGGATACGAATACGAAAAAACGGCAAGATTCAAAATATCAAAATACGAATACGTTATAAAATATATTTTTTTAATAAATATATTTTTGTATAATAATATATATGTATTAAAATTAAAAAACAATTCCATCTTAAATGCAACAAGAGAAGAGACCATAACAAGGAGCATTGCTGGAGTCATAAGGTTGGTTTAGCGGTAAGGAATTGAGATATTGAAGGAGAGATGCATGATTCGATCCTCAGCGGTGGCGGAGTTATAATGTTGGTTTAGATATGGAGAAATAAGGTGGTTTAGAAAGTTTGTATAGTGTAGAAGTAGTTGTAATATTTGCCATTTAATAATAATAATAATAATAATAATAATAAAAAAAGAGTACATTGCTCACTCGTCCAACTCCATTAAGCATCAAAAATGTGGAAACTAATAAAAAATACTTCATAAAAAAACAAATAAAAAAATAAGCATTAATCATCAAAGGTGTGAAAAACTAATAAAAAAATAAGCATTCAGCAGCAAAAGATGTGAAAAGCTAATAAAAAAAAGCAAGCAGTATAAAAAAAATGTTTTTGTATCGTTTTCGACCGTATTGTTTTTAATACGTTTTTTAACTAAACTTTCTTTAGTAGGTAAACGTTTTTAGGCTTCCTAGGATAGGACCCAATTCCTAGAAAATCTAGACGCACATGTGTTGAGTGCTCCTGGGGAAATAGAGTGTGGCAAATGGTTTGGAATTGCACTCTTTTAAATTTTTTGGTAGCAAGAAATTGAACGCTCTTTACCATGGAGGTACTAAGTCCTTGGCAAGTCAAGATAAAAGGCGAAATTGCATAGTTGATTTTGATTGACAAGAAAGATTGAATAGACTAAAAGAGCATGATTCAATTGGATCTTGATATATGGAACCGTACCTTTGCTTGAACTAGTAGAGTATATATGTTGAGAAAGTGGCGGTTGGTATGGGGAGGTGAAGTTTAGGGGCTGCGCTAAGGGAGAGGAGGAATTTTTTTCTAACTCTTTCTTTGTTGTAGGTTCTGGGAGGATCTATGAAGGGAGCAAAGGTGGAGAACCTCTTGGTGTTTCTACGGGGCTTCCGATGGTTGGCATAACTCTATTGCTTGTTTGGTGTCCGATTTGGTGAGTGATTTGGGGAGGGGAATAGACCTTCGGGTGTTTTAACTTTTTCCGAATTTTAATCCGAGGACTTGCACTTCTAAAGTAAAAATTTCGGAGAGATCTTGTCCTTTTTGGTTGATTTATCTTTTTGGCTTGTTAGTCTCATGTTGGTGTGACCTCAAATTGCTTGCCACTTGTCGGTTACGTGAACTTAAGAAGAGGGTTAGTGTTAACATAAGTCGTAATCATCCCGCAATTGCAAAGATGGACCTTGACATTTGATAAAACTTCGGATGTTCCTAACTTAAAGTTGTTCTTTTTAAGTTCACTTTCTGGCATAGGGTGTATAGCGTGACCACATGAGTTCTTTGGGTCGGTGTTGTGTGTGTACCTCGGGTTGGTGGGGGTGCGTGTGTTTTTGCGCCTTTCGTGGTGTGGTGTTGATCCGTTTTACTCCTTGCGGTTTGGTTATCTATTGATGTTACTCGGTTCGGTATTTCACCTTGGCCTTGGCCTCAACTATCTCGGTGTGCCTTGTGGTATTTGGATGGTTCAAAGGTGTTGATGTTTTGACCTTGCGGCCTTCATGGAAGCTTCTAGTTTAGATCCAAAGGTTTTGTTTTGGTTGTTAGTTGCAAGCTTTTTCGCTAAAGTTGTCGTCCTTCTTTTCGATTTTTGACATTTGGTAGCTTGTACTCTCTCCTCCAGCATTTCTTGTACTCCGCTATTTATTAATAAATTTTAGCCGATAAAAAAAAAGTGAGGCTTTATTTTATTTCCTTAACATGTTTGCGTCTGTTGTTAGCAGAAGATAATGCAAGTACGTACGATGACTCATGATCGATCAGTGCTAGTTTTGTGTAATTGATTGATGTATTCTGAGTTGGATTTAAATTATTATTATTGGATCGATCGATCGATCTCAGCTGGTTTCCAACGAACGTGCATGGAGATAATGGGGATTCCATGTTATTACAAGACTACCAATAGACAGTGAGATCTCATCACGCAGATAGATAGAGAATGCTAGTACTACTTTTCTTCTGCAGCTTGGGGCTTGCCACACAAGATCCAGACACGAGAGCGTTATGTTTCCCCTTATCTATAACATTAGAATCCTATATAATCGCTCTGGCCCGCCAATAATATATTACTTTGCCATTTTAAATGTCTGTTAAAAAAATGTCATTCGAAAACATTACATTTTTTAATTACTAGGAAAAGTGAAAACCAATTTTTTTTTGTTTCAGAAAAAAAAAAATTGAAAATTATACTCAATTTATACTATACCTTCCTACTTTATTAGATTTTTTAAAAACTGTGAAAAATAACACAGTGGAACGGAAATAGTATACTGTATTTAACTTTATCATTATCTTCTACTCAATCCCATATTCTCATCCTCAACCACATTTTCTAATTCTGTTTCAACTGTTTACGTATGCCATTACCACGTGCCATTTTATCTTCATTAGCCGTGCCGACCCCTCATATTTTTCATATACTATACTACTTTGCTTTGAAACGATCTGTTTGGAATTCTTTTCTTTTTTCTTTTACAATTATTACTCATAAAGTGGGGGTTTCAATTCGGGTTTGATCCCTGGACTTAATTGGACCGATCGACTGTCCTCATTGATCAGGTTCCCATAGCTAATTAATTTTGTTGGTGAATCTTCAACTGTGTTTACAGATGAACTCAATTGCGATGTGATCTGCAATGGATCTGATGGACGGACTAGATCAAGTTGATCCATTTGCTAGGTATAAAGGTGACATGAGAATATGGATAACAAGTTTGACGAAATTATTTGATAAGGCGTTCATATTATGTAAGTTGACAAAAAAAAGTGACTTTACTATTGTAATTGTCGTTGTTATTAATCGATGTTTACTACCATAAATGAAAATAAAACGATGTTACTGATATATATCCAACCATAGGAGTACTTATCTTCTACTATCACTTATGTAGAGAATAAAAAATAAAATGTCAATTAGAATAACAGTAGATCCATTGCATTTTACCAAAACTTGATGCTAATCCGACAGAGAGCACTGTAGAACAAGTTGTTGATGAGCCCACAAGTTACGGTACTGCTTAATTTGTGAAAGTCTGTTGCATGCCAAGAGACACACTAGCTTTTTACC
The DNA here is from genome assembly GCA_028274465.1 of Plantago ovata. Lineage (NCBI taxonomy): Eukaryota > Viridiplantae > Streptophyta > Magnoliopsida > Lamiales > Plantaginaceae > Plantago > Plantago ovata. Next base: position 19,227,084 of record CM051455.1, on the reverse strand, counting down.
CTTAGTGGTATCAAAAAAAAATTAATGGTTCCAAATATAATATGCTCTTAGTTGTAAGTTGTAACCATATAGTAAGGCTGCATTGGATCTAATATCAAAATGGTCCAAGAAACAATTTTTAAAAATTTCCTTTCCGATCGGGACGTTTTCAGAAATTGAAGTTAGGGACTGCTCAAATCACATACTACTACGTATATAGCACTGTATTGGAAGTTCAGGGGCCAAATTTTAAAATAATGAATATATTACATATAAATTTTTTCTTTTTAAAAATGTTAGGGTAGGAGGGAGGACTTTCCCCAGACATCTGGTTCCACTCTTGATTTCAACAATACTAAGATGATGTGTACCGTAAAGAAAAAAAAAGGTACTAATACGTATTATCAGTTTATCACTAATGTATCTTGAAATTCAAATATACACTAAAATTGAAAGAGTTATATCCATTTGTCAAAAAATCAGTGATTACAATCGGAGTCTGATATGACCATCAGAACAAAGAATTTGGGACCTCAAAATGTGAGAAATAATCTACAAGGAAAAAAAAAGAAAAAGGAAAAGAAATGTAATAGACATGTCAATTTTGTCAAAGTACTTACTAGCATTATTAATTTTTTAATTATTAATTATATAAACCTAATAAATAATTAGTCAAGGTGATGCCACCTTGACGCAGATCAAGGGTTCACTATCATCATTTTCCTGAGGCACCGTGTCACCACACCCCCCGCACGTGAGCAACTGGGCTCTGATTGCTTGGTACTTCCAGTCCGTTGTCCCCACCACATACAGCATCAATCCGGCACAGCACACTTGGGCCGATAGCAATCCTATCCAAAGCCCACTGAACCCAACTCCCAGTACAAACCCAAGCCCAACCGCCACCGGCATCCCCACTAGGTAAAATGCCCCCAGGTTCACGTTTGCCGCTGTCGAAGGCCGGGCTGTCCCCCGAACGACCCCACACCCAACCGTTTGTGGGCAGTTCCCAAGCTCGCACAGCCCCAAAATAGGCAGGGCGATAGATGTGAGCTTAATAATGTTTACGTCATCCGTGTACATTTGAGCCCATGAGTTCCTCATAGACGTTGCGAATGTCATAGCTGACAAGCCCATCAGGCCCGATAAAAAAATGGACACGATGGCAGACACGCGCGCCTTATCAGGCCGGTTTGCGCCAAGCTCGTTTCCTACCCGGGTGGATACTGCCAACCCTAAGGATGAGGGGAAAACGTAAAGAAATGAGGTGGTCTGGATCAAAACACCCATAGATGCCACGGTGGACTTGGGGTCCACTAATAGCCCACACATAACAATCATGATTTCGTACCACCACCATTCAAGACAGACAGATACACAGCTCGGAGCGGCTAGCTTTACTAGTGGCGCCCATCCTGAAAAGCACTTCCGGCTCGGTTTCGTCCATGTCGGCTCGTGAAGCCCCTTCGCCCATATGTAGAAGACGAGTGCGATTAGCACAACGAAATTTGAGGCTGCTGAGGAAGCGGCCACTCCGGATACACCGAGGTTGAGTTTACATACGAAAACGTAATTTATGGGCAAATGGATAGCAGTTCCAACAAGTGATGCGAGGGTTAAGGGATGGGTTATGCCTTGTGCGCGAAGATATATCCGTATGGGGTGTATAAACGAATTGGCGATGAGATCAGGGAGGGAAAATATCAAATATGTGTGTGCCAAGCGCGTGATGTTTGGGTCCTGATGTAAATATAGCAACACAGTAGAAATGTTTAGCCACAGGAACGCTATAGGAACGGAGCAGGCTAGCAGGAACAGAACGGCTCGCTGGAGAGTTAGTGAGAGTAGCTTAGGCCTGTTGGCGCCGAACGCTTGGGAGCATAAGGGCTCCATGCCGAGGGACAGACCGGATAAGACTGAGTAGCCCGTAATGTTGGCGAAGGCCAAGGCTAAGGAGCCGGCAGCTAGTTGGATGTCGCCGAGATGGCCCAAGAACAGCATTGAGATCATGGAGCGAGAGTAGAATATGAGTGCTGTGAGGGCTATTGGGAAGGCGAGGGAGAGTAGAGACTTTGTTTCGGTTATGAGATCGGAGGCCGTGATATTGTGCTGTTGATGAGGTTGTGCAGTTTTATTGGGTTTGAGAGTGGTGCAGGTGGTGGGTAGAGCAATTAGATCCAGGTAGAGGTGGCCTTGTTTTTGGTCATGATCCGGGATGGTAATGGTGATACTGCTGGGACTGTTTGCGTTGGGATTGCACATCGTGATCGATGATCACGCCGGGTTACCGACTGTTGATCAGGTTGGTGTTAATTATATGGAAGGGTTGGGAGATACTCTCGTGAAGAGCACTCTTACTGCAGGGTATGGATCGATAAAGAACTAGCAGTACTCACTCGGAGCTTGAAACTTAAGCACCACCTGTGTATATATAGAAGTAGATTATATAATCTGTGAGTATGGGTGGGTTATATGGCAAAGTTGTGTAACGCTTGGGCTATTAATAGAAGGGCTGGCTTAGGTGTTATGTTGGACTTTCAATGGACCTTTTCTTTAATTTTCTCTTCTTTATTTTCCCAATTTTCTAACTCAGAGGGCTGAGATATTTATTTGATTTGACCTTGTAAATTGTTCAAGGTGTAATGGACAAATGGTAAATGGTTGGGGTAGCCGGTAGGGTACGTACGGTGGATGGGGTATGTTTTAAGAAAGTGATACTGTTATACGATGTTATATAAGAAATTTGCACAAAATTTACAATAAAGTCATTACAAAATCAACATTTGAAGGTGTTACCGAGCGAGGAATAATGTTTTTTGTTTAAATTTAAAATTTACTTAAATCGTGACAAGTATAGCTCTTTGAAGGGTGAGTGTTCTGCAGAACCTATCTTGATGGGTTGGAGTGGTCTTTTTAATTATTTATTTATTTATTTTGGAAAATTCTTTCTTTTTATTTCAATTATTTTGGGTGAAAGAGTTGTCATCTTGGAATTGTAATTTGCAACAACCTTTTATAAACTTATGCGGATTTGTTGGTTTGAAGTGTCGTCAGGAAAATTTGGCAGTTCCCATATATAGATAGTCTGTGTTGTTACAATTTCCAACACTTCATTTCTCAAAGGGCCGGCAAGGGAGGGGCATGCAGAATGGGCTTATATACTTTCTTAATTTTACGATATACTCCCTCATCCTATTTTCAAGTACTAGGATAAAGAAAGATACTGGAGTACAACTTCAATATTTTGACTATAGGATGATTTCATCCGAGTAACTTTTATAATATTCTAATAACATTTGGATTTTTAATAATTCGTATATTATTTTGAAGGATAAATTTTGACCTGTTAAAAAAATATACTCCAACGGAGAATTATTAATTTGTATGTGAATGGCACTCTCATTTTTTTTTAGAGTTTTGGTGTTTATTTGTGTACTTTTATTTGAATACACATTATACCTTTACCCTCCTTTTTTTTTTTTTCAAAAGAGCAAATATATTAGACTGATAAAGAGTTACTTGTTACAAATCGAGAGTACGTAGAATACTTGTCCAAAGCTACTAAATTATTTAACCAAAAGGGACATAGATCCCAAACAAAACGAAAACTACTAGATGGGGTGGGGGAAGTGTTTCCAAAGGTCTTCAATCGAGCTTCATTTGCTAGCTTATCTGCTACGGCATTGCACTCCCGATAGACAAATAGGTATTCAACTTCTGCTAATCTGCTGAGACTCTAACTAATTTCTTCCAAAAATGTATGTTGTTGATGTTTTGTTGCTTGGCCCCTATTGAGACAAGAAAACAAAACTTGTGAGTCTGTTTGTACTAGTAAGTTTTGACAATTAACTTGTTAACAAAGAGATAATCCACATTTAAGGGCATAAAATTCTGTTGTAGCAGCATCAGTTCTACCTAAATGTTGCGCTCCTACCATGATAAAATCACCATTGTTATTGCTAATTATCGCCCCTACCCCGGCTTGCCCAGTTAAAGGATCCACAAAACCATCGACATTTAAGCACAGAGTACCGAGTTTGGGGGGCTACCATTGACAGTGGACTAACACTTTAACCGGCTTAATTTTAATAGGGAAAGCTGACAAGTGATCATGCAAGGTTATCTGGAATCTTTGTTCAAACACAGAGTTGACAAAAGGTTTTTGCGCAAAAAGAGATTCATTCCTAGATTTCCAGACTAACCAACAGAAAATGAGCCAAGCTTTTGATCAAAATCCGTCAAGGAGTTGTTAAACATTAAATCACAGAAAGAAGAAGGTGGGGGGCCAGAAACAGTGAGAGAAAAATTTGCTCGTGCCACATATAGAGTAGAACAAGAGAAAAAAAGATGGTCAATTGTTTCTGTGTGTTGGTGACATAGAGCACATAAATCTGAAGTGACTAGATTAATTTTACATAAAAAGTCAGCAGTAGGTAATTTATCAAGACAAGCAAGCCAAATAAAGAACTTGATTCTAGGTAGCACTTTCAATTTCCACACTCTTTGCCAAGGTCAACAAGGGCCAGTGGTAGCAAAACTATTAATCAGAAAGTTATAAGCACTATTTATCGAAAAATTTCCACTGGGGTTAAATCTTCAAATAATAACATCATTACACGGAAGAGTGGGTAAAGGGATACCTAAAACTTCTTCAACTATTTCCTGCTGGATTAAGTTTTGGAGTTTAGAAATATCCCAAGCACTATTTGTAATGAAGTTATCAACTGAAAGATTAGGGTCAGTGTACTCACTGGTAAATTTTTTTAAAATCTTATTATTACACCAAGCATCATACCAGAAACTTGTATTAGAGCCATCACCTATTTTCATAGCATGACCCGCAATAAAATATTCTTTTAATTTGATAAGATTTTTCCAAAACCAACTACTTTGTGGTCTAGAAACTGCTTCAAGGAAGGGAGTATTAGGAAAATATTTGGCTTTATAAACCTTGAACCAAAGAGAGTTTGTGTTTTTAGTAAGGTTCCAGAGATGTTTCATACCTTCACCCTCCTTTATCAACATTGACTATTAATAAAATGTTGGGTGGGACTGGTACAAAGTGAAACCCCATAAGGTGTTGGGTGAAGACGTTGCCGACACCTTTAACAAAACTAATCACATAGTAAACTTGCAGCGGATAAGTAAAGACTCATTGATTTCAAATCTAATCAGTCCCTAAGAATTGTCTAGGAAAGTCTTCCGACTTTATACTAACAATGACAGTTTTTATTGATGATCTTGAAAGCCTAAACATCCTAGTTAGAAACTTCACTCGAGAAGAGAAATTAGCTACACTAATCACTCATCTATCCTAGCAATGAATTAAATAGTCTCATAACTAGTTGCAAAAGACACACAGAAACAAATAAGACGTATAGAAGCACGGCAGAATGTGTTTTCGTGTGTATGTTGTAGTCAACTTCATACTTGCATACATATAAGATCTTCAATAATTCTTCACAAATTCGTCTTCTACATGTCTTGATCAAGCCACAAGGTAATTTCCCATGTACATTCCACAACTTGAAAATCTTTCCTTGAGTTTCCACTCTGTGTTTTTGGCTCCTTCCTTATTAAAGATTACACTAGATTATTTCTCCATATTTTAATGCTTTCTTGTTTGCTTGGCCATCACTCTCCATATTAGGGTCCTTGTAACGGCACGACACAACCTTAAAACCTTGAACTAGGTTGCTTGTTAAGCAAGATAAAATATAATAAAGTGTCAAGCATCAATCATGCTAGTGTCAAGAGCTAAACAAACGAGGTGTCAACGACACCTTTTCTTGACACTAAAATACTTGCACTAACAGTTTCACTAGTACATAAGATATGAACTTACACTTGTTCAAATTGTATAGCTAGATGTCTCAAGAACACTTTTATGTCCGCCGACCATATATGTACGACTATACATGATCTATTGAACTTGTGCGCGAGCGCGATGTGAGTATACAAAAGTCGGACACAAGAAATGCAACTGTTACATGTTGGTTCCTCAGCTATAAAAAAAGGTCTCTGAATCAGTGTGGGCTGAGAAGAGGCATAGGAAATCAGCCTTTAATTCTCTACTCCGCCTTACTATTCTTCCTCATTACCTTTTTTCATTAACCAGGCATCCGTTTCGCGGGGAATTGCTAACTTGTGCGGTTCGTAGTTTTAGTTGAACGTTGTGTTCTGGGAGCCAAACAATCGACTTCTCAAAAACTGTAAGTTAGAGGATGTATTTGTTTTACGGTACATGTGTCAATTATTGTTGTTGAAAAGCGGTCGAATTCTATTTCATATTATTTATTTATATATATATATTTAGCTAATATATTTTGAAATTTTCTTATTCTATCTAACAGTTTTAGCGTTGGTCAAAGTGGGGCGAACTCCATAATCGGTTTTGTGTTTTCAATTCGTTTCCCACAATCGGTACCGGTTCAACCGGTCCAGCCAGACGCTAGTGCACATATACATAGTCCTATGATTTGACACGTTTGTTAACAGACTAATTAACATAAGAGAATGTTACACGTACAATAAATATTCATATCGGTGGTACTTCCTTAATTTGGGGGTAATTAACTACTACTAGTATGAATTAAGAATAAAAACTGTCGCTTTGACAGTACATTTAACTAGTGTTTAATACTAGAAGAAAGTGGACTACTACTACATACAGTACAAGACCAGATTGTATAGTATTCCTAACTTGATAACATTAATAATCAAAATATATGGGACTGATGTTTCATAAAAGCCGGTACTATATTAATAATGGCATAACTTGGCAGTTTTTTTCAGAAATACTACTACTACTCCAGTGACATGATCAGCCCTGGCGTCGAGTCACACTGGTGTCCCACATTTGCTGCTTTTATTTGTAAAGTTTCAATTACAATTTTTAAATCCATAATGGCCGTACTCATTTCAATTAAACACACCATTAATTTCAGCTTTCTGCACTTCTCTGAGCTGGGCAATCACTTTGGCTCCTTACCTGCTGAAGAGTTCTTTCTTCCCTAGCTTTACATGGCTCACAACACCATTTTACTAGTGCCAGTGTTTCCACTCTTAAATTCATTTTCTTTTCTGAAAAAATAAAAGTAGAGAAAAGGGTTGGGGTTGGTGGGTGGGAGGATTAATCACTGGTATTTTCGTCTGACATTAATTTCAGTTCCGTCCAGTTCTGTTTAGATTCTGATGACAGTGTTTTTTACACTATCATTCGGTTCTTTTTCACCAATTTAGCTATCCTCTTGCATGCATTTTAGTGCATTTTGTTAGAATAGTGCCACGTTTCCATTTTCTTTGATATTTTCAGATTTTAGGTGAAAATCGCATTTTTGGATATAAATCATGGCGAAACAATGAAGTTTTGGTGCAACGAGATCACCCGTGGTGTATCAAGGAGTACCGGGACGAGTTTCCAGGCCAAAAGGCCAAGTTTCGGAGCTCAAAACCGTGCCCAAGGTCAAGAATCGAGGATTCAGAGGAAGAAAAGGCACGGGCAACTCTCTGCCCGTGCCAGGCGCACCGCCTGGTGTCCGGCGGTCCGCCGCGTGCCAGACTGTCCGCCGCGGAGCTGCTGAAAGCTACTATATATAATTTTAAAAGTTGCGAATTTTCATATCTTAGATCATTATTTTGCAGACTTAAAACCTAGAACTTGTTCTGGGTATTTTTTCTCTTAGAATCATTGTTTGTTACCGATTTTGGAGCTTGAGTAGAGATTTGGACATCAATTGATCTCACCTTGCTAGATCTTTGTGAGTTTAGCAATTTACCGGAGATTGACAACCTTTGGTGGTAACTTTGTATCTCACAATTTCTGCTATTTATCTTTCAATTCAACTATGTTTTCTTATATGATTGCTATTGTTGTTTACGATTTTGATATGAGTAGCTAAACATCTAGTTGGTGATAGTATGTAAATTCGTAGCTAGGGTTCATATTATGCATGATTGAGTTTATGAGTCTTTTACTTGTTTTATTGTTATATTCGAATCTTTGATCCGACTAAGCCAATACCTTCGTAGAAAAGTGTTAGAAACACTAGGACAATTCAAGATCATCGTTTTCAATATCTTCGATTACAAGTATTGCTTGAACTAAGACTGACAACCTTAGCCAAGTATTAGTATAGATAGGAAGCTTTCAAAATACACGTCTACAAATCTGTTTTTGGTGTTTGTTAATTCGAATTACTTTTAAAGCAGTACGAGTTGCACTTCATGCGTAATTAGAACTTGATGCTTAGAATGCGAATACTATCACCAGCTCTCATCTTATATTGTTAAGTCAAAGCTAAGTTAAATTTATTTTCTGAATTTATATAGTTAGTTATTTAGTTAAAGCTAGTTTAGTCCCTAGAGATCGACACTCGAGGTCATCTTACCTCTGCACTACGTGTTTTGTGTAGTTGTGAGTTGCCTTTTGGCTAAAACAAATTTATTTGATTGTTCGAGTCTGACAATCTCGTTCATCAGATTCGTTCAGTGTTGAAACTCATTAATTTCAGTTTTGTATTTTATACTACAAATAAATTCAATTCAGTTCAGTTCTGTTCAATTTTGTTCATACGAAAAGAATGATTTCTTATTCTTCACAACTCTAGAGGCCTCTCACAAACTCAAAGCCAACATGCCGAGAAGTTTAATGTAGTAATCTCCGAAATAATTTTGTATCTCTTTTTTAGTACTCCAGTTTTCAGTCGTCTCAAAATATAACTTTTTTGTTTTTAAAGAAAGATGGAGTTTTAGAACCCACCTCAATCACTCATGTATTTAACCCAAAATAAATAAATAAATTCAAGAATCTATACTATGTGCAATTGGAAAACATTACCTTTGAGACTTTGACTCTTTTTAATTTCTATGACTCTCACCATATCTCTAAAAGTTGGTATAAACGCGTTGGAGAAGATAGAAAATGGTATAAACTCATAAATGTACACTATATACACATGAACTATCTGTCTCAAAAGCCATCAAAGCACTTAAATTGCATGTGAAGTCCAATTCTAAGTGAAGTATTTGTATTACGTTGTGGCTGCATGAGCAATTATAGAAAAACTTAATTGAGGTGCATTGTGGAAAGAGCAACTTTTTATGCTAAAACTGGAAGTGTCTTCAACATTTCTATTTGTGTCAAAGAGAAGGAACCCCAGGTTCACAACTGTCAAGAATAAGAAAGCCAAGTTGGGAAGCTACAAAGAATATTCTCTGGATTTTATTCTACTAGATATACTCGTATAAAACTAACATAAATAAAAGAAAGTCAGAAAACTGATTATTAGGGACAACTAAGATAGTCATTCTCAAAACATACCAGTTTTATTTTACATTATATTATATTTATATTTTAGTTCAAAATCATTGCTTTTTGAGTTGACCAACACTTATTTACAAGTGTACCATCACCTAAAACACTCTCAACCAAACAAGTCATAAGGAAAATAAATAATTTTTCTCAAAATAAAATAAAAAATATGTAAATTAAAAAAAAAACCTAAATAAAAAAAAATACTAATTTTTTTTAACCATCTTCTTCCTTCTTCCCCAATGCCCTTGTACTGGAAAATAATTCCGGTACCGGAGCTTGAACTTGCGGAGCTCCAGATCGGAGCTCGCGGAGCCAGGAGCTATAACAACTCCACATCGAAGCTGTTAGCTTCGATCGGACCTGCATAGAAGCTATTAGCATCGATCGGAGATGTTATAGCTCCGATCTGGAGCTGTTGCAGCTCCAGATCGGAGATGGCAGAGCGCCGATCGTGGAGCTCTACCGGAGCTCCGATATTGGAAAAAATAATGGTACCGGAGTTTTAGAGAAGATGATGATGTTTTTTATATTTTATATTTTTATTTTATCATTTTATATAGATTTTTTAAAATTTTAAAGTTTTTTTTTTAATCCTAAGGAGTGTTTGGCGGATGAGAAATCCAATATTGGAACAGTAGGCCAGTCAACATTTTGGACTAAAATGTAATTGTTAAACGAAGCTGATCCTTTTCGTAATTAGGGGTGCTAAGAAGGTATATAAAAAAAAGAACCCATAAAAAATCACTAACAACGATTGATGAAATCTTCATAAGTTCTTGACGAATAGTAAGAAAATCCAAGATCTCAATGCCGAGTTTGCAATTGAAATTGGATGGTTTTCGACCATGTCGCCATTATAAATCTTACTACAGACCACGGGGAGTAAGATAATGTGTCCGAGTTCAAGTTACTAAAGGTATATACTACTCATTACTACTACAGTATGTGTTTGAGTTCAAGTTTATAATCATTTGACTATCACTACAGAATATTCCATGAAAAATTGTAGGAATAAATCAGAGGACAGTTTTGCTCCCCAAAGTTTGAGCGGGGTTATGTGTGCAGTGTGTGTTTGTTATTGTATACTGTATGCATTTTGTGTATGTTTTCATTATGTTTGTTCCACAACTTTCAAAAGTGATCAAATTTGGTCCACCCCTCAAACTTACGTAGACTTGACTAAATGTGAGTTTTATTTGAATGCGTTAACGGTGTGTCTCACCAGGTTAGCCCAACAAAATTGAGCATTAAATTAAATTAAACAGTCATTTTGGATTACATCTTATCTGACAATATATATACTCCATCCATACTCCATACTCCATCCATTTTTCATTTTTCACGTACTAGAACAACAAAGTATAATTTCTAATTAATCACCATTGACCTAATCGATTTACTTCGTGATCACTAGAGCTTTTTTCTAATTAAGTAGATCTTTCTAATTAAGTATGAAAGTGAATTTTTTTAATCCCTCACGGTTAAGAAGAAAATCTAATCACTTCGTTTGGAACAAAGATACCATAACCCGCGGTGTCAATAGTCAACCAGTAGTACGATTAATTGATTAGACACGTAAATCTCCAGAATCTATTACTAATCATTTCATTAATTTTAATGATTCGGTATTAGTGGTTTGAGATTTTATACCAAAGCTTTATTTATTGGTCAACTCGGACTTGTTCGTCAACACACGACATGATTAACCTCAAGCTCAGGTAGTTTCTTTTCGGTAGGGCAATACAAGTGTCAATCAATACAAAATCACAATACACACAATTACACCCACGGGCGGATCCAAAAGTTTTCCTTAGTAGATGCGAATATATGTTATATATATTAATTATTATATTAATATATAAAAATTAATTTATTATTAAAAATATTAATTAATGACTAATTATAACGAATTAGCGTACATTAAAATCATCTAACTTATCAGTAAGCATATCAACTGCATTATCAGCTAGTTTTGCTAATCATAACCGTACAAAAGTCATATATAAAGATGGTTGAATAGTAATAGGGGAAAAAATACATAAATGGACCAACAATAACAACTAATTACATAAAAACCACCTCAAACAACATTTACAAAATGCTCGGTCGTTCATAGCATCCGGACCTCAAAAACTCGCTAAATTGTATTTAATGAAGATTTTGGAAATCCACGTACAGAAATGGACCTCAAAATCTCGCTCAGCTGGATCTAATAGCAAATTTGACACCCGGAAGCTAGTTTCAGCCACTGGAACTAGCTAAAACGAACATTACAAACTCGCTAAACTAATATTTAATGAAGATTTTGGAAATCCACCTACATAAATGACCTCAAAATTTCGCTCAACTGGATTTAATAGCAAATTTGACATTCGGAAGCTAGTTTCAACCACTGAAACAAGCTAAAAATGACCGAAACAAGTTGAAACTAACTGTTAATTTTAAATTTTTCTTGAAATGAACCTTTAAAACTACTTCCTCCGTTTCATTAAGAACTTCTTAAGGGGACTATTCATCGCGACCTTTGACCTCGTATAGATTTTAAATTAAACTGTATCAGTATAAATTAAAAGTTGATTATGAAAATATACTCCATTTAATTTCATAATATAATTTTATTATATTTTTCTCTAATGTAATTTAGGGGTTATACGTGGTCAAAGTTCGCGATGAATAGTTTCCTTAGAAATTTCTTAATGAAACGGAGGAAGTAGTTGTTAATTTTATAAAATGGTTAAATTAACTCTAAAAACTTATTTATGCTAAACTAAAAAAATTAAAAAATATGAAAACTAAAATTATAAAAATATAAATCATTATTTTAACCAAAACAATAGTTTCAGATTAGTTTCAACACATAAAAGCTAGTTTAAGACAAACTCTAGTTTCAAACAAAAGCTAGTTTCATAAACCAGCTAAAACTAGTTTAAACTAACTATTAATGTTAGTTTCAGCATTATAAAATGTTAATTTCATTAGTTTCAACAACAAAAATGCTATTTTTATTTGTTTCACCAACAAAAATGCTAGTTTCAGCAGCACAAATGCTAGTTTCATTAGTTTCAACAACACAAATGTTAGTTTCATTTGTTTCAACAACACAAATGCTAGTTTCCATTAGTTTAAGCATCATAAGTGCTAGTTTTCAGCCACAAAAATGTTAGTTTCAGCAACACAAATGCTAGTTTCATTAGTTTCGGCATCACAGTTGAACACAAAAATGCTAGTTCATTATATTCAACAACACAGATGCTAGTGTCATTAGTTTCAGCAACACAAATGCTAGTTTCATTAATTTTTTATATAAATATTAATTAGTTAGAAATAAATAGTTAAATATAATTAATTAGTAATTAATTAACCCTAATGGATGTCAAAACCACCATCAAAATCCATAGCGAGAAAAATGGAGTTCAGATCCAATTTAGCGAGATTTTTCAGAGTACTTGATTAGATTTTAGGGCACCAAAAAATAGATTAACTTTTTTTGTAAGAGGTTTTTTAAGTTGGTCGTTTTAGCAATAAGGTGTTCTAGAGTTGTAGTTTTATGTAATTTTCTGTAGTAATAGAGATGAAACAAAAAGGTGTCATGATATTGAAACAAAACGAAGTGGTGATTTTCTCTGTATATGTAAATGCAATGGACTATATTGTTAGTGTCATGTGAGAATACAAAGCTCTTTTGAAACTAAAATCTACCCGACTCGATTCATGCACGCCTCCCGTATGCTATTCCATGAATTAAGACTTTACAAAAGTTTGCTTCCCAGTAAGTCTACAAATGTAGGCATGCATGCAACTAGAAGTCTTACCAACATTCTACATTCCAGAGGGACAAAATCTCCAATCTTATTCTTTCCACACTAAATACATGGTTGAAAAGCAACCTCCCCTCCTTATTAAATCTAATTAAACGAACGGAAGAAGAATAATAATTAATTCCATGCTTGATTGAAGGTCATATATATAGGCCTTGTCATATGTATGCAAAACTCTAAAATTGATCTCATTTGACAATCAGTAGTTCAGTACTGTGGTCTATGTTACAGATAATAATCTCTCTTTAATGTTAAAAAGCAAAAAGGAGCAAATAGATATATTAACAACTTTTGGTAAATGGTCCATTGAAATTAAGGTAGTTGATCCATGATCATTTGTAATTATTCCTAGTAGTATTATATTTCACCTTAATTAATATAATTATCATATGCGTTTTGTTACCTATAACTTCAATTCCAGAAAGCAGGAACCAATCACCGACTTGGTTAAGCCATAATTCTCTAATTGGCAGGCCCACCAGCAGATTGATCACATTAACATTAGGTGCAGGTTCAACATGGTTTATGTTCAACGTTAAAACTGTTGATCTTGTATATATTTGACGAATTCATTTACTTATTATTACTAGCAGTTTAAATCTTTTTAAAGTTCTAGTAGTATATTTATTTTCTCCACTCCATTATAGATACATGTGTATGTGTACGATGTGGGTAAATTCTTATATGAATCCGGTCTATACTATATAAATAAGTTCATAAACCATATGGTTCACAATCAGCCTCATCACATGCATTTTTCAAGAACCACATCGTACGTACACAACTTACCCACAAAAGTTATATAACATACCTGATTCATACTTCATATAATAAAACTAAGAAAACTAAAGCATAATGCAATATAGCAAAGCAATTTCTTTTTGCTATCTGTATTAGGACTAGGACAGACGCAGGCCACTATGGAAAAATCTCACACTAGCTTGGATTGAGTCGTAATAGACTTACTAATATGAACCATAGTGTAGTGTAATAACCTGATTTTTGGCTTTAATACGTAAGTTATTTTAAGGAATACAATCGAAATATCACATGGCTAAATACGTGTACTCCGTATATAAATTACACAAACCATCCCTGAATTTATTTATTTTTGTAATTTGGAACGTTTTTCAAGCATTGATTATGATCCTTGTGATTAATGATGAATCCTTTTACCCGTTGTTTCAATAAAAAAAAAAGTACACAAACCATCCCTGATTTATCCCCAAAATTCACCACATCAATTAGGGTAGTGTATCAACTGACTACGTACATAATTACATACATAGTACTCATATGTTACCTGCGCTGCTTTGATTGCATTGCTTACCTTTAAAAAAAAAATCATAAAAATACAATGCATTCAGTAATACCCGTAACTAAATTATGGTATCATTTTTACTTTTCATCAATATTACTAAAATGCGATCTATAATACTCCCTCCGTCCCAGAGCAGTTGCACCATTTGCTTTTGGACACAGAAAATAAGGATAAGATTTAAATATTGAGTTATATTGATAGTGGGTGTTGCTTTTAATTTATGGAGTATTTGTGGCCACAAAAATGTGTTGATAGAATATAAAATTATTATAACCATGTCCAAATATGACAAATAAATGAAATGGTGCAACTCTAACGGAACGCCCAAAATGGCAAAATGGTGCAAATATTTTGGGACGGAGGGATTACATTAATACTGATGTAAAGCGATAAACAGGTGCCTCTTGTATTGTTAGTACAGTAGTCATGTACTATTCTGGAGTCTTTGACACTTGTGATCACTTCTGTTTGCCACAAATAGAAAGGTTGAGGAAATTTCCATATCTAGAACATAAAGTTGCACTTTTCCACCACCCATTCTCAAAGATTTCTATTTTGTGTTGTATTAATATGTAGACAAAATTTAGTCGAAGTACTTCACCTCACTATTGGAGTACACATGCATTTAAGTGCTTTTATAGCTTTTTGTAACCGAGAGTTCGTGTCCAATCGAATAGAAAATTAATTAACGCAAGCTTATGCCTAAAAGTTACCTTCACCAACTCATGTAGTGACAGTAATACAACCTTCTATATCTTACTTACATATGAGGAAAAGGAGAAAAGTTCAGATAGAATAAAATCATGAAATAAATAAAACTTTTATAAAATTCAATTCAGGTCAAGTCATATTTATATATTTATTTAGTTGTTTTCAAATTCATTAAAGTCATTTCAAATTCCATAAATTCAGCTCAATTTAAATTTCTTCAAATGGATCAAATAGAGTCTTGAGCTAACTAGTAGAGTGCAAAATTAATCACATCTTGTTGCACATGCAGAGAAAAAATAAAAATTGAAAAAAAAGAAGGAATGGAATAAATTGAGACATTTCTGAATTTATAATCAATAGAACGCTTAGGGTATCTGAGGAGCCAAAGTAAGGCACCACCGCACAAAAGTGTATTAATCTTGTAGTTAATTACCGGGATGACCGGATGAGTACGCTGTACGCCCATTAATAATTATTTTTTTGTAAATGATATAATTTGTTTTTATGATTTTCGGAGCAGCAAAAGGGCAACGGCGGGACAGTGTAGTGTGTGTGACTACCACTAATGTTTTTTGCGGTGAGTTCAAGAGATAAAAGATTGTTGGTTACGGTCATACAAGGCACGGTTTGGTTGATTTGGAAATCTCGGAATGCATCAATATTCAATGGGACTGTTTCATCAGCTGTGGAAATTGTATGGAGTGAAAAGTGACTTTGTGGCAATGGCTACGATGCCGGGGCGGTAATGTTTTGCGGTATAATTTAGCTTCCTGGTTGCTGCACCCTGATTTGTGCTGGACGGAATAAGAAAATAATCTGTTGCTGCTTTCCTGGTTTGGGCGGCATTATCTGATTGCTACAGGTCTCTTCTTTTATTTGAAGTTGGTTTGGTTACTGGTGAATTTTGGCATCTTAAATGGCGGCCCCTTCTTGTTTGTTTGCTATTGGATCATCTTTAGTTCTTTGGTTTTGGGTTGGGGCATGTGTAAACTTCATACTGTACATACGGTACAGAGTAACCTTATTTCAATTAACCTAATTAACCTATTGTGATCGGTCACGGAGTCTGTTTAGGAGTGAATTTTGCCCCTAGACTTATTCCAATTAATATTTCCTCCTATGAGGTTTTGGCTAGAGTCGAAATGGCGACTCGTCACCCCCTTATCCGTGGCTACCTGCAAGTAGGGAGACATACTAGAAATCGGGGTGGTCAAATTTTGCTTCGTCCGTAACGGTTGCTTAATTTAAGTAAGGGCACTACATTTTTGGGGGTATTCGGTTTTGGTGTTATTGATGTATTCTTACGGGGTGCAATCCTTTTGCACTAACCTTTCTTGTACAGTTTTTTGAAGTTTAATATATTTTGGTTGTTTAAAAAAAAAGAAGGTAAATTGAAAGATGAATATTATGATATTTCTATATACTACCACCACGTTGCAGTTATGAGGGTGATGTAGTGGTAAAGTTAGACGAGCAAAGAGAGTGATGGTATTGAATTCCGTCGAAAGTGCACAGTTAGTTTCTTCGTGTGAAGTGTCTGTTAACTCCGAATGTGAAGTTTATTTAGATAGTTAATAGCTTGATGATATATTGAGTGATGATTTGTAACACAAATCAGTAATCAGTGAGAGTGTTGCGAGGTACGCTCTAAAAACAAAAAATGCAAGTACATTTGATTTTATATTTATGCCCTTCTTGAATCCTTTTGTGCGACAATCTCAGCCCCAGTGGTATTTTTAATGTTAGAGATTAATGTACCAACTACCAAAGTGTATATATCTAGCTAGCTATTCTTTTATAGTCCACTTTAGATTAATTAGTCACTACTTAAATATATATTACTGTTAAAGTGACTATTTATTCTTAATCAACACCAAAGCAAACAATATATGACCATTGTCTGTGCTCAGACGACACACACTCATGCCCAGTGAGGTAATAATAATGGGAATTATGCGATCAATGTGAACGAAAGTATCAATGATAAGGGAAACATAAATGATCAACCCCAATATAAAACAATATCATTGCAACCGGTTAAAATATGAGGGAAATCATTGAAAAAATTTACTATAGACCTGATCTATCCTGATCTATGTGTACGTTATAGATTTTGTGATATGAAATTACATACATCACATATTTAAGTTGATGTCACATGATTCATACTTCATAATTTACTCATAGACTAGATTTGTGGAATAATTTTCTTAATTGAGTATCTTGAACAGTTGAAACATCAATGAACTAATGAAGTAGTTTCAACACTTAGGTCGACTGTGGTTGAAAATGAAGGTAGAAAATGATGATAGATCTTATAGATAAGGTATGAGGGGTAACAATACGTTCTCGTGTATAGATATTATGTGGCAATAGAAATTGCACGAGGCACAAAAAGTATCATTCACTAACTAATTAGTGAAGGAATAACAACCCCGCATCAACCAATGGTGTCTATGTTCCACAACCACTTGCATGATTGTCACTCGGGTAAGTTATGCCACTAAGTTTGATGCGTTTGAAAATTTTGAAATGATTCAAAATAATCTGAACTAAATTTGATTTATTTATAATATATAAAATAATTATGTAAAACTTGACCGATAGAATACTTGAATGTTTCAAACGAATCAAATAGAAACTTATTCAAAGTAAAAACTACTGTATTACAACGGTCACGGTCGTGTGTTCTGCTATGTTGCACGTTATGGAAAAGAAAATAGAGCCTCAATTGGGACCACCCCATCAGAGTTTTTTGTTGCGGTTTCGAAACCAGACGAGCGTTTTTTGTCGCCTACATTGAGACTATGGAAGTCTGCACTATCTACTACAGAGGCCTATCCATGGATCTTTCCGATTTTACTTGGTCAATCATTTATTAATTTTCTTCAATTATGATGTGCAGTCCGATTTGCATGGTCTTGAAAGAGAGACTTGGAAAATTGCCAATTAGGTATCAAAATCTTGACAATCTGTCAACTGGAGGTTTGTGGTTACACCTCATAAGTCGTCTACACTACTGGCAAAGAAAACGTAACTATTGTATTCTATAGCTATCATGGAAAAATGAAATTGGGTTTAATTAGCATGTGTTTTTTTTTTATAGGGAATAAATTTATTGGAATCACGTGATATAGAAAAGAGGAGTTTACTTAATTGTAAAATTTTCGGTCCCATGCGGTCCCATGGCATGGGACCGCACACAGTTACTTATGGATTGAACTACACAATAACAAGCCGACCTCCTGTGCCGCTGAGACCCAACTCTCTGGGCTGGCGGTTTCTCATGGCTGGATCACACACGACTAGAATGATTATTATTCGCTTTGGTTCTGGTCTGTATGGATTTACTCTTAGATTCAACCAAAAATTCTCATTTAATTTCATGTGATTTATATACTCATCTGTTTTCTTAGACTATATACGTTTATTTTGTTTACTTTTTTTCTTCTTCTTAGTTTGACCTTCGATAAATTCTAAATTAAACTGTTAAAAATGAATAAAATTATATTATGAAAATAGAGTGACTAGAATTTCACAATATTATTTCATATTTTATTTTTACGGTTTAATTTAAGATTTATTAAAGGTCAAACAGAACTAAAAAAGTTATCAAAACAAACGTATAGAACCCAAAAAAACAGGCGAGTACTATTTATCCCACCCCATCTTAACTGATATTGGATGCGGGGCATTACATTAATAGAGTTTTATTACTGGAGTTGGAAATAGTTTATGAGATTTAGTGCATCTTTGGCAAAACAAATTGTTAAAATGTTTGATAGCGAATAAAGTGACTAGTAGTTTATCAATCATTTTACTTTTTAAGAAATTACATATTTTTCAAACCAGTCAATCATTTGACATTTAACAAGCAAACTTACTACCTAATAATTTGGTGTAAAAACACTCTCAATCAATTATGTCATAAAAAAGGGTTTCTCCAAAGTTATAGATCCAATATGACATGGGTGAGTATATGATTTCAGTTCAAATTTATTTAATTATTTTATATTATAAATAATTTCAATTCAATTTGATTAATTTAGTATAGAATAAGCCTAAGAAATTTTTCTTTTCGTCTGAAAATAATTTAACATAATTGAAGTGAACTAAACAAAATTGAATGAAGCTGAACTGGATTTATTTGTATTAGTATAAATTATAACTAACCAAGTCTGAACAGAATTGAACTGAACTGATGTATCCGAACAGAATTGAACATAATTGAAAATAATGAGTTTTCAGACGAAAAAAAATGGCGAACTCCTGATGAAAGAGTCATGAGACAACTTCCATAAAAATAATACTAAAAAAATATCGACCGTCTTGGGTTATTGATTGCATCTTGGCCCATGATATGACAAAGCCCAAAACACCTAAACTCGGTCTTGTTTGTTATCCCCAAAGTTTACCCGCGACCGGCGACCGGTTTGAAATTCAATTAGGGTTCATGTATTATGTACAGAATCTCCAATTCCCAATTCAATTTAGCTCTAATGAAATTCAAAGCTCCACCAAAGAGGAAGAAAATCGATGAATCACCTGCTACCAGGTAACCTTATCAACACGTACACTCTCATTCAATTACTGCACTGGCTTGCTATGCGAACTCTCTCATGTTAACATTCAGTTACATGTCTTTGATTGTTCTGGTATATATATAAAAATGCATATTAGCCATTTCCCTCCTTTTTTCTTAATCGATAAATTATTTTTTGATTCACCTTTTTTACGCGCGGTGGAATGGTATTTATTGAGATATTGATTGTATAATTTAGAATCAGTGAGTTATTAACACCCATAGTGCATAATGTTTCAGCTCTTCTTGTACACCTTCTGTATCTCCACTGGAAAAGAGCGATGTGGTTTCGCAGCTAATCCACATATCAACCGTAAGGCTCTAAGTTAAATTCAGTTTACATTTGCTTAGTTGTTGTTGTTGTTGTTGTTTTTTTTTTTACTACAAATAAAAATATATTACGTTCAGATCAATTCCGTTCAATTATGTTCATTTATCTTCAGATGAAGAGAACATAGCCCAAGTCCTAGTAGTATAATACACTGTAGACATCAAAGGGTAGACATCGGAGATGAATTCTTTTTCCAATTTGTAATTCGGTTATGTGTGGTGTTTATCTACAGGTTCCTGAAACTAATACTAGTAGTGTCTTTATAAATGAAGTGGGAGTGAATTCTGCAGTGGCTTTGGCTCAACCCAAGCAACCTGGCAGTGTCGATCCTAAGATTCATCAGGCAAGAAATTTCACCGTCACGCAGGCACAGCAGGATGGTTGTAAAGGGAATTATAAAGTGTTTGACTCGCCCTTTGGGAATTATCTTGTCCCGGTTATTCCAACTCGAGCAGAACTTGGTGAATGACTATTGGCTTGTTTAAGGTGCCGCTATAACAAGCGAAGACTCCAGACTGAGGTTTGTCTATCTTGACTTTTGCTAAACAAGTTTCTAGTACTGTATAAAGTATTAATGCCTTTATTAAGTGGTGAATGAAAATGAAAGTAGTTATCTCTGTTACCAGTGTAAGGTGCTCCATTAACAAATAAATTAGTGAATCTTTGGCAAACTAATGGGGAAAGTTGCGCCCTTCTACTAGGTGATAAAGTAATGGTAAATTGTATGAACTCAATGATTGCAACATTTGTATTCTAAAAGTTGAAGCCTTGTACTAACCGTCTCAAAATAAACGATCTGAGAATGGACAACTTTCTATTTATGAGTTACAGTAATTCATATAACCAACAGAATACTAATGTATCATTTCAAGTGTCAACTCTTGGATTATTCTAACTCTTTTTTCTATCAAGCTTCTCATTCTGAAAGATCAAGTTATTCCTAACTGACTGCACATCATCTATTGTACTCTACAGCATAATCGCTATGATAGTGAACGATTGTGAGCTGCCCTCATTAGTGAAGCAATGAAAGTGTGCTTCGAAACTTCCAGTTTCATCCTGCCAGCTTAAGCAAAAACTGTGTGCATTATCTTCTCGAGAACTCCTTGAGAAAAGTTTCAAAAAAGCCAATAGTGTATGTATCGCTACACTACAACTAATTCTGTAATGATAACCATTTTGTGAGACATAGTGTCACCTTTGGTTATGCTACTTCCTAATCATAAATAATGCAAGTTCTTTATTAATCTTTTCTTCTCTATGAATTTATTTGGCTGGACTTCTCTGATTTGTAGAAGAGAAAGGATGAGAGCTCTATCTAATTTATTATTTATATATTACCTACATTACATGTTATGCCATTTCTAGCATTTATCTGGGTATTCTACCTTATCTTCGAGAGTGCAACATGCAACCAGATAGTTTGAGGCCGTACTTTATTTGATTATGGAAGCGTGTTTTAACATGTGATTTGGCGTGCTGTGGTAGTATTGCTTCAAATATTCATTCTTGGCAACGAACCATTGCTCGTCTCGGTTTGTTTCTCGTTTCTGTTCAAATTGAAGGCCCAAATACTAGTGTAAACTTTTCTTCTTCTTTTTTTTTTTTTTTTTTTTTCCATTTTTCTTTCCTCTTATTTGGCAAGCTATATTTGCACTCTATACATTAATGTCTGGACTCTAGTAATTTAAACCATAGTATCACAGATCATATAGGACCAAATGGCAGCAGCTTTTTAAAGTTTGCAATGGAGCCTACAGTCTAGAGACTATCTTTTCTTTTCAGAGCAGTAATAGCAGATATTCCACCACCAGGATGTTTTGTAGAAATTCAGTTGTCATGGTAAGAATACTTTTCCTGCTGCTAGTTTTACTTTCCACCTCCCTAGTGGTCTTATTCCTCTGCTTGAGATATAAATCTATTTATCTCCCCGTATTTATGCTTTAAAATCTCAGCGAAATGAAACGAATGTATCGAGACGTCCCAGTTTTCTAGCTCATGCAGATGAAAAAGAACATGGATTCGTAACTTTTTTTTAACACTTAAACTATTTTGTGCGTCATAAATTTGTTATTTTGTTTCCCTTTCAACACATTACGGAAAGTCCCGAAAGATTCTGAAACATTTTTTTCCCTGTTTTTCTCCAGGAACCCAAAATATATTTCCAAGTCGCTATTTTAAAGCATGTACTCAAAACTAAAAATGAAATTTTCTGTAGTTGCTTTATTCCAAGGAAAAATAAGTTTGATGGTAAAAGCCTCTTCCTTCCGTATCTTGGCAAATGGTTTTGCCCACATGGATTTTATTGCTACTCCAGTACTCCGTACTAGCTAGATTATGGCAAACAAGAAAAACACCATTTTTAAATCTTATGGGAGTGAGCTGCGATTTAGGTTAACTCCAAGCAGCGTATGAGCTGAGATGATGAAGATGAGCTAGATCATCCTTGCTCACACGTTGTGGCCTTGTGAGTTGGGATGATAGGGTCATCCAGCTCCATTTGTTTTGCTTTTGCGTTTTGTTTTATTCCTTTTTACTTTTTTATTACTTGTTAAAGATTAGTAAAGTTGTAAGAGAAATGAAAAAATATATGTAAAAGTTGGATTTAAGAGATGATGAATGTTGGGGAGTATATTTGCATTTGGGTCTATGTAGAAAGTGATGTGACAATAGAGATAAGGTCTTGGGGGGAATGACTATGGGAGATGGTCATAACAACCGAAGGACCTCAACATCTCTACGTAGATAGGTGTTCTAGACTTCTAGCTGACCCAACTTCGTATCTTTTTGAGTAATCACAATAATTTGGTTACTACTGTAAGAACAGAACTTATGAGGACTGGAAATTAGAGAAATAAAGACAGTTTAATTTCCATCCCAGGTGCAGATTATGTTCGGCTCACATTCTGTAAACATGAGGGTTTTTTTTTTTTTTTTTTCCTTGCCAGTTGCAAATGATGGAGCATTATTGAAGGAGCAATTGCACTGTGTTATCATGAATGCTGGGAGCTTGAAGACGATTCTTTTTCGTACTACTACCAGGTACCATTAAAGAGTGTCTCAGAAAAAGCAAGATTTGGATTCCAGTACCTCCATCATCGTCAGCTCTGTTTCTACTTGTGAATTCTGATTCACTCTGACTACAGGGACAATAATAAGATCGATACTAATAGTAATAATAATGAATGTTGCGCTTTTCTTTTAACTTTATTTTAGGCATTGTTTATTTTTGCCACTTTTAAACTCAAATTCTATCATAAAGTTGTAGATTTAAGTTCATAAACCATGTGAATACCTTATCCATCATTATCTACATCACATTTTTTTTAAGTGATGTTGATGATTTAATCCACAAGGTCTACATAGTGAGTTATAATTCATAGGGGAATGTTTATATCAATTACATTGCGAATCCCAAGGCTGTTGTATTTGTAGACTGTAGTATTCCGATCTAAACCGAGATCCAGGAGGCAAAGTACATGGATGCCCGATGCCCTATTCGGTGAGAAGTCGTTTGGCAAGGAATTTCCTTTGATGATTTTGTTTTCTTGAAGAGTATAGGTGCTTTTCTTAAATGGAATTGAGATGGAATAGAATCGTGTTGAAGTGATCACGTTGTTATTTAGGAACAATTAGTTAATCAATTCTGTCGTAATATTCCACAATTCTAGTGAACAATTTTGTATGTACATAATTCATGCATAAGAACTACGAGTACATAGATGATGACTTGATGAGCAGCCAAGCAAAGCCAAGTGTAAGCGTTCACGAGAATGTCAGAAGGAAGCAAGGTGATCTATATCCATCTATCTATTGAATCAGTCTACCTATCATAAACTTTGTATTTGTAGTACTACCCTTTTTAAGGACACGTCGCTACACAATAGTTATTCTTGGTTCGTTCCTTTTCCTCATTTTTTGTTTTTACTTTCTTCTCGTTTCATTTGAAGGGTCTTTGTCGCCCCTGTTTATCTCACGATCTGCATGAGTCAGCATGACTGCATCAGGAATTCAAGACCAATATTATCTTATCCCCTCCCTTTCATAACCATACTGCTGTCTTATGAAGTTTTGGATCTACTTAACATTTTGTGATGATGGGTTTATGTAATAAAAAGATACTAGTACTACATAATTAGTCACTTAGGCTATGTAATAATCCGTTCAGATTTATTGATTTATTTTTTATATTACAAATAAGTTCAATTTAGCTTCATAAGTTATGTTCAATTCTGTTCGAACGATAAGAATATATTCTTAGGCTATGTTCTCAATATAACTAATTTGAATAGAGGAGTTAATGGTACTTCTATTTCTTAACCGAAACAACATAGACCTAGCTCATCATACAAAGTGTACTTAGCTTCGTAGCTTGTGGAGTCTTTGCCTGGGTCCTGACGAAATGAGATTAGAAATCCAAGAAATTAGGCTTTTCTATTCTATGTTAATTAGTATGCAAATTTTGCTCGCTAGTGGATTTTCTCTCTGTTTTCGTGTGGTGAATAAAAAATAAAGTGGGATTTACACACTATAGACGGAAAGTGACTTGAGATTGATGCTTTCATGGAATATTTTAAGTACATACAAGACACAACATTTAAACTAGTAACTCTTGTTGATAGATTATCTAAATATGGATTTGTGTGATTGTTGAATGGTTAAGATAAGTCAATCAAATTTGATTTGGTTTCATATTAGCAACAGTAGTATCCATCAAACGGAGCTAGGGACCGCCAAGTACGTACCACCCAATGACCACAAATAAGTAAATTTACTACTACAACTAGTACTGTACCTGAATAAGTATATTTCTACTAGACAAGTAGAAGTACCCGTAGAAGTAGTATTGTTTGTTAATTGCTCACATAAATTTGAAAATGAAGTATGTAGTTTATTGCTGGCTAGAAAGAAACATCTTGGTCTTATTGATACAAACAATCCGTTTCTTGCATGGTACAACGAACATGCATTAATTTTGTGGTACAGGGGTCCTGCACATTTCCTAATCTACCATATGCCGATATCTCAAATTATTACTAGGTCTGAAGAGTAATGTTTTCTTGAATCTTCACGATGAAATACGTTTTCGTTTCTTGTCCGTTACATTTATTTATTTTCGTTTTCTTAATTCATTTTATACAAACACATAATACAACATGTTTCTAAAAACCGTGTAAAAATCAAGCATAGTCTATTTATTGAGACGGATGAAGTAGTTATAAAAAAATTACTCTGGTTTGCTTACCTTCTTATATGTCGTTATTGAAGCTAACGACCCTCCCGTAGGTGGTGTAGAGCAATTGGCAAACTGAACCACGTAAATTTTAATTCGAATTTTTCCGAGTTTTAGGTAACGCACAAATTATCTTTTTAGTTGTTAATAAACAAGTTTCTTTCATTAAAGCACAGTACTATGCAGCTAGTAACAGAATCACTCTAATTAATAAACTAGTAACAGTTAATAAACATGACTCGCAAAGAAAAAAGGGATCGAACTCATTAATATTAAGTTCATTGTTGTTAAACAAATTTATACCGTAGTAATAAATCAGTTAGATGTCAATTAAATTCATTAGGTTGTTCATACACCATTCTCGAATAGTAACAAAAATCAGGTAACTAACTCTCCTCAAAATACTGCTTTTTTCCCATTCCTTTTACCTGTTAAAACGTTTTAACATGTTATGCATTCAAACAAGCAAGAATCATCACCAACCTGGTAACAAGAATCATCATTTTATTTTTGTTTTTTTGTTTTTGTTCCTCGTCAAATGAGCACCCTTTTTTTGGGTGTCTTGTTAGTTGTTACTAGCTAGTAGCTACCACCCCCCATATACATACATATATACAGTATTACTTCATCATCCATCAACAACATAACCCATTACCCCCATTTTCTCAACTTATTATTACTCAAATCAGTAAAGCTAGCCTCCCTGCAGTTTTCACTCTAGCTGTAGTAACAACTTTTCTTTTAACGTTTACCCATCATGTTGCTTATCCACTCTTACCTGTACTAGTGTACATTACTAGATAGATAGATAGAGAGTCACTATTTTTCAAAAGTTGAAAAGGTTTTTAAGGGAAATGGGAAAGGCTATGAGGTGGTTGAAGGGGCTGTTCGGAATTAAAGGGAAAGAAAGCGAAAGAAAGGAGGAATATTCCGGCGGTTTATGCCACAATCCGACCACCATACCGCCCAACATTACTCCAGCAGAAGCTGCCTGGCTGAGGTCTTTCTACAATCAAAACGACCAGGAGCAGAGCAAGCACGCCATTGCGGTTGCCGCCGCCACCGCTGCAGCTGCTGACGCCGCTGTGGCGGCGGCTCAGGCGGCCTGTGCGGTGGTTCGGCTCACCAGTCAGGGCCGTGGAAGCAGGGAGAAATGGGCTGCTCTCAGGATTCAAGCTGTGTTCCGTGGTTACCTGGTAATTTTTAATTTAATTAATTAATTAAAGTAATTTGTCTACTTGTATTTCTATTTTATCTCAAGTATGAGCTTTTTTAATGAAATTGTGGACTTTTCACTTTTGTGATGGATGTGGAAAAACCAGGCCCGAAGAGCGCGTCGGGCTTTAAGAGGCCTTGTGAAGATTCAGGCCCTGGTGAGAGGTTTTCTGGTTCGAAAACAAGCCGCTGCCACTCTTCATGGCATGCAAGCTCTTTTAAGGGCACAGGCGAGTGTTCGGGCCCGGGCAAATAAGAACAGGCGGTTAGTCCACAATTATGACAATGTTCCTCAATTCCAGGCCCGGAGATCCCTGGTCAGGCCCGTTAACATTTTTCTGCTACTAAATTGTTTCTAGTCTCTTTTAGTGTCATTTGTCACTTTGTTAGCTAGCATAGTCTTATTAATATGAATTTGTAATTGATTTTGTAGGAGAATTTTGATGACAGAAGTGAGATACCAACCACATTGCATAGCCGGAGGCTTTCCGGTTCAATTGCTGGAATGTCGAATGTGTATGACGATAGCCCGAAAATCGTGGAGGTGGATACGGGCTTCCGGTCTAAATCGAGGTCCAGAAGGCAAAGCACCTGGATGACTGATTCAGGCGAGAACTCATTTGGCAAGGAATTTGCAGGTCCAATCCAGTGTCGAATTCCAGCTCGACTATCCATGCCTGATAACCGCAATTATCAAGACCAAGAGTGGGGCGTGATTGGTGACGAGTATCATTTCCAGACAGCACAAAGCACTCCAAGGTTTACAAATTCCTGTGGATGCAATGGACCTATCACTCCATCGAAGAGCGTGTGTGCGGAGAGCTATTTCAGGAGTTACGGTGATGGAAGTCCAAGTTACATGGCTAAGACACAGTCGTTCACAGCAAAGCTGAGGTCCCATAGCGCGCCCAAGCAAAGGCCTGAGCCTGGACCAAAGAAGAGGCTTTCGCTCAACGGCATGATGGAGTCGAGAAGCAGCCTAAGCGGGGTGAGGATGCAGAGGTCATGTTCGCAGGCTCAGGAAGCTGTGAGTTTCAAGAATGCTGTGATGGGAAAGCTAGGAAGGTCTTATGATTTTTCGCGAGACGATTAGATCGAGTTCCATTTGTGCAGATTCTCATGGAGAGCAAGATTTCAAGATCTAAAAGCACAGCTTTTCAGATTGTGCGTGTGGCTTATGTTAATTAGCTTAGGAATTGTTAGAGAATGTTGTTGTTAAAAAGATGATTTAGATTGTAATTT
The DNA here is from genome assembly GCA_028274465.1 of Plantago ovata. Classification (NCBI taxonomy): domain Eukaryota; kingdom Viridiplantae; phylum Streptophyta; class Magnoliopsida; order Lamiales; family Plantaginaceae; genus Plantago; species Plantago ovata. The sequence goes on along the minus strand of CM051455.1, from coordinate 19,199,336 downwards.
GTGTTGAATTAGGCTAATACTCTTGGGTTAGTACCGAGAAGCCTGCTTTAATTTGCTTGACTAATGATTACATGTGTGATTTAGTCTTTTCTGATACTATCCTCTTTATTGGTTTGTGTTTTATTATCATTATGTGCTTCTATGTCCCTCAAATGAAAGGGGAAGTACAACCAGAGAGGTCTAATTTGGGAAACTTTGAATGGTTCCCGCTTATATTTGTTCCTATACTATTTCAAAATTTTACCATCTTTGAATACTATATACAGTATACAGCTGGTACAACATTTCCCATGTCCCAAACTTTTAATGATGTTATTCCCATCCATGAGATTAGAATCTTTTCTAATCATGTTATCACTTGCTTGTGTACATGGGTAGAGCAAGAAACGGGCCAAAGTATTGTTGGATCAAACTCTTCCGATGGGTGATACAAGCTGAGTTTGGGCCAAGCCACAGAAAATAAGTCCTGCCTCTAATTGGGGCGTATCAGACTCGGCCTGCCTCCTTCCACGCCACTTCTTGGGCCATTTTTTTTACCCAAAACTACCCGTTTTTGAGTTTGTATAACATAGTAGTAAGAGCACTCTTTATGGGGCTTCTTTGAGGCTTATTTGAAGCTTTAATCCCAAAAGAAGCCTAAAAAACCTCCAATTGGAGCTTCTTAGGGGCTACTAAATAGTAGCCCATGGCAAAGGGCTACTCCCTCTCATTTTTTATACTTGACGTTTTACAAAATTTTGCATTTGCTTTTTACTTGTCGTTTTTCAACTTTGGCACAACAATTCATATTCTTTATTATTTTCTTTCTAGGGACTATACAATTAGTTTATCATATTGGACTCTTATTGGACATTAATCATACTTTAGTCATTTTTAATGTCATTAATCATTTGTTATTGATGCAATTATGAGATTAACAGAATTTCCTTAAAATGTGTGATTTTTGTCTAACGTCAATTAAAAGAAATTGGAGGGAGTACTAATTAGTAGCCCCAAAAGAAGCCCCAAATATGGGACCCATAAGGAAAACCCAAATAATATGCACTAATCTCCCTCATTTTTACTCTACATGTAGCATGTGGAACCCACAATAAAGCCTAAAATAAGCTCCAAACCATTGGAGACTTCATTTGTGAGGGGCTTTTTTTAGGCTACTAATGTTTAAAAGTCTCTATTTAAGCCTCAACCACAAGGAATGCTCTAACGATAAAAAACAAGCGATTATGATTCTCTTGCACTTTGATGGGATTCGATATGCAAGGTCAAAGGGCGAACGTACAAAAACGACCATGATCATAGCTACTAATGCAATATGGTTAGCATAAAAAGATGAGTACTTGGCTAGAAAAAGAGATTATCAATTTACATCCAACTTATATACACATGTATCCTATTAAACCTTGATCCATTCAGATCCATCAATAAAACTAAGAGAGATAAAAGGTTTAGCTTCTTCATCTGTTAGTTCTCTTGACCATGAGACTCTTCCTGCAAAAGTTGCTCCAGCTCCAGAACACTTGTATTGTCCATAGAACACAGTCCTGCCAAACAAACCAAGACAAATCAATCCCCATTTTCTATTGCAAAAGATCAAATCAAGCAATCAAAAGTCCTCATCTGCATTTAAAAAGTTATTCCTTCAAAAGCAAGATCTATTAGGCCAGAAGTCAGTTATCTGGTATATATGGAGTTTAAATTTAATCCACCGTTATCATGAGTGGCTTTATAGGTAGGTGAACTTAAACATACATGAATATTTGAGTTGGGCATGCTTCTTGACTAGGACATGTCTTTGTTGTTTCTACAAGATACCATATAATATGGCCTATGTATAGGACAAATGAATAGTCATGAAGATGCCTAATTGTTCAGTTTTAAATATATAACCAAAGGCTAAATGTCAAAAGTAAGCTACGTATGTATGTACATAGTGAAAGTGGTGCAAGTAGAAGGATATGGAATAGTGACATAGTGCACTCTGCACCATCCCTTGTCTAGTGTGGGGAGCAAAAGTAGTCAAATTAATTCTGGAATTCACTATTCCAATTGTTCGACACACTTATCCGATTCATATTATATAAATTGGTTTACTTTTTCCGGAGTTAAAATTACTCAATCAAGATTTCAATTTCGATCCATGTGAATGCTGCTCGGGGATCTACCCTTAAAAGGGCCCGACAATACTTAGCCTAATCAGTCAAACGTAGTGAATAACCGTGGAAAATATAAAATAAAAAAATTGAAGGGGTAAGTATATACTTACATCTCTCTGGAGGGATCACCCCAATTGTACCAGCCCTTAGGAATGATGATATTGTCCATGTATGTGTAGGCAAAGACCACCCTTGAGAAAGGACCCCATGCCCTCCCAAGGTATAGTGCGCCTGAGCCCGTGACTTTACAGTTGACAAAGGAGAATCCAGTATCATCTAGTATGCTACTTCTCCCTTGAGCTGTCAATGCCCCTATTACCGGTGCTATTGCATGTACCTCACAACTCTGCACCATACCCCAATGTCACAAGATTATCAGTTAAATGGTTAAAGATTATACAAATCATGTAGTATAATCAGATGAATTCTATAATTAAGAAAGGGACAAAGTTTCTAGAATAATCTCTTCTAATCTTGATTGAGCACATAGATTAGAGAAGATTGATAATAATCATTTGTCCAATGATGTACATTTACTTGTCCTTACTACATCATGCATCACATGTGTGTGTCTTGTTTAGTTAGAATTCATGTGACCATGAAATTGCCATAGAAAATGACTTCTTACAGTCACTTGTGACTTCTTGTAACTGCAAAGTACAAAGATTATACCTCAAACAATGAAAGGCCATTGCCAAAGATGAAATCCACAGAGCCTTCAATGTAACAGTCCTTGTAATAATGCCTGCCTAAGTGATCATACAATGTGTCCTGTGCACCCAAGAACCTACACCCCAGAAATGACGCTGTATCTGCCGATATCCGTAACGCTACAGCTTGCTTACCAACTGCTCCTGGTGGAGGCACTGGTGTTGTGTTCTGCATAGTCAAATTGTACGTTTAATTGTGTATGGCGTGATTAAAAAATTATTAGCTAGACCAGGTCTACATGATCGAATAAATTACCTTGAAAGTAATGTTTTTGGCTATAAAGTAAGGTGAATTAACCGCGAAAGTGGCTGATCCATATGTTCCAAGAGGCAGGCCTTTAGGCCCAGGCGTCTGGGCCGTATCTCCCCATTGAACGATAGTTTTGTCTGCTCCTGCACCTTCTATTGTGATGAATGATTTGAGCTGAGGTATTGTTACCTTCTCCCTGTACATTTGCATAAGAAATTAGAGTCATTTAATTACAACATGTAGAATTATAGTAACATGGTACAAAAAAACAGAGGAAAAAGACCAAAAATGTTGTTGTCCTATCTTAAAGACACAAAATAAAGGCCTTAAAAGTTGGCCAACTTTCAAATTTGGCTTGGGCCAAAATACAACCAGAGGGAAACTAACAAAACAGTTGATTGATTTTGACAATGTAACATGTAATTGATTGACAAATTTGCATTGTCTTAAAGATTTTTTAAAAAAATTAAAAAATATATATATAAAAACAAGAAGCAGTAGTACTATAGTACTCACGTGTAAACACCTGCATGGACCCTGATGACAACTCTCACAAGATTGACATCAGGAAGAGAATCAATAGCATCTTGGATCGTCGTAAAATCTCCGTGTGCCGGATTCTTGTCAACCGTTAAAGTGAAGGAAGGGAAGACCTTGTTCTTGGCAGTCTTGAATAGTGAGTGCTTCAAGCTACCAACATAATCAACCCACTTCATGAACTGTAGTTCTGAGTCACGGACTTGAGTCATGTTCACCGATAACTGCTTCCCGGAACCTCGCCTCGGCTTTATACTTTTCGTGTGGCACGTTACATGATAGCTCGAATGGGAAACAAGAAGGAGAAGAAAAACAAGATGGCAAATATAAGTAGAAGAAGAGCCCATGTTTTATGAGAATAATGTGATATGTACAAGAAAGTGAGGAGTATTTATATAAGGATGGATGAGTAGTATATTTGATTTTGGAGTTGTTGTAAATGCAATCGAGCACTAAGAGCTGGCTGACTGAATGTTGAGCTCAGAATTTTAGGACATGCTCCGAAATCAGAAAAGTGAATTGATTACTTGCAACTTGAAAGAAAAATAGAATAAATTGATGATTTATAGACACTAGTAGTACCGAAGGGCAACTCCAGAGGGTCATCGCGGACACGCCAATGATTTTAAAATTAAATTTTGTATGTGTAGTATTTTCGACTTTTCAATATTTAACTCTCAAACTTTAGAAAAAAATTCTACTCGCTTATACTAATGGTACTTAATACCACCTTAATTTTAATTTCTGAGCCATCCCTAATAGTTTTGGTACGTGATACAAAAATCCTAAAAAGAATTTGTAGAGTAGCTTTTGTAAGAAAAATATTCGAGTGGGTTGGGTTTTTGTTTTTGTGTGAGAAGATGGAAAGCAATGGAATGGAGAGGTCACGGGGCGGTTTTCCACCAAGGAAAATTAGTTGTGATTGAGGAACAATAAATGAAGGTGTCACTCACAGGTTCACAAATTTTTTGCCACAACTCACAAGGTATGAAAAGTAGGTTTGCACTTTTTGGGTATATACACTATACAGTATATAAAATGTTGGTTTTAAATAAAGTTTTTGATTGCTTTTGGCTTGCTCTTTAATTAGTGCCCGTGAGTGTCATTCTGTTTCTTTTTTTAAACAAGGAAAATTTGTGTGAGGTTGAATGTACATGCACGAGGAGGGGATGACGTGTGTTCATATCGTTTGCCATTCGGAACACGAATATGAAATCACCTATGTATCATTGTTTTTTATGGTGGAGAATTTGTTTTTAAACGTAAAATATTACAATTAATTTTACACTAGTTCTATACAAATATTTTAAATTCACATCTGAACCAACCTATGTGTCTACCAGGGATCGAATCTTGCACCTCCTCCTTTCACCACTCTAGCTCCCTTCCACTGCACCACCCCCTTCACCACTCTAGCTCTCTTCCACTGCACCAACTTATAACTCCTTTTTATGGTGCGGATTGACCACCCCATAAAATATTATGTTTTATACTCCACTATTCTAATTGAACGTTACCACTTCAATCAACTACTCAAGTCATAGGTTATTCATGGTCTCAACTAATTGACCGACATGTGGATCTCCTAGTTTCACTCATATAAATTAAGATTTACCATCTTCGCTTCTGAGATAATTATCTCTTACAGGACCACCATTTTCATTGTTGTCATTGTTTATGTTATTGTTGCAGTTGTTGGGATTGTTCGCACCTTTACTGCAGTCCTTGGCCATGCGGTCAGGTTTGCCACACACATAGCAATTCCTATCAAATTTCTTATTAGAGGCAGAAGTCTTTGGGGAGCGAGGACGCCTTATCTTGCCACCAACTTGAGAGCTTTGAGTCTCAACAACATCTGCCTTCGAAGCAGCACCAATCATTTTGACGACAACCTTTCTCACATAACTTTCAATCATCTGCTTTACGATCAAGTCTTAAGGGCCATCTCTTTCTTCTTATGTTTCAAGTAGTGCTTATAATTATCCCAAAAAGGGGGTAAATTTTATATTATCAACGTGACTTGTAGCTTATCAGTGATCGTCTTGCCCTCCACATCCAAATTATGACAGATCCTTTGAAGTTCTTTAGCCTTATCAAGTACAGGGTTACCATCCACCATCCTAAAGTCATGGAACCGTGCATCAACAAATTTCTTGAAACCCAACATCGTCCATGGTATACTTTTTGACAAGAGATTCCCAAGTTCTTTCGCAGTCTTTTTCTCATAAAAAAATTGGTATAGGGAATCATCAAGGGAAAAAAATGTATAATGTTGTGACGCATATAATCAACCTTGTCCCATGCTTTGAACGTGGCAACATGGGTAGGATCAGCCTCATCCACCACAAGTTTGTCTTCCTTGACATACCGAACAAGTTGGGAGATGGTTAAGTAGAAAATCATTTTTTCCTTCCACATTTAAAGTTGTCTCCCTTACAGCATGTCAAACATACCAAACTGGATGGGTTGTGATGGTACCTGTGATGTGATACGAAAGACCCTTGATTAGTGGTATTTCCACCCGAACCATTCCTAATAGGTTGTTTCAAAACCAGAACCATTTCCAGCACCAGAGTCATTTCCCGAACTAATATTATCATCCATCTACCCCCATAAAAAAAAAAAAAATAAATAAATAAAAAAGAAGAAGAAGAAAAAAGATATAACCATACTAAGTATCACGAATAAAAGGATGCCTAGAGGTCAAAAGGCATGAACTAGTATGAACCAAAAAAACGGCTCTACGAAAGCCCGCGAGCCGCCTCGAGCTCATCTTGACCTGACACTCGTGTCCCTATTATACCTCTTTGAACCAATTTATCATTCATAATAAGAATTAGTTTACTCGCATGTTTCCTATTGTTACGAAACTTGTTTAACAAGCTAAAAAACATAAACATGAAAAACCATACGATATAAAACACTTAAATTAGTGCTCAACGTACTCCACTTACAATTATTGTTGACTAGTAAAATTGGTCTCACAAAAATCAATTTCTCTACCCGTGAAGGGATGAAGTTAAGTTAACCACTTCACATACATAATTGCAAAACCGTTGATATATTTCTAGTTCCATTAGCTTTTAAATTCATCTTCTCTTAATGCAGACGTCTGCGTAATCAAACTTCCAAGCAGACGAAGAAAGCCCCAAAATCCCAATTACATAAGCAATGACCATTAAAATTTATACACTACCTTAACCACCTTAAGAATTAAGATTGTACTGGCCTTTGTACCTTATTCCAATTTATTTAAAGGGAATTTACATTAGTCCACCCCTGCTATGGGCTCTAATTTCATTTTTATCCTTTTTAATTGAACAATTATATCTAACCCCAATGACCGGGAAAAGTTTAACCAGATCGTTATTCCCATTTCTTATTCTTCAGGCCAAACAAGGCCTTATCATTTTCTTTTCATTTTTCCTTTTCTTTTAATCTTGCCACTTTCCAAGTTCCTCAAATATAGTCCAGCTCCAAAAATCGGTCCCAAAAAAAAAACTTAAGAAGCCCAAATGAAGGCCCAGAATGTAAATAAAACAACCATGCCAATGGCTGGCTGAATAAACCATACAAGCTTCTGTGAGTTTATACAAGTACAGTGATCAGTCTGATGAAGAGATTTTCACATTTATCATGTCATTAAAGAAAGGAAGATAGAAGACAAATACTTTTCTGAAGAAAACGATGTCTATCCACCATCTCTTCGTCTTTTATCTCACAAAAATATCTCTTTATGCTAATCATTTCCATTACATGATAAAAACAAGCATCAGCAGAAGACCCAAAAACAAAGCTACTGCACAAAATTTGTTCTCCTGTAATGAAATCTTCAGCAAAAACTATGATGAAGTGATATATATATATATATAGTATCAGGTTCCAAACAAGTCAATCACACACCAAGAACCATGATCAAGTCAATCCTTTCAGCCCTCATTGCCATAGTCACTTCCATTTCTTTCCTCTTTTTCTCAAAGACTCCAAAATCTTACTACCATTCCCTCTTCATATCGGATTCTCTATCAGATAATGTTTCCATCTCAAAGCACCTCTACATGCTCACTCGCCGACCGCACGTGGCTGGCACCGAGGCCAACGCCGAAGCTGCCGCCTATGTTCTATCCACCCTCACTTCCTACAACATTCCATCACACATAACACCTTATTACACGGCGTTAACTTATCCTGTATCACGTTCTCTAGTGCTAACTCGCCCCCCTCCATTGCCGCCAGTCACGTTCAGTCTCCAGCAAGAGGTATACAAGGGTGATCCATACGCAAATGTAGCAGACCAAGTCATGCCGACTTTCCACGGATTTGCTAAATCAGGCTCCGCGTCTGGCCCGGTGGTGTACGTGAATTATGGGCGTGTGGAAGATTACGTGACCTTGAAAGCTATGGGAGTGAATGTATCAGGTAATCATGGATTCGATGTGTGCTGTGAAGTTTCTGTTTATAGTAGGCTGAAACATGTAGTGAGGAAGAAACTTTGATCAATGCAGGTAATATTGCATTGGCAAGGTATGGAGAGATATACAGAGGGGACATAGTTGAGAATGCTTACACCGAAGGAGCTATTGGAGTTCTGATTTTCACTGACAGGAAGGACTATGGTGGCGGTGGAGGCGATGCGAAATGGTTTCCTGATGACAAGTGGATGCCCCCGACTGGTGTTCAGGTAGGTTCGGTGTATAATGGAGCAGGTGATCCAACAACACCTGGATGGGCGAGTATTGACGAATGCGAGAGGATTTCAGATGATGAGGTGGAGAAGTCGGGAGATGTTCCGCTCATACCTTCTTTGCCGATCTCTTGGGCGGATGGAGAGGAAATTATGAGGTCGATTGAGGGACAAGCCGCAAATGAGGATTGGCAGGGAGGGGGAGATGTCCCTGTTTATCGAGTCGGGCCAGGACCGGCAAGTGTTAATCTGACATATCTGGTAAGTGACAGTAGACCTGTTTATAGGCTCGTCATTGTAAACATTTATCGCATGCCTGCAACAGCATAAAGAAAATATTAAGCATGGTAATACACCGGTTATCTACTTTACAGGGGAAACAAGTCATAAGCAGAATTGAGAATGTAATTGGGATAATAGAAGGAGCTGAAGAACCTGACAGGTATAAATTTATAGGCTTTCCCAAATAAGATGATAATTCCAATCACATGCAAGAATGTACAGTGAGTTTAAATGAAATTCAATATGAATGCATACATTACATTTACTGCATTGTTCCACGTCTCATTAGAGATCAGACTTCGCGGAAGTGTGAACCTATCCACAAACATCAAAGGCGTACGAAAATTTGGAATTTACAAGACGCATAATGGAGGATGAAGATTACTTAAACTGAGTTATACTCACTGAATTCTAAACCATGTACAGATATGTCATTCTGGGTAACCATAGGGATGCATGGACATTCGGAGCTGTTGATCCCAACAGTGGCACAGCATCCCTACTTGGGGTGAGTATAAGATTTATTAACACTGGAAGACCTATTACCAGCCAATAAGTTTATAGTCCACAAATATAAGCATAAATAAATTGAAGGATTGATTCCATGTGAATCATAGATTGCTGAAAGGCTGTGGAAGCTGCAGAAAATGGGTTGGAAACCTAGGCGAACCATTATATTCTGCAATTGGGATGCTGAGGAGTATGGCCTGGTCTTTCTCTCAAACTCTACTTAATATTGTCTGAAATTCTTTTTCTTTCTCAACATTTACTTGGTGTACACATGCAAAATCAAACGTAATCCTGCAGATTAAAAACATGTCACCACAGCGGGTCTACAAGATCTAATAACATTCTGTTCTTCAGATAGGGTCAACAGAATGGGTTGAAGAGAACAGGCAAATGCTCGCCTCAAAGGTTGTAGCTTACTTGAATGTTGACATTGCAGTTGCAGGACCTGGATTTGAGGCCTCTGCAACCCCACAGCTCGATGAGCTGCTTATAGAAGCTGCTAAGAAGGTAATTCGGTGAAAGAAACTATGATAAGGCGCTCAATTGAACTCTAATCGATATTTAATTGAATACCACGATTTATCCCACATAATGACTGAAATTTAGGAGGATATCCTGAAGCAATACTGTGAACAACTCCCAACACTGGATTGATAAATGCAAACAATACATCTGAAATCATGCATACTACAAATATGTTTTATGGAACTTCGAGTTATAATTGGTTTAGAGTACCCTTCTACTTTTTCAACTTTTATTAAAAAATATGCACCAAATTCTATTCTTCATCTATCAGTGCTGTTAGTATCTAAATGGTACTTGCTCTGTTGTGAAGGTTAGAGACCCAGATAACTCATCACAAACAATCTATGACTCATGGATTAGCTCCACAGACAATTCTCTGGTAAGAACATATTAAAGAGATCCTTGGCTCTTCTAGTTGTGTTCCTTTTGGTGGGTCAGGAAGTACCATGAGCTTCATGAGGCCGGGGTGGGGGTGTATGGAGGGGGAGTAGATATCTCTATCTCTAAATACTTATAAGCTACCGACTCATTGTTTCTTAAGATTGGGAGGCTAGGAGGTGCAGGCTCAGACTATTCAGCCTTCGTGCAACATATTGGTGTTCCATCAGTTGACATTTCATATGGTGGAGGTAATCACTTTCTACCCTAACATTCCAAGTCACTCATTTTGCTGTTCATAAATTACTTTTCAAGTTTCCAGAGTGTTCAATAATGTGCAAAATTTATCTGGATCTTTAAGTGAGTAGTTTCTGAAAGTGAAGGGATGCATGCAAATCAAAATTATGGAGCAGCTAGATGCAAAGCAACACTTTCCAATAATCCAACTCATAAAATGAAATACCACTTTGCATTTTCAATTCCCCATGTCCACTTCATAGCATTGGATATTCTGATTTGCCTTGGCAATCAACAAATAATGGTAAAAGAAAAACTGACCTTTTTAGTAGTTGAACTTTCAGTACCTAGTGACTTTAGAGGAATGATTCAGGAGAACTACAAGTACTGCCTGATCATCTATAGTCTTCACCACAGCAGCTACTGTTTGCAGGTTATGCAGTATACCACTCGATGTATGATGACTATGTTTGGATGAAAACCTTTGGAGATCCTACATTTCAAAGGCATGGAGCAGGTTTGTTGAGCATTCACCTAACAGCACACTAACAATCAGGTTCATAGCATAGTCAACATGCAGGCATAAACAACTGGGTACATGCAATTATTCGCTGTTTTAATATGTGGTTGCATATCCACATCTCATATATCATCAAAATATTACAACCTATAACACGGGAAGGGAAAATAAAACATAAAAATAACTTTAAATATATAAAAGGAAAAGAGGGGGAAAAAAGAACGAAAGAAAAGATGTGATAAAATAAATATAATGATAATCAGAAGGCAGAATATTTTAAGCAGGGATGTTGCACTAGAACAGTGGTGCTTGATCTTTGTACTAACAGTAGTTCTCCCAACTAATAGCAAAATAGTACTACAGAGAAGCTTCCTGATGCGGGCGGTAGGTGCTCGTCAATTATTACTATCATTTTTTTAAGCATGAGAATATAACATTGTGAGAACAATCAGAAAAACAATAAGGGGAAATTGGGAATTCTAATACTACTACTCATGGATTGTGGTAAGGCTATCATCAACCAAAAGAGAATATTGCGCAAGCAAAGTGTGCTGTTCACAGATCCATGTAGTGAACAAACCAAAAACATTTAGTACTCATATTTTAACTAGTAGGTCTCTTACTATAATTATAATTATAATTATAGTGTTTAACCATCATAGCACACGTATTGTTTATTTCCAACTGTTCAAATGTGCTTCCCACTAAATTTAGTACGACTTGAATATGCAAACAGTGGCCAGTATTTGGGGCTTAGTAGCACTGAGGCTTGCAGACGATGAAATCTTACCGTTTAACTATCTCTCTTATGCCAATGAACTCCAGGTATTGCATAAAACTGTGCAACTCTATCATTCATAGGCACATCACAGCATATAGAACACGGATAAAAAAGTTCAGGAATGTTCCTACCGAAAAGCTCAAAATATTGATGAAAACAAGAAAAGCTTTCTGTACAGAGCTACCTGAAATACCACGAACATTTTGATCCATTAGCAAGATTATTTTTTTTTTATAACAAAGACCACTTTTCCAAATTTCTCCGAACAGAAAAGTGCTGAAGACTTGAAAGCTGAAGTATCAGATGCAGAATTAACAGTAAGTCCGTTGCTCAAGTCTATTGATGACCTAAGACGGGCTGCCACCAAAATCAATAATGAAAGAGAGGTAAGTTCATATTTAGTCATCAGTGGATTTTGTTGACACTCAATGGATCCCAGTACAAGCAGTCAGAGTAGGTTTGACACCAGATTTGCAGGCACATAAAGAAGATAAAGTCTGGACAATATTGCCTAAAGATGATCACAAAGTAAGAGAGTTGAATGACAGGCTCATGATGGCAGAGCGTGCATTTACAGTTGGAGAAGGACTTGCAGGAAGACCGTGGTATAAGCATCTGGTAGGTTTTATTAAGACAATTGAATGTTGCACAAACTGAAGTAACCTTTTGACGAGTTATAAGTCTCATAACAGCTCATCCTCTGAAGAAAGGAAAGAAACACAACACCATTCCTACACGAACACAACTTTTAGCCTCCCATGATGGAAATGAAAAGTTATCTTCTGTTCAGAAGTTAACACGTCTAATCTTATCATTGTTTTTTCTCAGATCTTTGCACCATCAAAACACGATGACTATGGTTCTAAGTCATTCCCTGGTATTGACGATGCGCTTGAGAAAGCAAAGACCTTGAATACAACGGAGTCCTGGCATTCTGTTCAACATGAAATTTGGAGAGTCTCCAGAGCAATTACACAAGCCTCCCTATGTCTGAAGGGTGAACTAACATAATCCCATGAAAACACTGATGCCCTACATGGCTGTATCTTCTGCTTAAATTCAGGTTCTACATAGTTTAACCTCGTATTCTATTACATAATAGTCATGCAAATTTCTTTAGGAAATTCTCGTTGGTCTTTTAGAAGAAATATAGGTTGTTACGAGTTTACCACATCAACCCAAATGTGAAAGAAAGATGATGAGCATGGCACTAACAATGCAATGAGGTCCATACTAATAGTGTCCAGCATCCAAATTTAAATCTCACTCACATATTATAGGCTAGTAGGAAGCACTAACGGCGTAGTACCTAGAATCAACATAATGCACGATTTCGTATACAGGTGATGCTAGTACATAGTATTTGAACATCTTTTGCTCCCTATCTCAATTAATATACTAGTAATATCCACTCACATTGTAACTGAAATCAGATACAGACAGTGATAAGAAGCACTAAGCAACTCCAGAAGTTGACCGTAGTTATAACTCATAACTTCTTCCCAATGAAATAAGTCCAGTACATTGTTAATAAAATGGAGGCTAAAACTTAGATTGTACTACTCCCTACCCAAATAGTCACAAAATTTAATACTAATAAACACAGGAGTTAACAGAGGCAATCGGTTCGGGAAGAAAGTTAATAACCAAATTAAGCAGTAAAGCAAAACGTAACAAGAATGAAATTGAATAAGAAATAGTTTCAGAATCGACCTAGCTTGAAATGAATCAATGGTAGTGGAGCTTGAAGCACAGAGAGACCATAATAGGTAAACCTTGTCCGTGCTTGTCTGGTAACTCTGGCGCAGTTGCAGCTGCTGGATTTCACAAGTGACCATTACCGCTTCTTCTCTCAAAGTAGCGACTTATTGGGTTTACACAACCCTCTCAAATGTGCGTTTACGGTTTACCATCTAAAAAGAGTTAAAAATCCCTTTAATCCAAATGACTGAAGGAGAGTTGAGCACTTTGACTCTTTGAAAATAAGCCGTCAATATGTTTTATAAAAAACAATTATAAAAACAATTTTTTTTGAAACGGCAAAGCGAACAAAGATCAGTAATGGTTCTTTATTTACCCCATAGTGACTTAAAACCCCGACTTATTAGTTGGAGGTGAAACAGCTTACCAACCGAGTTATAAAGAACAATTACATTGTATAAAACCATTACTTTAGCAACCATTGTGAACTTAAATTTTATATCATTTGAATCGATAATGTGTAGTTTGATATTGTGCGTTTAAACCTTAGCTCATGAATTTGCTTTTGGAGTATATTTACATTTTTATTCCACATTCTCCTAACGGAATGGATGCGAAATATTACATTATCCTCCTTAATGCTCTATATTCTCATGGAGCCTCTGATTTTGTTATAGCTATAAAATAAAACAAAATTAAAAAACAATATTGTCATTTAAATACTACATTATTAAAAAAAAAAAAAAAAAAAAAAAAAAAAAAACTTCTGTGGTAGCACCCTCACCGCATACCACCACCAGCTAATGACTCACTGGTTACTTCAAATGTAATTTGCCCCTTTCATAATAATTAATCACACCTGGACTGTCTGCCCCTCCTTGGATTTGGAATAAGAGGGTGTGTTGTTGTGTGTCATTAACGTGAAATTTGGTATCCTAAGGTTATTTTGGCATTACTACAATCCAAAACATAGACATATCCGGTCCAACTGATTAGTTAAATTCAATTATTGCAGCAGTAAATGAACGCAAAACATGAGACGGATCCAAAAAAAATCAAAATTTCAGACGATGAAATAAATAATGCATCCTAAAAAATGACGATAAGACAACGGTGTCAGGAGATGAAGCACCAAACGTTCCGATCTTATTGATTCATAATCATCATCACCTTCTTAATTAATAAATATGTACAGGATCCAGAAAGAAGAAGAAGAAGAGCTAGAACAGTTTTGAAGAACAATCAGCTAAAAACAAAAGGACAATAATAATATTAAAACGATCTCGAGATTTCCATAACAAGTAGGATCTCTTTCTTCCCTCCGTTCGTACGGTGATGGATTGGATCGGATCGGATCGGATGAGATGAGTGCTCATTGAGATTGAGTGGTTGTGGTGGTAAGAGGCTCAGGATCTTCGAAGTTGGGATCATTAACATCAACAGCATCCTTTGCCCCAAGCTCAGCTGGCGAGTAACCTTCACCTGCCCATGTAAACTTTCCACCATGGCCACCTTTTTTGGGAGATCCAATCATGCCGGTTCCAGATCTGCGGTCCCTCCTCACCTCCTGCCCATTAGGCTTGCCGCTCGTCTTCGAACCCTTGTTATTTGCGCTTTTCATCCTTGTTAATTATGAATGGGGAGTGAATCGAGGATAATTGTGTCATACAGTGGGTGTTGTTTATATAGGGTGATTTTGAGGGAGGGGCTTGTTTGGAATTTGTCGTTTTGGACTAAACTACTGAGGGCGCAAGTCACATGACTATGATAAGGACTTGGTAGTAGTAATAATAATTCTTTGGATAAGACCGACCGACCATGTCCATGACTCATCTTTTTTTTTTAATTGGTTTTGCTCCCCATTTTCCATTATCCTATTTCAGTATTGTCGTGCTAAATTACATGCCCATGTTTCGATAAATTCCCAACTATCGGTTAGATATATCCATAATCCATCCGCAAGAGAAGATAAATTTGCTGCGAAAATTTAAGGATAGGGCTTGAGGTATCAACTTTTCTGGCAGGTGGACTGTGCCGTGTATTTCATAATTTGTCAGCCAAATATCTACACTATCAATAATAAAATGTTGTTGTTCGAAATCTTTTGTTTATGTCGCATCATTATCAATTCATACCAATCGGACAATGTTAGGAATTCAATCCACGAAATAATATCATCTAGGGAAGTGAGGTATAGTACAATGTGGGTTGTGCCGTTTAGTGATATACCCATTTAGAGGAGGGTATAATAGTATTTTTATTTAACTCACAATCATACTACTCATGGACCGATAGTGATGCTGGTAAAATGTGAATCGTGTCGTTTTCCTCATCATCTTCAAGACCTTCCCCTTTTAGAGTCGTTCTTGACTTTATTTCTTAGCGGACACCTGGGAACGGGGTGGGGCGGTTAGTGGTTTACCGGCCTACCGATAGTCAGACCGGCGTTGCATTTAAGTGGAAATACTCGAAAGAATGGAGAAGGTATTTAGAGAGTGAAAGTGTGTTGAGAATGTGTAGAGGTAATAGTGTACCTTGGGCTATATATAGACAAATATGGGTATGAGGTGTAGCTCTTAGTTGTCTGTAGGTGTTTCGAGGGTTTTTGTCCTTTCGAGGGTGTGAATGCTTGGTGGCTTCGAGGATGCATACATTTTGAGGGTGTCTGTCTTTTCGAGGGTGTAGACACTTCGACGATAGCTTTGTATTTCGAGACCTTGTCATAGTGGTGACATATATACCCATATCAAATAGCATGAACCATCTAGAAGAGTTTGATTAAAAATTTATTAAGACCATGTTATAATTTATCAACTATCAATCAACAGGGACAATACACATAGATTTATTTTTGGCTATTAAAACTCTATTTTTTACAATTATAGTTACTGTAGATAGTCGTCACATAAACTAACTGTTATTCCCCGTTATTTAGGCATGTACGGTTTGATGTTGAGATAAGATGATGAGTTTTTTTTCTTTTTTCTTTTTTATTTTTTCAGTGTATGTTTGTGTCTTATCTCCCATTGTTTGTAGACTATGGACTATTGGAGAATTAATATAAATGTTTATATTTCATTCCTCCCCATCAATTTGAACTTTTGGGAGAGTTGGAATTCTATCATTCCTTTTTTTCCTCCTTCTCTCTCTGCTTTCTTTTCTAGAGTAGATCAGCTCAAATGAAACGACTTTTTCTATACGAATTTACTTGGTTTTGTAACCGATGGCAGAGCTTTGATCGGCTCATTCTCTGGTTCCATGTACGTTCTTCATTCTATTCTATTGTTGATGTAGCTTTCTATAAAAAACACGTTCCCTTTCACTGTCATACTTCGAGTACGCATAATTCGTGTGATAGCATACGGTAATTTTCTTTCGGGAAAAGGAAACGAACAGAAACCTTTTAATTCGTTCGATCAACCACGTATAAGAAGGTGGTTATAACTTATACTCGTAATTAGCGGTACTTGAAATGATTAATTGACAATTGTGATCTGCTATTTAAATGAGGAGACCTCCTCTCCTCTTTCTTATGGTTGGCTTAGGACCAAATTTCAGTCTTTTGCTATAACTATAATACGACGATGTTGTATCCTTTGCAAGATCTTCAAGGCTCTTGACATTTGCCAATGATCCAAAAGTTTGTGACTTGCCATGATAGAATTTTGAAAGTCCTCTCCTGCAGAGATTGATTCAATAGCAAATGATAAAATTAGTAACTCACTTAAAATTCTGACATGTATGTAACACTCGAAGAACGAAAAATGATACTCCCTCCCTAGATTTACGTTTGACATGGTTTTAAAACGGTTCTAGGAGTTTAGTATAATTTGTGTGGTGTTTGATTTTATAAATTTACAAAATTAATATAAAAATCAGATGGAAGATGAATGCAAACAATTTTAGAAAACAGAAGTATGAATCTATCACTAGAGATAATTTGAAACTTACTTGATGGGAAGTTGTGTCATGAGATGGGATAAGTTAAAGATGGAAGATTCTGATGGAGATGAAGCATTAGAAGATGATGATGATGCGTCATCTAGTTCTTCTGCTGACGACGTCGTCGAACAAGTAGTTGTGGATAAATCAGTAACGGAAGACGAAGATGATAGCAATCCAATTGATGAAGCAAAATGTTCATCTCCCTTAAAGATGATTGTGCCCATATCTTCTTTAATTATTGCACGGGCCATTAATCAAAAAGAAACTAGTACCGCCTTATAAGTAGTTATGAAAATGAAAATGAAATAGTAGGAGGATTAATTTGTTTGGCAATCGACCTTGGGGGAGCATATATATACACTTGCACAGTTGCATTATTTGGTTGTGATTGACGTTATTATTTTAAATTTAAATTTCTTAACAGATTTGACTACAAGGAACTGAAGATGTGGCTGGAAAAGGATGATATTTATCTATTTAAATTGATGTGACAAACAAATTAATTAATGGGATAAGTTATTATCATGTGGTTTGAATTCGAGTAACTTTTCTTTTCCCCGTCATATAAGGAACAACAAGATAAGCTCGGCTGCATAGGTGTGTAATTTCCGGATCATATCATGCCTCATCCGTCCGAGTCATTATAATTGTGTATGGCGGACCAAGGTCAGGATCTTATGGTAACTTGTCTTTGTCCCCCACCAGTACCCTTTACAAAAAACAAAATAAAATTGAAATGTGGCACATAGACTCGAGTGTTTGTAATTTGTATAGTAGAGTGTATAGTTTAGTTTATTATACCACGAGTTGTCTCTGGTTTTCCGCATTGGTTTCCAACTCCAACTATACACCAATACACCATCCATCTTTATCTCAATATGTGATCACATTTTACACACAAACTCGTACGATACATTTAGATGGGAACGAATATCACCTATTAGCTATTTAACATGAAAAGTTAGTCCTCTCAAACATAATCAGATTTTTGCATTTTGAGCTTGACAAAATAAATGTGGTTTAACTTAACTATTCATGTTTGAATATTATTTTTTGAGTTTGGAATGTATATATTCTGTGTGCATTCAAGTCATAGGTTGTGGGTACACACTCCCTTTAAAGTGTTTGAATTTTTCATTTGAATGATAAGTTGTTACGATCCGACATAGATGGATAATACATGACATATAAGTCCATTTAGCATGTTGCACCTTAGTGTATGTTCAATGTTCGATTCATTTTTTCGAAAGCATTATAGTTTTAGTATTTGTTACTTAGTTTAATGGTAGAATTCAATGATAGATATCATTAAAAACATAGAAACACATAAAATCTAGCAGGATGGATAAATATACTATCGAAGGATCAATAAACTTTTTCCAAAGAGGTATACAATCAATCAGATCCTTATTTCATAGCACACCTGAATTTCTAGCGCATTCTTAAGTCTTAACACAAAACAATGGCTTTATTTATTTTTCTTTTAAAAAAAATGGCATTTTCTATACTTTCCATGATAAGTTTATTAATGCGGGTAAGTTCTCTACAAATAGTCATTTAGTGCCATTTTCCCAATGTAAAGTAAGAGTGCGACTGTGCGAGTCCAATTAATTCCGAGTTTCTGACCACATTGAATATAGCCCACTGCCCGGCCGCTCCAGCCCAAAATCACGTGCTAGAATAGTTTATACAGGTCTTTCATCCGGTTAGCATCCATGTACCAAATTTAATTCAAATATTGACCTTGCACCATAGTATAGCGTGTTTTTGGGCTTAAAACACATCGTGCAATAAATTTTTATACATAGGTGCTAACTGATTAAAACTCAGTTTATACTCCAATTCTCGTTTATTTCATTTCACATGATTTCTCTATTTACACCTTTAACACTTTCATGATCGATCGATGAAATATAAGTCACATATCTTGTTTTAAACAAAGTAGATTGGGAGGGTGTCCCCGATTAGGCATTTCTTGGCCGATTTCCTGGCCCCGGTTGTTGCTCGACTGAGTTCAACGTGGCCTGGGTTTAACGGGACTTTCCCGAGTTGCCGAAATTGTTCGCATTGTTGGGTGTAATCACTAGTTTGAACCCGTACCATTGGTCTAGTTTCAAAGTTTTGTGTTGTTCTTCTCTCCTTGATTTGCTATTAATCTCAATTTATAGAAAAAAAAAATTAGGAATTAATTGAAGTCAGATGGAGATTTAAAAAAATCAACAGATTCGTAAGTGCCTAACTTGGGAAGGAGCAAGTAGTGAAGTAATTTAGCTGATTAATGAATCCAATCTCAACATCACCATATTTTGTTGTTTGTTCTACTCCCTAATCCCATCTAATCTACCAAGAACTAATAAAACTTTTAATGGTCAAGATTACTAATTAAGCTATCAACATTGAGTAACATTTCATTACCCAGTTCATCCAGACTAGGATGAAATACATAACCTACAATATGTTCATGGTCTACTTGAATCGAAAAATATCCTACTCTCTGGAAGAAGAAGAAAAGCTATGGTCTGACCAAGGAATAAGAAACAAAAGAAAGCCCCTATTTGAAGACCAAAATTTGTTCAAATCAGTCCAAGAATGAATCTTATATATCTTGAGTTCAGCACTTGAAGTGAATTGAAATTGTCCTGTTCATAGTCACAGGAGGAGACCTCTTTCTTATTGTCGCCTTGGGCCCAAATTTGTGGTGGTTATTCAAATTACCCCCATAACTTTTACACGACTTCATTCTCTGATTCATTGTTTCCTTTTTCCCAAGATCTTCCACACTTTTCACATTTGCTAACGATCCAAATGTTTGTGACTTCCCATTGTAAAATTTCGACAAACCCCTTCTGCAATAAATCAATCAATCAAATCTTTACATTAGTTACTACCAAAACATCAAATCTTAATATTTAACAGACTAAGCAATTAATTAGAAACCCACAAAAGTGAAAAGAAGAAAGCAGTAATACTCACTTGATTGGAAGTTGGGCCATGAGGTCAGATAATTGATATAAAGGTCCAGAATCTGATGAATTGCAAGAAGATGATGATGTTGCATCATCTGTTAAATCTGTTGATCCAAAAGAAGTAAAAGATGATAATGATGATGACGACATTGATCCAAATCCCAAATCTTGAAACTGCTGCTTTTCTCCAGCCATTATTAGTGAAACAAGAAAATGAAACTGAAAATCGAATCGAAGAGACACACACAGAGAGGAGCAAATGCAATGAAGTATAATGGAATGTTTTGTGTGCAATATATATACCTACTTGGATGTTATGGATAGACACAAGTTTTATGTCAAATGTGTACCAATACTGACATACTGTACTAAATTTGTAAAAGTGTAATAATGTAATAAATTTTGAGTACGTGGAGATGAATCTGTGGACAGAAAAGGTCATGGATTGAGTTGAAGTAGTGATTAAGGAGGGTATTAAAGTAATTAATTATATTAAAGAAGATGATAAATGGTTGAGATAAGTCATAATCATGTGGTTTGAGTGGTGATAAGTTTCCCGTTTTGAAGTGAGTGGATAAGAACTGTTTTTGAGTGTGCTGCTTTGTTGGTTGGTTAGATGGATCCATATCATATCTGAGTCATTCATGGTGTGTGGCATTATTTGTTTTGTTTATTTATGCAATCCACAGTTTTTAATTTCATATTATTTTTTGGATGATAATACTACATAACTATGAGCTGTCGCAGTTTTTTGCACCCAAGGTATTCCCCAAAAAGGGAGAAACTGATAAAGAACAACTATTTTGAGGAATATCCTTTTTTTATGACTTTGACATTGACATTATTTTTGTATCCATATTCCATTTGATTTTGTAGTATTATCTTCCAACTTTAAAAATTCAGTAAATATTGTCCGTCTAATATTTTAATCAAATTTATAATGCATATGTATGTTTTTTATTGATAAAACAAATTGAAATCTTGTCCATCTAGCAACTAACATTGAAAACGTTTCATTTCATACACTTCACCGATTTACCTTCAAAATCTAACGAGTTATATACATAAACTCCCATATTTTCCTACTTAATATTTATATTTCAAACAAATTTAATTCAAATGAATTCAGATCCTCTAACTTACATTTACATTTGATTAGTTGAAATTTATATTACAAATAAATTCAGTTAAAGTTAGTCGACATTCATATCTGTTACGTTCAATTCAGTTTAGAGTTTTTCGATCGAATCAAATAGAGATTTAAATATGGGTACTATCAACATTTTTAGACTTAGAGAAAACTCACAACTCACAAATGACAACTGAATGGGGGTGAACCCACCATGGCTATCCCAATTCCCAGCCATCTATGCACCCTCTAAAAGAAACAAGGACCTGTAGTCAAGATTGAAGAACTTCTACACAAGATCCATACAAGTACATCTTCTCAATTTTAAAGGAATTTTAAGTTGCCTTTACTTCTAAAACAAGAATTAGACACTCAAAGAGAGTCCTTGTAACGGAGATGGTATGGAACAAGAAGAACAAACTGGAAGAGGATTATGTTACATAGCATTCTGTAAGTTGCACTGTAGACATTGATGGTATTGTCCTTTAAGAGTTAAAGACCATCTAAAAAAAGCAAGGTATTTATATTGCTTATACATCGACCGGCACATGCTCCAGTCAAATTCATGGAGATGTACAATATAATAGACCTGTATTCTTACGGCAGTATCAGAAAATACATATCAGAAACATAACACCGACCTTCAGTTCTGTCTCGCCCTAACAAGACATGTTTATAGAGTACAATCTTCAGCTGATACAACTCTTCATGACAGAACTTATGCGTAAACCAGGAATAAGAAACCTGATTGATCATCTGGAAAAATTTACGGGTGCCTCCAAGCTACCAACTAAAATGCTCAGATCAATGTCTTTGTCCTCAAACTTCTTGATGAATGGGTGACTCTGGCATTTACAACAACTTTCTATAGTTAGCTCAATGATGCAAGAGTTATTACAAGATATCTCAGGTGCAAACTAACCAGTAGTTCCAAAGCCGAAGATCTGTCTCTAGGATCCTTCTGTATGCTGAGCATTGATTGAATCAAAGCAAATATTAGAATATGAAAAACACTACAAACAAGAGTCCAGATGTATAATTCTAGAACTAGTAACTCTCACTGTTCTTGATGCTTCATTTTCACATTTTATCTTCTCATACTTTGGATCATTCCATAAACTGATGCGTCGAAGTTGAAATAACAATCCAACTACCTTTTACATGAACCTTTTCTTTTCTAAATTACGTCTCATTATATAACATATTTATTCGGCTTTTATTATAGTCTGTTTACAATCTACTTACATGACACAGTCTCCAACTAGCTAAAATTCGTATTTTTAAATTAAATTGTGGAATATGATGCTCAATGATAAGTATAGTTACCAGGCTGAAATAAATGAACAGAACTCTGGAGAAAACTGATCTTCTGGAGCAGTAGGTGGTGGACTCCCAACTATTGACTGCAACAGCTCGTAGAAGCTTGGGCCACTTTGTTGATCTTCGGATTTGGTGTAAGGAAAACGTCCAATGGCACACTCAAGGATCACCATTCCGAGACTCCACACGTCGCTTTTGTAGTCATATGTGCTTCCGCTGATTCTTTCAGGCTGGAAAGGTTTCAGGGAGGAAAATATGTTTAGTTCAGAATATGAAAGAGTAGTATTCATCCTTGCTAAAGATTTATGAAGAGAGTAACAGAAGATGGGTAAGTTTTAGCCAGAGAGAGGAGGAACCAAGTGTTTACTCACTGCCATGTAATTGTAAGTCCCAACAAAAGTATCACGTTGGCCCATTGAGTTGGCCAGCATTGCACTAACACCAAAGTCTGTAATTTTCACTTCCCCCTTATGATTCACTAGGAGATTTGAAGGCTTTATGTCTCTGTGTATAACATGCTTCTCATGATGAAGGTAAATAAGACCTTGCAAAACCTACATGGAAAATACAATTTACATTAATCCAACTTTTAAAGAACCAACAAAAGGAATAATGGTTTTTACATATCCAGAAAATACACAAACCTGTTTGCAGACAACAGCAAGATAGGGTTCTAGAATTGTCTTAACTTGTCGAATGACATCACCCAATGACCCACGGTCCATGTACTCAAGTACAAGAGATATAGCACCATTGTGATAAAATGAGTGATGGCAAATTACAACATGTGGACATTGCGATGCTTGATTTATTTTTAACTCCTGAACTATTTGTTTGCGAATCTCCTCCTGTATATTCATCTGGATAACCTGTGGAAACAGCTTATTTGCTTAACCTTTATGCATCTTAGATAAAAACAACAAGACCAATCGATGTTAATATTCTTTCAATATGGCATCAATACTTGAAAATTGAAATGTCAAAAAACACAATCCAACCTACTACGAGAACTGACATTATCACCTTGGCAGGATTAGGCCTACATTTAAAATTCAAAATTTCTATAGTTGTGGATTACAAATCTCACTTTGTTGATTTCAGTTCTCAGAATATCCATCCCTAGCCAATCCAAATTAAACCCCATCTCTCAAGTCAAAATCACAAACCTTCACATTTTTCACTAAATCCTGAGCTTAATCAATAGCAATGTCATCACTATGCCCAATCTCTAACCAATCATACACCTTTTCATGTGTGGAGTCGAACCACACATTGCTTCCAACTATAATTGTACATAAACGTTCACTAAACAAAACATAATACAAAGAACAATCTTATATCTCTATTAGATACATGTGAAGTGTATGTGTATTTGGATACAATGAAAAAACATAATCTGAAGCACTGAACTATTGCATACTGACCTTCAAGGCAAACAATTTTCCAACCCATTTATGGCGAACAAGTTGAACCACGCCTCCACTTCCTTTGCCAATGACTTTGATGGTCTCAAGGTCTTCCAGAGAGAATTGAAGATCAATCTCCTTTGTTTCGGATGGCTATACAGGCCCACAATAAAAGTGAAAAGGGATTGTCATCAGCTATTAGTATAGGAGAACTGGTTTGGTACAAGCAACTTGCATTCAGAAATCTACACACATCATGCATTGCACACGTGAATCAGTAGTTGAGGTCTACCGATAAGGTTGTAACTCCTACCCAGTCATCTTAGATTGTCTGTAAGTTTTAACATGTATGAAATGATCATGCATTTTTATGATAGATGCGCAGGTTATTCGCTCTTGAATATTCAAGAGGGTACAAACTATTATGATAAACCCAACCAGAATATGTTTCTTCCAGGATGTTGAACCGTTACAACAACGAGTTAATTGGCAATATACATTGGCATAGACCTTATCCTCAGAAAAGGGAAGCAGAAACTTTGTTGCAGTTTACAATAGGATTCGTACACATGAAGAAGCAGCAAGACAATAAGATAAGCCCAGGCATATTATCCAATTCTATGCACGAAAACAAAGTTTTAACATCTAAGTGCAGCTGGAATCATACGGAAAATATTATCCCATGGGAATTACCATCTGCCTTGATAAAATTGTTAGGAAGGGGGAGACTATTTGTGTGAATGGTAACCATCCAGTCCTAGTCTCCTAGATAACCTTTACCCATAATACAGACTACTATTAAATTTCGCTGCACAGACAGTCCGTACAGACTGCCATTATGCTTAACGTCACTAACAACATCAATTCATCTAAATCACAAATGACTCCCTGAATATTAAAATCATTTCATCTGTCTATAACTTTAGCCTACCAGCAGCTGCCCTATTCAAAGTTTAACTAAATGATACAAACTAATAAGAGCTTAATTATTCTCCACTTCTTCGGTATCATCAGTTCATTACATCCAACAGTCTCATAAAACACACATTCTCAATCATTTGATACCAATTAACACGCTATAAATCAACAAGCAGTCAAATCGCCCAAAAACAAGCAGAATCAAAGTCAATAATTATGAAAGGGCAACAATAGGAATATCTGTTATGATTGACTACTCGAGTCCTAACCTAACACTGTAACCACGAAAATCAACAGTTAACATACCACGGCATCATTCTCATCAGAAGCCAACCGCATTCCTTTCTGATTTAACAGGAAATCCCCATCGTGAAATGTACCGCTCGCAGTCCTGAGATCACCAGTAGAAAACGCACAAAACAGCATACATGAATAACAGATACACTATCTTGCACCAGTAATTGCGTATCTGAGGCGATAAACTTACAGGAATGTGGATATGGGTGACTCCTGAGCTGGAACCGAGAGCTTGAGTTCCTTCAATGGTTTCTTGAGCTTCATGATTGATTAGCTGTCTCTATCTCAGTGCTCTCTTCAACGGATCTCTCTGTGTAGACTGTGTTAGGGTTTCAGTGAGAGGAGTTGGTAATTCGAGAGGAATTCAAAAGCGAAGACCGCCAATTCAAATGAAACTCAGCTATCAAATTCAACGGACAGAAAGCTTAATTATCAAAAGCGACAATAATTTATTTAAAGTTTAAAATATTTTCTTTTTCTGATTGGATGTTGGATAGGTGATGGGCTGGGCTTGCTAATCACAGGACTCTGGATAAACCCGACCAAAGTGCGAAGCAGGCCATTAGCCCATTTTGATTTTTTATCAATATTTATACAACAAGGCGTAGCTCAGTTGGTAAGTTGTTTAAACTCCAGTCAATATTTTGTGGGTTCATGTCACCACGGGGGTATATGGGGAATCATTTCGATTCGCCGCTTCCGAGGGTAGTTATCTCAAGCTATATAAAAGTAATGATAGGTCGGATCTCTTTTGTAGACATAAATGATGTTTCAAATTGAATTGAGAGGTTTGGCTGTAAAGACCAAATATAGGACGACTCGTGTATGATTTTAGCAAAGGATTCAAACCCCTCAATCGGATAATTATTTTCATTAGGATTTGACACTCATAAATCCTTAGTCACCCTTTTATTTTCTACTGTTTAACTTGAATATTCCTTAGTCTTGTTTCAAGAGCAATCAGAGAGGTCGACAATCAGGACTACAGGAGATATGCTTTTAGTACGAGTGGTTCAGGATATTAAGAATAAGGAAACACATGGCCACGATTTAGGACAAGTGCAGCACTATGAAGGGTGTAAAGAGAATTGTGTGCGAAGAAAAATTATGCGGAAACCTGATGCGTATGCATTCCGAATTATTATGTATTTAGATCATTCACAACAGCTTCCATAAATTATATTTTTTGCTTAAATATTGACAAAAAATCAAAATAAATGTGTTAAAAATCTTAACAAATCAAATTCCCTAAACTTTTATGCACCACCTAGAAAAATAGCTAACATTATTCACATGCCTAAATTTATATATAAAACTTTTTTAATGCATTAATTATTAATTTATATATTATATTTAAAATATGTGATATATTAAATCACTAAAGGGGATCTGATTTTAATTTTAAATCCATGATTAAAATATTATAGGTAACGAGTTAAAACTTTTCTTCGCAAAGTGACAGTTGAAGGCTGTATGCTTTGTTTGACTTAAAATATACTGTTCGGGACCAGAATGGGACGGCACGTACGTCAATGATGGTTTTAACTTCCTCCTTGAACTTTGAAGGACAGATCACCCATGGCACGTCAATGATCAATTTAGGCCTCAACAATGAACAGATTTGCTCAGTGCCAACGCAAACATATTCTCAGATCAATATAAAATTACTTATGGGGCATCCAAGTTTTCTTTCAAGCTCATCACATAATGGAGAATTAGAAATCTCTGTTCTCCACCCAACCCACCGCCATAAAATGATTATTAGAACTGTGACAGTCTGGTAATGATGATAGCCAAGCCAAATCTGTAAGATTCGGCTACACATCCACAGTGATAACCAAATCCAGGCCTATCGAGCTGTAGGAAATCATAAATCAATAGTGCAGTCGTGAATGTGGGGCGGGAAGGTTACAAGACCATATCACCGTCGATTCTCTCAAGACTGATGGCCAAGTCCAGAGCTACTAAAGATATAGGAAACCTAGGTGGCATCGTGACCACGATTCAGAGACAAAGATGAGATCTAGAGACAGAAGATGAGAGTGTAAGAAACTTGCTGTCAAGCCAGGAATTGGTAATAATGAATAATAATTCGACGCACACAGATTATGAAGACCATGGTGATGATAACTTATGTGTAGTATCACTACATGATGAGTGATGGTAGAATTTGGGACAATCCAAGAAACAAACAAACAGGAAAACCAAGCAGAGATGTCTATAAAACTGGAACATTCATTAGAAAACCACCCAAAAATACATAATTTACTCGCTCTGAATCATAACAAGAATTTTTCACAACCATAAATTGTAAAGACAAGCACTGCTGAAGTTCAGGCAGATACAATATCTATGGCTTCCAAAATACCAAATGACATTCCGCCACGACCAAGAAACCACGACTTCAAATACCGGTAAGCAAACTTCATATCACTGCAGACATTACAAAAGCATCAAATGAGCGACAGGTCATACAAATGCTAAAGAAACGCGGAACATTGCATCAGCATATTACAAATATGCACGAAGGGAGAGTAATACTCACCAAACACATTTAGAGACCCTGATCGATAAGGTAATCGCCAATTTTCTCAACAACCATGTTGCACTGGCCACCGGTCATAGGCTCTTCATAGAGACCAATGATCAAAGCCAATGTGGTCTTCTTAATAGTGGCACCACCAGTTCCCTGAGACAAAATAACACGTCAGGGTTTCGAAACAACATTATTCACATAGATCTTCATCACTTGTGATCTAATTTTCACAAATGAATGAATAAACAACAAAAGGCATCGTGATTTCAGCATTCTATGTGCTATGTAAATTCAAAATGACCATTCTAATTTCAACAACTTTAAACAAAACAATCTAGAAAGTGAATTAAGGCACAAATCACAGTACCTTCTTCCCCCTAATGACAGCATTTGGTTCACCTTGGATCACCATATATTTTGTACCACCAAGGAACAATCCAGTGGGAGCAAGTGTACCAGGAGTCTCGAGATCGTTCATGATCCCAGTTACCTCCTCAGTCTTAAGCTACACGCATAAAAGATCAGAATCAAATCAAGCTTGAATAAATCAAATCAACCACTGCTGACAATTAATAGAAACAACTGCCTAAATTTAACCATCTGCTAAATCTGGATCCAGTCAACCGGAGCACCAAAAGAGTCAAATCAAGTAAAATCAACACCTAAAACCATACGAATCGACTAGAATGCAAAATCAGATCATCAGATCCGAAACAGGAACCGGATAAACTAAGTTAGAACCTACTAGAAGATTTTATTTATAAAAAAAAAAAAAAAGGTACCTGAGGGAAGTTGGAGCTCTGTGCCCAGACGCTGCCGTCGTGACCGATGATGGCGGCGGCCGTGAGGTGGCAGCCTTCAACATCAGCCATCAAGTGGTCATCGATGTATGATTGCCAAGACATGTTTTCTCTGTGATTTGGGAGAATTCAGAAACGAGGGTTTTGATTGGAGACGATGAGCTGCTGGGTGATAAATAGCGATGATAGCGTTAAAATAACGGAAGGAGGAATGGTGCGGTGTGGTTCATACAATTATCAACTTTTATGCTTGCGGTCCGGGTGTTTCTCGCAATGTCGTTTCTACCCTTAGATTTAGCCTTTGTCGCTGTCCATGGTTTATTCCTCCACTTTCTTCCCTTCTTCTTTTCTTTTTCTATCTGTTTTCATTAGTATTTTATAAATTCATACGAGTACTACTTTTAAATCACTTTTTCTATTATTAGAGACACTTGATTCAATATTTTCGTTATCAAAAAGTGCTTTGCAATTGCAAATATTGCCAGCATATACTCCCTCATTCGGTCCCGCTAAGAATGTGACGGAAGTAAACTTGCACAAATTTTTAAAAAATATAGATAGAATATAGGTATATAGGCGGGTTAAGTTTATGGTAAAAAATGAATAAAAATACGAGTGAGATATTGTTAGGATAAAGAATTCATAAAGTTGAGTTAATGGAATAAAGAATTAATATAAACTTATCAAGAATGGATTGACACATTTTTAATGTAATGGGACGTCCAAATGACAAAATGACACATTATTAGCGGGACAGATGGAGTATAATAAAAATTAATAACACTGTTACATTTCTATGTTTCTTATGACACGAAGTTTAAAAGTAAATATCGACTATAAATATTGATAAATGAATATCAAAATAAAAAAAGTTATGCATACAACTTAGATCCAAATAAATGTGAAATGAGAATGAGCTTTTAGTGTGACTCTAACGCCTTAACCACTAATGCAAGCATAGATTCGATCATTTGGTAGTTACCAACACTTGTCATTTCCATCACACGTTGTCATCGATCATGCATCCGAACAAACGTCTCAATGGGTCGTCAATACTAAGATTGCTCCAAAAAAGCAAACACGCTTGAATTAATGGCTCTCTATATGATGATTAGAGAAAATGTTACTATGAGTATTATTCTCAGTTAATTTGAACTCTCTTGAATTTTTTGGTCATTATAATCAACCCTCGTAATTAAATTGTGTGTTCTTTTCACCGACCAACTATACACCCTTGATTTATAATTCACTACAAGAGAAAAGTGGACATTAGTGACATTTGGTACTGTGGCATTTTTAGAAAAATGCAGATGAAATGTAATTGGTTCATCTCTAATGCAGTTTGTAATGCTCCAACTACTAATGGATCAGTCCCTGCCCTTTGGGACCGCCGCAACTATTCATGGGTTGCTATCTAGGTGATATGTTGGCCCCAAGGACCAATTGTTGTCCTTTTTAGCGCTATTTGTCGTAACTTGTGAATGCACTAGGTAATTTCCAAGTGAGTGTCACCCATCATAATATTTCTTTAGAGCAAGCATGCTCAACTCCGTACTTGTTGTGGATAGATTTTCGATAATAATTAAGCAATTTATTGATATGACTAGCGTTTTCAGTCATTTTAATCTCTTTAAAATTGTGAATCGTTGTGATAGTCGAAAATGACAAAATGATAGTTACTAAATGATCAGTTGTTGTAGTTTGATCCAAAATTGTAGTTTCTAATTGTAGAGATTCTATCATTCCTATTAAAAGGTTTACACATCTTCGCTTTGGAGTACCTTCGGAGTATCATTTTATGAATTATCAGCATAAATGATAACTTTTTATATATATATATATATAAAGAAAAGAAATATGTTTACTTCATATAATACCTTTTTTCCCTTTTTGTTTATGAAATGATTGCACAACTTTCAATTTGGTCCCTCATATTGCGTACATGAAAGGGGTAAATAGTCTTTTAACGATTTTGCAGTCTTGCAAAACCTAAAGTTGCGGTGGATATAAATACTAAGTAGTTCTCACATTGGGTGTACTGTAAGTGTAAAAATTGAAAGATAGATAACTAATTAATAAGTACTAATAAGGTTAAGCACGCAACCAGTAAAACAAGTAAACAATAAGTAAAGTGTGTTGAGAGATAAACAGTTGTAAAGTAAATAACACAAGATTTGTAGTGGTCTATGAAAGTGGTGTGAGCTACAAGCTAATCCACTTGTCTGTCTGAACTAAACAATCATATGTAGGCTTTGAATTACCCCTATAAAAATCACTTCACTAGCTAAATTTCCTTAAACCCTATGTTGTTGACTCCAATACTCCCGTGTGTTGAATCATCCATACAAATTTGTGCTATTTCTTTATAAAAATCTCATGTGTTAGAGTACTCCCACATATTGTGCTCCCCGACAAACTTTCCTTGCAAGCAAATGATTCCTCACAACATGCTCATGCGTTTGAGTATCTTTGGGTACAAGCCCCAACCTTGACTCGAACCCTCCAGGTCTAGTCAATTTGTAATCTTTAAAACTTTAACAACCCTTAAACTGTACGACCAGTGTGTTAAATCCTTTTAACCCTTTAACCATTAAAAAATGTCAATTAGATGAAAGATTTTTTAAAACTTTGAGTAAATAAAGCTGTTCCGGAAAGTAATGTAGATTTCATGGCATGTCGCTTTCTATTTTTCATAAATAATAAATGTTGTCTCCTTTCTAATCGCAAAGTCTCATAAGAGACCGTCTCTATTTAAGTTAATAAGAGACCTTACCATTGTGCAATTAACAACAAAACTAATGAAAAATTCGGTGGTCAAAATGTAATAAATTATAGATATGGGCTTTTGTGCAAATTTAACATTATATAATTATCTAAACCTAAAATACAGATCCCATCTCATTCTTATTTCTTCTTTCTCTCTTCTCGCTCCAGATCTGGTTTAGGGTTGAGTCTCACCGGAAAAGATGGAGGTCGGGCTATTGAATCGGAGCTATACCGACGCGAAGCTCTACCGCAAATTCGCCGCCTTCACATCCTATGATTCGGTGGTTTGTTGATCTCCGATTTCGATTTGGAAGCTTTGGCTTCGGATCTCGATCGAATTGAGTGCCAGGTGAGATGATGAGGCGATGTTGTTTGTGCTTCCTCCTCCTTGCTATTGTTGTTGGTGATAGCCTGCCATTAATTTTACTAGCTTACATGTAGTGTCTTCAGTTTTGTTTGTACTAATTGGATGAACGAAACTCTGTTTTGGACAAGATTGAAATGAAATTTATATAATACTGTACTTTAGAACTGGTAGAATTGATTGATTTGAGTTGGAAAAGATGAGAATGGAAGAAGGTAGAAGAAAAGGGAAGGTGTGAGGATTAGGCTATGGGGAATAGATGATTATTCTGCATTTGCTCGATTCTAAAGATTACTTGCCTAAAATTGAGGAGTTTCAGGTTGCATGATTGTGTATTTTAATTTTCCTGACTAATTTGCTATAATTGATGGGATTGATTTTGCATCTAGATGTAGATTTATGTTCATCTCATGATTTTTTTATGTTCAGCGATATTCACCATGTTCTGTACAATATTGCCCATGTTATAGCCAATATTGTCCATGTTCTTACCGATATGCTCACTGTTTTTAATGCTCTGTTTTTTTAATTGTTTTTATGAAAAATTGACCTCTGCGATATACACTATGTTCTCAGCAATATAACCCATGTTCTCAACAATATTGCATATGTTCTAAACAATACTACCTTTGTTGTTTCCCCCTTTGGTTTTCGTGGTGTTGTTATCATTGTTTTTTTGTCGTTTCGATGTTTCTATATTGGACGCAGCTTTACATAATCTACCAATTATTACCCATGTTTCCAATCATATGTCCCATGTTTTGAACATTATTACCCATGTTTCTTATATTATGTCATATCATTTTGTTTGATATGTCCCATGTTCTTATCTTGATTTTTAGTCTATGTTGATATTTATTCTGATTATGGTCCATATTTTTAAGATTATTACCTATGTTCCTTACAATATTGTCTATGTTTGTGTTTTGGTTTTTGTAGATGATGTGCAACAGAAGAAAATGAGGACTAATGCCGGAATCAAGCAAAAATCCAAAATTTGATTCATGTTGATACAAAAGATTGTATCTATTTAAGAAATGGAGTATATATCCTTGTCATTAGAAGTTAGATAGTTATTATTGTAGTCATAATATTAGTATGTCCAATGTACTTGGAGTTATGTACAAGGATTTTTTTTATGTTTGAAATAGTACCCATGTTGTTGAGAATATCTCCCATATTTATGTAAATATTATTCATGTTTCTCATAATATATTTCATGTACTTACAATTTATTGATAATGTTCATGTTCCATGTTAGTTTAAATATTACCCATGTTTCTAAATATATCGTCCATGTTCATGGGAATACTACCCATGTTTGTCATAATATCTTTCATGAACTTGTTTTTATATATAACTGCCATATCTGTGTTTCTCCAAAAGAATCCATGTTTTGGGAATATCTCCTATGTTTTTTAGAATATCTCCCATGTTTCATGGGAATACTAGCCATGTTTCTCATAATATATTTCATGAACTTGTTTCTATATATAAGTGTCATGTTATGTGTTTCTCCAAATAGAACCCATGTTTTTGAGAATATCTCACATGTTCTCAAATAAAGTCATAAATATATAGTAGATTACTTTTTAAAATTGTCAAACAAAGCATATTGGTGAGAACATGGACAATATTGTTGAGAACATGGGTTATATTGTTGAGAACATAGTGCATATCGCATAGGTCAATTTCTCACAAAACCTAAAAAAAAAACAGAGCATTAGAAACAGTGAGCATATTGGTTAGAACATGAACAATATTGGCTAGAACATGGGCAACATTGTATAGAACATGACAAATATCGCTGAACGTAAAAAATTAATGAGATGAACATAAATCTACATCTAGATGTAAAAGCTAACATCTATCACCAACAAACTTCGATTCAAACACATATCTACATAAATCTAGATGCAAATAATAACAACAATGTGGATTCAACATAAATCTATCACCAACAAACATCAATTCAAACAACTAAAAAAACCTTGACCTATGTCAAATCGGTCGATTGATGATGATGAGCAGGCGATGGTGATGATCCCATGTGATCTTGGATGAGTTGTTGGGTGTTTTAGAAGCTAGTATTTGGTTTGGGGTTGTTTTAGAAGCTAGTAGTTGTTTTGGGGTTGTTTTAGAAGCTAGTAGTTGTTTTGGGGTTGTTTTGTAATTAATATAAATTGGTCTCTATGGTCTCTTTCTAAGGGTGGTCTCTCATGAGACTTACTCCTTTTTAATTCGTTTATTTGTTCTTTTCTTCCAACATATAGGTAAATCTTCCTCATAAGTAATTAACTTAATCTCAATGTAATGTAATGATTTCTAGTTAACTTATAAGCATGATGATCTCAACATGACCCAAATCTATTTTACTAAACCCGATTTATTATTTCAAAATAGGCATGACTTAGTTCATTGTTCAAAACAAATATTTTAATCTTCAACATGCGAGTCATCCGGTCTTCAAGGATAAAATGAACATTACATTTGTAACCTAGCACTTATTACACTCTATCTAAATCAATCAAATATCAATGGGACCTATCACAAAGTTTGTCATAACAAAAAAATTATAGGGTTTATCTTTGTTGATTCTTTTTCACCTATTTCACCTAAAGTGTGATAAAAAAACAAATCTAAATATATACTCTCTCCGTTCCAAAACAGTTGCACCATTTTGCCATTTTAGACGTCCCGTTAGTGTTGCACCATTTCATTTATTTGTCATATATGTACATGTTCATATTAATTTTATAATCCATCAATACAATTCTGTGGTCACAAATTCACAATAAATTAAAAGCAACTTCCACTATCAATACATCACAATTAATTCTTGTCCTAATTTTCTATGCCCAAAAGCAAATGGTGCAACTGCTATGGGACGGATGAGTACTTAACTTCTTATTACGTATAATTTCTATTCATTTTCTGTACATCACCCCCACTTACAACTTTACTCTCTTTTAGTGCTCGTGCTTATCCCAATTCTTAACATACATTCAAATGGATTATAAAGAGGAAATACTTCGTATAAATCAAATTTATACGTTCTACTTCGTATAAATCGAATTTATACGTTCCTATGTGTTTCATATATATGAGTTTATTAGTACAAGTGAATTTTTTTCCCCTCTCTCACAAGATGCGTAGAAATGAACATGTGAGCAATGTTCAACTGTTAAAGTATATATGTATGCGATTAGATTACTTCAAATATTATAGGAAATGTAGAAAAAATGAACCGGATGATAGGTAAATATTCATTTTTCAAATATATCATTTGATCATTTAAGTTACCATTTTAGGGTTTCGTGAATTGCAATATTAACCATGTTATATGCAATGTAATATCCTGGAGCACCAAAATAAAATTTTGCCGAACTAGGAAGCATATGAATTGGGATTGAATTTCCAGGTTAAGTTCCAACCCCATCCGAATCGGATTAAATCCAATCCACAAAGGGGCTCCAACTAATCTAACAGATTCAGATGCGTTAGTCCAATTCGATTGCTAAATGTTAATGACGGGAATGCATCCATTAAATATTTAAATATAAAATACAATTATTTATGAGTTTATCACCAACCAACAATACTACAATTTTAAACAATTCACCCGTTAAATCAGAATTCAATCCCAATAAACAAAATTCATCCTTACCAAAATTAATTATCCCACCCCAACAATCTTTCACCATCCTCACTTACCACTTACCAGGTCGGTCACAGTGTCACACACTCACGTAGTGTTAGACCCTAGACCAAATAGGCAGATCCGATTAATTAAATATATGGAGCCCGATATATAAATTCCTAAGTCGGGATTTTAAAATAGGAAAACGGGCTGCTGACTTTATTAGATGATAAGGACGTAACCACTGACACCCTCTAATAGAGGAGATGGGGTCCAGGGCACAAAATATGTATGATATTATTATATTATTAGAGGGTGTACGGCTGGTTACCCATCTAAAAATCTAAAAACGCGCCTCGACCGGGTGCAGCCGCCTTACCGAGGCCGATTTATTTTATCTAAACCAAGCTCAGAAATTAGATTCCAATCGGTTTCCTAATCTCGTATCGTCGTCGGATTTTCTACAGATTACACCAATCATCCCCTTGCTCCCTAAAAACTCTGCCGCCGTGATTTCTCCGCCCATCGACGCCATCTTCCCGCCGACTGTGGCTATGTTCATACACCTACCTTCTCCCTGACGTGCTCTATCATCCTCCCGGTGCTGCAGGTTAGGGTTTTGTATTATTTTGAAAATTTCGAATTTGCCTGCTGTTGATTGATTGATTGATTCTGCCAATAATATTGAAATAGTATTAAATGTTGTGATTTTGGAATAGTATTCGTGTTCAGTATGTAGCTTCAACGATATACCATAGGAAACAGGATTGTTAGGTTTTCAGCTTGTAGCTGCTCTTTTACTTTCGGTTAATTCCATAATCTAGGTTTTTTTTTTTTAATTGCAGCCATATCGAATTACTATAGGTTGTATAGTCAATGGGTGTATGATGGTATTTTAGTTCTGATTCTTTGCTTTGTTGATTAGGTGTAGTAAGTTATTTGTTTTTGAAAACAATCAATAACTTGTTCGCATACTTCAGGGATAGCTCATTGTGGATTTGTGGTGTCTAATTTTTTGTAAAAAGGCATGAGAATTCTAGACCTGATGTTTAGGATTCACTAGCATGATGACTTGAAGTTGTTCTTGTTTCAGATTTCAGATTAATGCTAAAAACGGTAGGAAGTGAACACGAAAGAAAATTGAAATTTCCTACCAGAGCTTTGATGCTACAGTTTTAGTTTATATAGGCGGCAAGCTGCACAATTGTTGCAAAAATACCATTATTGCCTTGTGTGCCAACACTATTATAGTGTCTAGGTCCCATGTTATTTCCCTTTTAGTTCATGGTTCAAGCCTGTTAGCTTTCAATCTTAAGTCAGGGGTTGCCTGATTCAAGGAGTGCTTGTTGCACGCATGAGATTCATCGATTCTCCATAGAATCACATAGTTTGTATTCTTTGATTTTCGGAACACGATTCGCTACTATTTGAATGTGATTTGTAATTTTTGGAACGTGATTAGTTAATTTTTGGAACATGATTGGCTAATCTATGGATATAGAGGATCGGAACGTGACTTTGGATTTTGAGCGCGGGAGAATTGTGATCGGTACACTTATTTCTTCATTCATATTCATTTATTCGATTTGCTCAATGTGGAGAATCGGTCTGCAAACCAGAGATAACCGGAGCGCAATGAACCATGTTGAGGAGCACGTGACCCAAAACTGATTCGCCTAGGGGGTGAGAGAATCAGGCAACCCTGATTTGGTGCAGTAGGCTTGCATCTAAGTTGCCTATTCACAACTGGAATGCCGAATCACTACCCTGCTGGAGATGCTCATATGATAGGTGCAAGTGGAGATTGCACTGCTTTTATCCAAGTAAAATGGAGCTTTTTTTTTGGGGGGGGGGGGGGTTGCTTCTCATGATCTTTTATTGAGTGCCCATTTTAGTTTATACTTATTCAGTGGATAATATTAGGTGTGCTTTGCGACGTATGGAAACTATCATGAAGCAAATTTAGCTGTTTAATTAGCTCACTGTGTTTGAACTATCATGACGCAGGAACTCTGAAATTGACAATGGTGGCAACTTCTTCAGCATCTACTTCTCTGAAGGACTACCTGAAAAAATACACAAGTGAGGACAATGAGAAGAAAAAGAAGAGAAAGAAAAAGGCCAGACCTGATATTGCAGGACTGCGAGTTGTGGATGAAGATCCCATCTGGCAAAAGCAAATTAAACCGGAGGAAGAAGAAGAGGAGTCAGCAGGTAATGAACTTTTCTGCATTACAGTGCCATGATTCTCATGTTTATCAATTCATTACTAACCATAAAGCTGTTGCAGATGAAGATAAGCCTCAGATTGATGAAGATATTGAGGTTAAGCGCATGAAAAAGTTGGAGCTACTTCGGTTGAGACGCCCATTTGGTGCCATTTCTGAGGATGGAAGAGGCTGGGTCTCCGTTTCCAACATTCCTGATAATGAGAAGTCTGGAAACCAAAATTCTGATATTTCCCCACCACGCAGGAGGGTCCGGAATGACACTCCCTCTCCAAATTTTATGGAGCATCCTGAGGTCCCAGCAGATACTGATCTATCTCCGCCGCGTAAGCGTAATAACCAAACAAAATCATTGAGAAAATCTGATGGTCAGAAAGCTCATTATGATTCACGTTCACCAGATCCTTATCTGGACACAGCGCAAACTAATAGAGTAGCCACAGATTTATCCCCGCCTCGGCGGCGTAGGCCGGAGAAGCATTCTACGTCTCCTGAACCAAGTTGGAAATCTAAGTTTAGAGATTCCGACATATCTCCTCCTCGACGGAAGCGTGAGGGTCAGGCAAAATCATTGAGCATTCCTGGCGGACGGAAGGCTCGTTATGATACACCCTCGCCTGATCCTTACCTGGAAATTTCACGAACTAATGGAGAGGCCACGGATCTGTCCCCACCTCGCCGTCAGCGTACAGAGAAAAATGCTATGTCCCCTGAACCCAAACGAAAATCTAAGGACACAGATTCAGACCTTTCTCCCCCTCGACGATCTTCCCGGGATGCTGAGTATGAAGTTGGTGGACCATCTTCCAGAGCAAGAGATAGATCTGAGTCTAACTTGCCGAGGAAATCGGATAATCACCAAAGTACCGGTGCTAATGCTCAGCCATTTTCAGATCTTTCTCCTCCAAGGAGACGTAATAGATCGTCGCCTCCAGTAAAGACTGGTCTAGTTTCAGGCAGTGAGATAAAAAAAGAAATTGATAAGACAAGAAAGGATGACTGGTTGAGGTGATGTCTCATGTTCGTTCTCTCTCTCTACAGGAGCCTTTTGCTTTTCAGTACCAATCATATATCAGATGCTCTACCTATTGTCTCTCT
Organism: Plantago ovata; assembly: GCA_028274465.1. NCBI lineage: Eukaryota > Viridiplantae > Streptophyta > Magnoliopsida > Lamiales > Plantaginaceae > Plantago > Plantago ovata. Next base: position 19,160,655 of record CM051455.1, on the reverse strand, counting down.
TTCTGTTGATCTGTTGGGTGCATATGTGATGCTCTAGATGCGCGGATTTCATCCAGATATGCAGGATGGTAGTTTATCCTATTAATCTATTTGATATTGATTTTATATAGACTTTCAACTATATATTTAAAAAATAAAACATAAAACTAGTAAAGCAAGTACTATGGAGTTTGATACGGGTAATCATGGTGGTTTATAATAAATCATTACTTATCTTGCGCAAATTAGTGAAATCATTACTGAAACATATGAAGATTTAATAATAATAATAATAATAATAATAATAATAATAATAATAATAATAATATTAATAATAATAATAATAATAATAATAATAATAATAATTATTATTATTATTATTTTTGTGATTCGTTTTTCTTCTATTTATTTATATTTTTGGTCCCCTCAATATAGTTGTCTTGTGGTCAATGTTTATTTGATAGTAGTTAGATTTGCATGTCTTGAAATTCACCAGTTGTTTGAGGTGCTAAAGTAAGTCACTCATGTGTTGTAGGTTTCAAGAGATGGATCCATCCGTAAGTGGCCGGGATGCGGAAGCTATATACCGGAACAAAATAACAGGTTGCCTGAAGTTTATGCTACTGTCATTAATAATTACTTAACCATGAAAAGACATAGTAAACCTTCTTTTTATTTATTTATTTATTATTTATTTATTTATATTTTTGTTTTTTCCTTTCAGGGGAGCGAATGTCAAAGGAGGAATTTTTGCAATCTAAAGTGAAGAAGAAAGAAGAGAAGCCTAAGGTAACATTGCTACATATAATGTGTGTTTTAAATAAATTTCAATTCTTTATTCAAGTACATTTATTTTTGTCTTTTTTCATTATTCTCCAACTTCCTCAATCCTTTCTCCTCCTGCGGAAAGTACTCTTGTTCCGTGCTGGCAACTCATGTGTTCTTCTGGTAACGGTGAAGTGAACTTACTGGTAGTGAATTGGAACTTACATTTTTGGAGGTGTTGTAACGACATAAATTTTTGAACTTCTTCAGCTTCTAGTTTTCAGAACCCGCATGTAATTATGGACAAATTATATAAACAGGTTTATGGTTTATATAAACAAATTATATTGACATTTTTGGAAAATTACTGTGTCCAGGAATTTTAATTCACTGTTGAAACAAAGAATTGCTTATCCTTATGAGTTATGAAGATTGTCCATCCACTGAGTAGAGGAGCTTTAGCTCATTGATTTTACAAGAGTGACTATCATCTGTTTTCTGCTCACTAAGAATCCTGTCCATACACTGGTCTCCCTTAGTGAAGGGTTTGATATTTGTATGTTTTCTAGCAGTACCTGAACTGCTGGACTTCCTGTACTTGACTTGGGATTGTTCGCGCCGTTTGGCCATGTATGGTTTCAGGGTGTCTCCGAAGGCCTCAACGACTGGGCCCACTTTTGGCACGCCACTGCTTGGAATATAAAAAGTATCTTAAAATGGATAGTCCCTTTTTCAGATATTAAGCATATGCCAGATTGAAAGGATTGATCACTTCATGATTTCCGTGGTGTGCACTCTATTTTAGTAATAAAAACCTGAACCTGTGTCAATTTGAATACTTCTTATGGTATGCGGTTTCAACAAATAAAACTTATTACCATTCTGTTGCATTTGTGAATTTCTGGTTTTCTGTTTCTGGATGTTAACACTAAACACTATGGATCCTTCTGTAGAATTTATTACTTCTGGTACTCTGTACAGTAATAAATTTGAATTTTTTATGTTTAAAGGAAGAGAAAAGTAAACGAATAAAACCACATGAAAGGATGCTGCTTGTGTCGTGTTTTTTCAGTTGTTCGTTCTATTCCTCTTGATATCTTTTACTACGTCCTTACAAAACCCAAACTATATATACTCATCGTTCATGGACTATGGTTCTTCTCATGCTGCACAGGCTTTTTCCTGCTGTTTTATTCCCATCTAAGCCATGTTTAGAATCTGATGTAGAAGTATATTACTATGATACAAGCTATCTATGAAGTAGTATTATGCTTAAACCGAGGATGATGATCAGTGTTCTGCTTTCAGGAAATAAAACTGGAATGGGGCAAAGGGCTCGCTCAGAAGAGGGAAGCTGAAGCTAGATTGCAGGAACTTGAAGAGGAGAAGGAAATGCCCTTTGCAAGGAGCAGGTAACATTAACGAATCAAGAGTAATTTTCTGTTCATAATTAAGCAGTTAATATAATTGGTTATTGTAGTGCTACCTCTTGAATTTGTAGTGAATTAATTTGTTTTTTATGCCCCCTTCCAACTTGCATCCACTTGCATGAACATCTTGTTTGATAAACATTTGCTTATGGAATAGATGGTGAACAAGGAGGCCTAGTTGGAGCGTATTGCTGGTTCAAACTTGGTTTGTTAATTTATGCCATTATCTCCAATATATTATTTGTTTCGTCACATAATTCTCTACTTTCAGTTTCTGGAATAGGCAATGTTGTATAATTGGTTCTGTGTTGAGTCATTTATTTTTGCTCATGTTTTAGTTGTTCTAGCTACGCTTATCTATCCTTTGAGATTGCATTGATCTTATTTTCAACCCAACAGCTCATCAGCATTAATACTCCATACTGCATATCATCTACAGAGTATGATCTAAACGCGAAATGGTGTGTTGTAAGGTGAGTATCATGTGTTCAAAGGAAAATGGAGTATTAGCAGTTTAAAAAGGTGTTCTGTAATTCTGTTGATCTTTGCATTACTTCTTTTACAGCTGTATTGTGGAGTACTTACTATTTAGTCACATCGTATTGCCTTTATCTGATATTTTCATTTTTGTCTTCTCATTATTACATCTGATACTGTGTGCTTAAACAGTCTTGTCTTTCTCCATGAGAATGTCTTATGTCTCAACACATGATAAAAATTGTCACATCTGTTTTAGGGACGATGCCAACCTTGACAAAATGCTGAAGGAGAGAGTTAGATGGGGCGACCCCATGGCACATCTGGTCAAGGTACCTATCTGTTTCTACTAGATTTTCTTTTCTTCTGTTTTTCAGTTTAAAAAATCCTCGAGTAGTTTCTACTCTTATTTAAGAATATAGTTGTCCTGTGGTCTGGATGAAAATCATACTACTTCCTCCATCTATGAGCAAGGTTCCCGTTTGATTTCTTTAACTGTTTTGAGGTTCAGATTGACCTCATATTATTCCTAATCATACTGGAAAAATAATTAACGGAATTACATCATGAAGTATTATCTCATAGATGGAAGGAGTACTATTTAGTTACTTTTGGAATTAATTATTGGTATGGTAATAGTACTAGGGACCAGTCGATGAAATACGGTTTTCCCTAAGAATTCACGTCAAGGAAAGAGTTAGTATTTGGAGTATTTTGTTTCCTACTAGATTTTGATTTCCTTGGCCAATATATTTAAGGCTAAAATATGGAATTCTACTGATGTTTTTGGTTCTGATTGTGGACTGATACTTTTTCTTGTTCAATCTGCAATTTCTTCTTCTTTCCAATTTATATGGTTGTTTGCTACCGGGTTCTTCGTTAGATAAATGTTTCACGGGATCCCATGCTTATCTCCGTCAATTGACAATTTTTCAGAACAAGGATTTGGAACCAGTTCTTGCAAACTTGGGTGATAGTGAGAAGATGAAAGAATCCGGTTTCATAATTCCCCAAGAAATCCCAAGTCACAGCTGGATAAAGAGAAGATTGGATCCTGCACCAAATCGCTATGGGATCAAGCCTGGGAGACATTGGGACGGAGTGGACCGGAGTACTGGTGAGCTCGTTTGTTTCTTTTTTTTTCTTTGTACTCTCTAGTATCTACACTTGCTCTTATCATATTTCCTCTGGCCAGCACATATTGCTGTTTTTGTTGAATACATGAGTATATGTGTGTGTGTGTGTGTGTGTCATGGTCATAAATAATTTTTACTGTGGTTATAAAGAATGATCATATAGTATTTGGTTAGAAAGAAAAGTAAAGAATTTTGGAGTTTGGACTTATAATTGTCTTTCATTTTTTAGGATATGAGAAGGGGCTTTTCAAGAGGACGAACGAGAAAAAAGCTACAGAGAGGGAAGCATATTTGTGGTCTGTTTCAGAAATGTGATTCATGTGTACAAAGACGATGCAATTGTTGAAGCACAACCATATTCCAATGAAGTTTGATAAGAATGCGGAGTCTTCATTTGGTGCGAAGATCTGATACTGATTTTATTTCCTCTCATAATCCCATTCGTGGAGTTGTAGTGATACCTCTGTTTTCTGACGAAGTTATCAACTTTGGATTTTATAGTGTATCATAAACTTCTACTACCATTGTAGTTCACTTGGGACCGACCGGTGTGGCATAGCTTTTGTTACATCTGGCCCAAGGCTGGGACATGCTACTTAAACATTGGGATTTTTGTTCAAGTAAAATCAACATAAAAGATCAAACTATCAAGTATTGTAATACTACTAGACATGTTAATCTTGAATCTCTGTTACCTGAAGGTTCCCATTTGTATTGAAAATTGTTACTCCACAAGTAATAACTTTCAGAAACTTTGGAAATGAGTTTCTATATTTCTTTGCTCTCCAGTTTTACGTGAGATAATTCATCCATTTAGATTTCATACCGGTTTGGCAAACAGCCAAACAATTGTTGAATGAATACTTAAAGAAGCTGTAGATGTATTGGCTTAGCTTAACTATCTAGGCATGTTAGATATATTCACAATCTAATAAATTCAATTTTTAGGAGATGTTCCTATCGATATGATGCATAATATATATGCATGTGTGTGTATGTATCTTGTAGGTCACATATGACATGTGTGAAAGTATTCAATTTTTTCATGGTGATTCCAAATACTAAACATTATTCTCCCTCCTAAATATTATATTATTCATGCTTGGAGCATAATTTTTGTAATCATCTAAAATATGAACAATATCGAGTCGGATAGTAAGTTTTTATTACTACTATTTACACTAAACATCATGAAATTACACCCTCGAAAACAGTTTTTTATATATATTACTCGTATAAAATTAGTATTTATAAGGGTATGCTTAGTTAAGATTTACTTAATACTTATACTACAAATAAATTAAATAAATTCAGTCCATTATTCCGTTCAATTTGTGTTTAGCTCAGATTAACCGTAACCTTAAATAAATATTTTGTTTATAGTAATTGGAGGTTACAAAGAATTGCTGGTGCTAACAAACAACTTGGGAATATTTTTAGGTGATTAGAAAGTCTTGTTGGGTAAAATAATCTTGGCGACTTAACTAGTAAGTAACGAAATCTCTTGTACGCTTGTATAGAAACCGAAGAAGGTTCTGGGTCCTTGATAATTTTCCGGTCTTCATCTTCTCTTTGTTCTTCTACAATCACCACAACGCGTTCGGTGATTTTCATTAGCTCCGTGAACAATTTACCTGTAAAAAGCGACATCGAGTTTTCCGATTCGCCATGTCGTCTCCTGCCGAGTAAGTTTCTATATTTGCTCATCAATTGCATTCTCAGATTCGTCGTTTTTGTTTATGTATTATTGTGCTCGTCCTATGGTTTGATTGGTAATCGATTTTTTCTGACTTGTTAAGAGTTGAATTGCTGTATCTGTTATTACTTGTCAATTCCTAGCGGTGATAATCGTTGTTTGAGTTATAATTTGACTGGGAGGAGTATATGTGTATGTAGTGTCAATTGTTACTGTTGCTTTGAGTTTGTGATGGAGGTCCTATATGAGATCATTTAGGTTATCAAACAGTATTTTCCTTGATTACCGATTTTCAGGATTTTTTAGGCTGCTGTGAATTGAATTCATGGAAACATGTGACGGGGAGGAAGAGGTTCAGGCTACATTATGATCTATTCTTAAAAAGGTCATTAGAAGATTTGAGATCGTACTGGAAATCATTGCTGCCATATCTTGAGTTAATAATGACAGAGATATACATGGAACACTCCATAGTAAAAGGACGCTGTTGTGCTATGTAAAATCTCATTGACTGCTTATGTTTATTTGACTTATTATGCAGACTGCTATTTGCCTACCCCTGTTTGTTCCTGCTATGGTTTGTACTGTATAGCCCCTTTTAATTTGAATCTCTTAATGTTATACTTGCATAAGGGCATCTGACATATTATTGAATTATGCCACTTTCCTCCTCTTGTCTTACTTCAATGGAAGTTATGTTTGTCGTTGTCGTTTTTATAAAGAAAGGAGGTTTAATTTGTTAATCATTTTATACTTGCAAAAATGACTTTCTTTTAATTCTGCAGATACTATCAGTCTCTGCCACCTATAACCAAAGCTTATGGTACTGCATGTCTACTGGCAACTGTTGTATGTCAACTTGGGTTACTGAGTCCTGCACACATCGCACACATTCCGTATCTGACATTCTGGAATTTCCAGGTAATTATTTTATTCTAAATTTGAATGGATAATATCATTTTTTAATATGAAACATTCCATCAAGATAGCCTTATGGTATTTCCCATGTCATAAATGTTTCACTTTGATTCTGTAATTCGAGAATTTTCTGTTGAGATCCAAAGTCATTGTTAATGTTCTCTGCAAGAGCCTCTTTCTCCAAGTGTGTTGCAAGAGCTTGTAAAAATAACTTTACCCTTGAAAGTTACTTTTGGTTCTAAATCAGATGTGTCTGCAAAACTCTATGAGATTGATTTTAGTTGGAAAAATACTAAAACCTCAACATGCGCCAACTATGTAGTATGTCCGGAATCTATAGAACGTCCTTTCTTGAGAACTGGTCAAAGGTCTGGAGCGTGCGTTCTTCTACCGTTTCATACTAGGTGGTAAAGTCCAAACATATTTGAATAAACACTTAACGGATGAAACCATAAGCTGTTTCGTTTGCCTGTGCACCTAGTAAATCAATTTACGCCAAGGAGAAACCCCTATTTCAAAGTTCAAACACCTCATGGAGCCTCTCTGCAAGGGCTCATAGAGCTGCTTTTGGGCTTCTAATGTCGTTTAAGCCACATTTAGGGGCTATGCTTCTTCTTGGCTTAAAATAAGTAGCTAAAAGCAATGGAATTAGGTGCAAAGCACACGTGCTTCAAGCAAAAAAGAAGCTTTAAGTAAAAGATCTGGTGACGCCCCTTAAATGGCTTTATAAAAATCCCAAAATCAGCTTCTTTAAGCGCTTGCGCACTCCGAACAAATGCTATAACTAAGGATAGTTTTGGTTGTTGAGTATCGAAACATCCGCCTTATCTGTATCCAGTTCTCTGGAATTTGATGTATCCATATCGATGCTTCCTAGGTTCAAAGTTAATTGTCGGGCATTAAGCGCTACTACATGAAATTTAAGGGTATCACCATATAAAATAGTGTCCAAAATAATGATTTAAAAGAAATGGCAATGGTATTTTGTCGAATAGTTTGCATGTAAATCCATTTGAAGATGGACAAATTAGAGAAACGAATCTGGAACACTTGATTATAGTGAAATCAGAGTCATGAAAGCCATTATTAACAATGGAAAGCATCATAGCGAAGAAATAAGAGACAGATTTTCATTTGCATGGCATAAACTGTGATTATGTGCAACATAGAGTTAAATTTGTGGCAGGCCAGATTTTGGTGAAATTCACTTCATGTCCATGTGTCATTTCATTTTAACCAATTTCTGTCCTGAGTGAGAGACCCCTTTGATCTATAAATAACTTTGGGTGAAAAGGAAAATATAAACGCATAAGATTGTTTTGGAAGAACTTTACTGAAAGTTGCAACACAGCCTTAGTTAAAGGTACCAGATGAATCTTCAAGTTTATTTCTTTCTGATGTTTTTTCTTATTTATATTACAATTCACCATGGCATTGTATGCAGGATCACCATGATTTATCTTTTATGTTGTGTTGTGAAATTATGTGATTAGTCGAAGAAAAAAGTTCTCCTGTGTGCATAGTTTATAGTAGTATCATAGTAAGTTGATGATGGTCATAGGTTTGTTACAATCATTGAATGAAATTCCTGTGTTGAACCTTGTTCAATTCAGACGTGTACTGTGAATAACTGAGCTAGCAAATTTGAATGTATTGAAAAGAACTATTTATGGGCTTGTTGAATTTTATCTCTGATGATGTGTGGGTTGGGCTTTCAGGTTTGGCGGCTGATCACGAACTTCTTTTTCCTTGGCCCCTTCTCCATTAATTTTGGGATTCGCCTCTTGATGATGTATGTGACTCATAATCCTGATTATCTTCACTTGATTATACATCTAACGTTCTGTGTTTTGCATCAATGGCTAAAATTGTCCAACGCTTTTTTTATACATGTCTTATTATGTCACTGATGCCTTATCACTTTTTTCCTGACGCAACAGAGCAAGATATGGAGTTCAACTGGAAACTGGACCTTTTGAAAGACGGACAGCTGATTTCTTGTGGATGATGTTGTTTGGAGCTTTCACCTTACTGGTATGCATGCTTCTCTGACAATAAAATGCTTTTTCTTTGTTATTTTGTATCTGTATTTTCTAGCTACTTCTTCTATCTTCATAGAGAAGATTTGGAAGTAATCGCGCTTCAGGTCCTAAGACAATGGCTGAAGCTTAACAATTGACACGGATACACTTATTGTTGCCTCCCATTATGTTCTCTAGTGTTCAATGCTATATAGCTGTGTGCCTGTGCCATATCTTTTGCTATTGCAAAGTTGTTATTGCTGTTTGTTTTCCTGCTGGCTGAACCGCTGAAGCTCAAGTGATTGATACAGATAGTCTTGTTATCGCCTCTCACTATATCTTCTAATGGTCTAACTTTTTAAGTTATATGGCTGTGTTAGTATTCTTTTCTAATGAAATGTTACTTTTCGCTGCTTGTTTTCCTGCCTGTTTAGGTTTTGTCCATCATACCCTTCTTCCAGTCCGCGTTCTTAGGGATTTCACTTGTTTTCATGCTTCTGTATGTGTGGAGTAGAGAGTTTCCAAATGCCACCATTAACCTATATGGGCTTGTGAGTCTGAAGGTTTGTTCCTAATCCTTTGTTCTGACTCTTGGAAAGTTATTTTTCCCCTTTCTTTTGTATTTATGTTTATTATTATTTTGGTTAATGATGCTTTTGTTTTCCTACAGTCATTTTATCTTCCATGGGCGATGCTCTGTTTAGATGTCATCTTTGGTTCTCCCATTGCACCAGATCTCTTGGGAATTATTGCCGGGCATCTGTATTATTTCCTAACCGTGTTGCATCCGCTTGGTGGTGGGAAGATCATGCTGAAGACTCCTATCTGGGTGTATCCTTTTGTTGCAATTTTTCGCCACATAGCTTAGACAAACATAACACACACGCCAACGCTTGCTCTTCTTAGTTTGCACATTGATTGTTGATTTTAGAAAAGAGAGAAAATAACCCACCAATGATGGAAACTATAAAAATCAGGAGAATCATTGTTTAGTATTCTTCTTTTGCAGGAAAGCACTTTTACATGGAAGCACCGTTATTAAGGGGGTTGGGGTAGACGGTATTACACCTAATAGTTTAGTGACACAGCAACTACTGAACTATCATATCTAGCTTCATTGTTGGGTTTCTGCTTCTTTCCTTAACGATTATACACAGACGTAAACTTGTGGCAAAGTACAGGATCGGTGCTCCTTCTGTGACGAATGCACCTCAACCAGAAAGAACATCTGGTGTTTTTAGGGGCAGATCTCATCGTCTGGGCGGCTGATTTCTTCTGTCAACTGTTCGGTGCACAGGGTCGTATTGTCATAGCTTATAGCTCTGGTTACTTGTTGAGTTGTAGGCCACAGAACTAGTGTTTCTCTTTGCTGGCAAGCTAACTCGAGGCAGTATTATTAATTTTGTATCTGAACAGCAAGTCCTGTGATTTTTAACCTGTCCCATTTGGACAAAATCCAGTTATATACTGATGGCGAGGAAAAATTAAGAGCCCTTTCTTCTCAAAGTCGATAAAGACTCTTTATTTTGCTCCACCGATTGTGAATGTGTACTCATGTTGCTAATTTCTAGTCCGATGGTTTACCACCGCTTTACCGTTTACCAATGCTTCTGTTTCCTTTTCCCCATATTCCTTGCAATAATAACAATGTAATCATTACCTCTCAAAAAGTAAAATTAATAAAATGCAATAACATTCATAAGAAGTGGTAAGATATTTGGATTTGAGGTTGCTGGAGAATGCTCAGGTTGAAAGAATTCAGAAGAAACTAACATGTTTAGTCACAAAATCAGTCATGTGAATCACAATGGAAGCGTGCCATAAGCAAAATATAGTTTTGACTTCGACAAGGTCATGGAAAATCCTCAGAATCTGAAGAGTTGAGAACAGTTGTACCAATCCATTTTTATGTGCTAACATCATTAGGCGCATTCATCTGAATTTTTTTGAATTGAAATATAAATTTCAACTTAGTAAAGCAACGAATCTAATCGGAGGAGAATGTATGTTTTTTCAGACGAATCAAACAATATCTTATTAAAATTTTGAATGTATACATTAACCACTTATTTCGAATTACACACAAGTGTAATAGAACAGTGTGTGTGTCTTTAGGCTCATCAATTTACAGTTATTAGGATGCAAATAGTAATTAGAGCTAGTTTGTTATCTGACGAGATGTAATTAATGTATGATCACCAAATATAGTAAGGGATTGTTGGTTCAGGAAAGGGCGGATCATTGAACGATTCACAGGAATGGTAGAATTAATGAAAGGTTGTGAGAAGATTGTGGTATGCCTCACAATTACTCATCACTCATCTCTTACTCAGTTTCAAATACTCCCATCCCTCAAACACTCCATCAGATTGCTTAGATTGCTTGTAACTATTTCCAGAACAATTTCATTCACCTCAGAAGCTTAGCTTAGCAAGTCGAAAATGTCGTGGCAAACTTATGTTGATGATCATTTGATGTGTGAGCTGGAAGGAAATCCAGGCCACCATCTTACTGCTGCTGCCATTCTTGGACAAGACGGTTCCATCTGGGCTCAGAGCTCTGCCTTCCCTCAGGTAAACTGCTGGAACCTACTTTTCTGTACCAATTATGTGTATTGGATGCCGTAAAAGATGGACAGACGGTCTTTTCTGTACCAGTATATAGTTTATGAGTAATTTGTAGTGACTCATGAGACACCAGAAGTCCGTTCCAAATAAGGACTTTATCTGTAAGAGTTTAAATTCAGAGTGCCGGAACATAATACATAGTTTTCGTATGGTAACATTGTAAGATCAAAGGTTTATCATTCGAACTCTATTGATAAAAAATTCAGCTGCATTTTTCGTGGGACCAAAATGCTGCGCACTAGTAACCCCCAGCATCTTTAGAAATTAGAATCCGTGTAATCTATAGTGTTACTTCATCTGTTTCTAATGTTTGTTTCGATTGTAGTTTAAGGCCGAGGAGATAAACGGCATAGTGACAGACTTCAACGAACCTGGCCATTTGGCCCCGACTGGCATGCATCTTGGAGGAGCCAAGTACATGGTCATTGCCGGAGAGCCTGGTGCTGTCATTCGTGGCAAGAAGGTAGTATTAATTGTGTCATATGAGCAACCAATTGAGCTAGACCTCATTGTTAAAAAATATATCAGGTTTTACCAAAAAAAATCATGAAAATAGTCTATGCGACGTGTTAAGAATGATGGATTATTACAAATCTGCAGGGATCTGGAGGTATTACTATCAAGAAGACAGGTCAAGCTCTGGTATTTGGAATCTATGAGGAGCCTGTGACAGCAGGACAGTGCAACATGGTTGTGGAGAGGCTTGGGGACTACCTCATTGATCAGGGCCTGTAGGCGTGCGCGCTCACAATCTTTTTTTCGCCAACTATTTTATCTATCACTTTTTCAATGTTGAATTATCGATTCGTTCATCTCATTTTTCATGTTTCTACACATCGTAAGGTGATCTCTGGTTCGTTAGAGTTGTCACCCACCCGCAGGCAGGCAGGCAAGGGCAATAAAAAAGAGGTCACTCTATTAGTGTTAGTAGTTGTTTAGAATGTGTCATCAATCAGTTTATTTTGATGTACCTGCAGATACTAAGTAAGGTTACATTCTTGAATTTCAAGAATGTCAATTTGTTAATCTCTTTGTAGTAGTTGGTGTGTGTGATGATGATAACTACTCATCATATAAAGCCAAGGGTCCTTGTTTTGAGCTTATTTCTTTCTTCAATATTACTCCTACCTTTGTCCAAGATTAATTTTGTGTTTGAATGGACCAGTTTTACATTGTTGATTACTGATGGATTTTCCAGCACAGTACGTACTACATATGGTTCATGATAGTAACTTTTATCAAATGGTCCATACTCTGGCATGCTAGAATTGTTACTAATTACAGCCATAATCACACTTAAGAAGCTCATAAGTTCAATCTTAACAAATTACTCGATTAAGTGTGATGCAGACTTGTGAGGTTTTCATTTCCTTTGCACAAATCTATTTAAACATGTAGGAAGCTTAATAATAACATTATGCAAGTATACCCCAGGAAGAGGAAAAAAAGACCACAGCATGACATGGTAATGGCATCATGCTAGTAAACCCCTAAGGCTCAAACACTACTTTGCAAGCCATGTAATTTCGGGAAAAAAAGAACTAACATGACATTTCAGGGCTACCCAGGCAACGAAGTTGGAGAGTAAAAATTTCATATCAGATTTTCTTTCTTATAATTAGAATACCCCACTTTCCATTCCGCTCTTGATCATTCATCATTGCTAGTGAACTCTCGAGCTCACACAATAGTTTAGATTAGAAAGCACAACATCATGTGCGGCCCTTAGCAAGTTCAGACAGCCCGTCCGAACAGGGTCACACTTTGGTTGGGACCTCCTAGGCCCAATGCACTAAGCCTAGTATAGACTTCAATAATAATAATAATAATAATAATTAATATTAAGGCAGGACACACAGAGCTTTTATTTCTTACTCAATTATTTTTCTCAATTCTTAGGATGTATTTAAAGAATGCCAGAAGAGTTCACTTTTAAAGTGATCATTTTAGTTTGTTTGGAATTTTATATTTGGAAATGATTTCAATAACTTGAATGTGATGATTTTTATAATATTTTTGCTTCTATAATTTTATTTTTTTATCTATTTCTTACTAATATTATTAATTGAGACCTTGTCTAAAAATTTGTACAGACTACAAAGCCACCTAAAACTCAAAGACGCCACTGCACAACATGACATTGCAAATGACATTATGCTAGTCAATTCTCGAACTTACGCAATAGCATGCGACTCTTGCAACAGCTTGAGATTTATCAAACTTGTGAACAAGAAAGTGGTATTCGCCTTTTGATTTTTAGAGAAGACAAATGGAGCATTAATATTTGTTTAATAAGAGCACTCCTTATGAAGTTTTTTTTAGGCCCCCAATTAAGTTTAAAAATACTTCGGATTGAGGCTTTTTTTTTTGGGCTACTATTTAATAGCTATGTAAAATAGTTATACTAAATAGTAGCTATCAATTAAGCTTCAAATTAATATTTTATGTTCCAAATTAATATTTATGCTTGTTTGTTTTTAATATTTAATGAAGTTTAAAGTCCCAAATCACTGAAAACTTCAATTTCATAGTATTTTTTTGGAATTTTTATGATTAAAACCCCAATTAAATCCCGGATCATTGGTCTAGTGTAACACAAATCACACCAAGTCCATTGTCTTTCTCCGTCTTAATTGTGTAGGTTCTCAACCAGTAGCCGCCATTGGTTTAAATGTGCACAAACAGATTCCTTTCATCTAGCTGGATATGAAATCAACAATTTGACCATATCCCAGAATTAAATGTGAATTTAAGCAGATACCTCATTGTTTTTCCTCATTGTTACGGACTTATATATGGGCCCAATCAATTGTACAGAAAAGAAATACTTCTACTCTTTTTTAAGCAGAAATACATAAAAGCAATATATGTGAATTTAGTTCAATTACATGCAAGTTACTTTCCTATGTACACATGGTTACTCTTTTTCTTTTACTTTAGAAATCCAAAATATGAAAGCTCAGCTCAGTGAGGTCATTCTCTAAGGCAGGCACTAGAGAAGGGGTCTTCCCTTACAAAGAGATCTTGAATTTACACGTGTGATGGTAGTGAAGATCCAGAGTCCCAGACTATACACCTTTTAGATTCCGACAAGTTCCCCTCCGCTTTGTTATCGTCGGGTCAAGTGAGTGACTAATGTTTTATATATCTAAAGTTATTAAGCACATCAATAAGTAGTTCTGATGTGGTAGATGATGACCTCGAAGCCCTTTTTACCTCTTATATCGATCAAACTTTATAAGTTTGGGATGTTTGTCCGAATTATTAGTTAGCAGACCTAGTTTCGTAGGTTATCGTGGGATGTCTCTGAAGTCAGTTGTACGTATTTGACGTTGTGTAACGAATATATTTGCCACATGGTGATAAATTTGGAGCTGTTGGTGTTGCAAAGGGCAATAGTATCTGATGGCAAGTGAGATGTTGTTGATGACAAAATGGTACAAAAAGTAATGTCTGTGCCATTGAATTTGTGCATGGATGAGTTAAAACACACGCAAATGCAAATTATGCAATTGTACGAGTAGTCGAGTAGTAGGCCAGAGACAGCCAACTGTTTGCAGAAATGATACATTTTCCATCCTCTCTCAATTTTGTGCTTTTGGCTTAATGTGTGAGTTGATAGATGGACATTGACATGTTATTCCCTACACTTATTTATTCAGTATCAATAACCCCGACGGAGTCATAAGTGAGTACATGTATAATTTAAGTTAAAAGTATGGTATAGTCGTATTTTAAGTTATAAGATGGTAAATGAATAGTGTAGCAGTAAGAGTAATGCAGTTAAAGTTAGCGGTTAATTAAAAAACAAATTGTAAAAAAATTTCACCATTTGCCAATGTAAATAGTATAAAGGTTACCTAAATTGGACTTTTATGGGCGGTACATATAAATAATGTGTCATGTATGTTACCAGCTTGTTCAATAAAATTACCCAATTAAATTAATTAAGATCCAATTATTATCATTTTGTTTCAGATTTACTCAATCTTTAGCATAATTTGAAGGCTGTTGATATATTCGATCGATTTAATTTTGATAAGCCATGATATTAGAATGATTGAGGTTGACATTGTTTTATCAATTGAGTTTTCTGAGCTCTAGAATTATTACTGTTGGTTTTCTATATGGAATAAAAAAACAGTAACTGATCACGGACGTAAAAGTAAGAAAAATAATAATGCAAGAAATACGTAGCTTTTTGCCTTGTGCAATGCTGTCGGAAAATGGTGAAATCCAATTGGCTTTACCCTTTACGCAATAGTTACCCCCACCAATATGGATTCAATAATTTTTTACGAATCGTATCACGCGATTTAGGGTTTTCGCTGCTATAAAAAATTTATAGACTGGACTAGAATAGAATAGGTCATGGATCATCTTAATTGGACAAGAAACGCCATTGACAGCGGGGAGAAACTGACGTCAACTAATGTTTATATCATCAACGTGATTATTACCACTTCTGACTCAACTATTTATAATAGTATAATAAGAAATGATAGGGAAGATAAGAACAATAGAAACTGTCATAATCTTAACCAATAAGTAAATAACTAATAGAGAAATATGTAAGAGAGAACATAGGAAATCTATTTGAAATTAGTTTCCAATATCTTCTATACGAACCTAATTAAGGGTTAAATACATACAAAGACAAAAAAACAACAACTAATTGCATAAAAAACCAACTTCAAACAACATATACAAAGTGTCGCTACTTACTAAGCTTCCGGACCTCAAAATCTCGCTAAAGCAGATTTAATGAGAATTTTTGAAATCCGCCATCACAAATGGACCCCAAAATCTCGCTCAACTGGATTTAATATCAAATTTGACATCCGGAAGCTAGTTTCAGCCACTTAAACTAGCTGAAACTAGCTAAAAATGGGTGAAACTAGCTAAAAATGACTGAAACAAGTTGAAACTAACTGTTAATTTTATATTTTTCCTGAAATTAACCTTTAAAACTAGTTGTTAATTTTATAAAATGATTAAATTAACTCTAAAAGTTACTTATACTAAACTAAATAAATAAATAAATATGGAAACTATAATTAAAAAAATATAATCATTATTTTAACTGAAAAAACATAGTTTACGATTTGTTTCAACACATAAAAGTTAGTTTCATAAGCTAGTTTTAGACAAAAAACTAGTTTCAGAAACTAGTTTCAAACAAAAACTAGTTTCATAAACTAGTTGAAACTAACTATAAATGCTAGTTTCAACATCATAACATCTTAATTTCATTAGTTTCAACAACAAAATGATATTTTCGTTAGTTTCAGCATCATAAGTGCTAGTTTCTGCGACAAAAAAAATCTAGTTTGAGCAACACAAATGCTAGTTTCATTAGTTTCAACAACACAAATGCTAGTTTCAACAACTAAATGCTAGTATCATTAGTTTAAGCACCATAAGTGCTAGTTTCAGCCACAAAAATGCCAGTTTCAGCAACACGAATGCTAATTTCATTTGTTTCAGCATCACAAGTGAATACAAAAAATGTTAGTTTCATTAGATTCAACGACAAAGATGTTAGTTTCATTAGTGTCAGCAATAAAAATGCTAGTTTTATTAGTTTATGTGTATAAATATTAATTAGTTAGAAAAAAATAGTTAAATATAATTAGTTAGTAATTAATTAACACTGATGGATGTCAAAAACTTCATCAGAATCCATTTTAGTGAGAAAAATGGAGTCCAGCAAGGCAATTGAGATCCAAATTGATTAAATTTTAGGGCACCAAAAAATAGAATGACCTTTTTTGTAAAAGGTTTTTAGATTTTAGGTACCAAAAAATAGAATGACCTTTTTTGTAAGAGGTTTTTTAAGGTGGTTGTTTTAGCAATTAGGTGCTCTAGAGTGGTTACTTTATGTAATTTTCTGCCTAATTAAACGCTTTAGACGAACCAGTCTCTTATGCATTTGAGCCGTTCTTCTATACTTTCAACTCGCACAAGACATGTTAGGCTTTTGAACCACTAGAGTATAACTGGAATCACAACAAAATCGCACCACTAGTTTGCTAACTACATAATAACTTGTAATTTATTCATTATTAAGTTAACCCCTTCAATTTCTATATCTATACTTTTTACTCCCTCGACTCCTTCCCTTTTCTTTTAGTATTGTATACCAGACTATCTAATATTATGTGTCTATCTTAGTTTGATGAGGGTTTCTTCGACCCTAAGGGGTAGATCATTGATGATTGATCGACCCTCTTACTATTCATTCACTGTGAGGTTCACAATATCATTATTAAATTCATTGTGGGGCACTAGGATGTAATTTTACTTTGATGAGATTCGAAACGAATGTATAACTGCATAACTAATCTCGGTTAGGAAGTAAGAATCTTTGACAATTTTTATTTTTATTTTAATATGTTTGACAGACTAGGAAGTATTTTAAATATAGTAAGTAGTTGTTCAAATCAAGAATATACAAATCCACTTTTGTTGGCACACTCCATATAAACTAGCTAGGCTGGAGATCGGAGAACATAAAGTTGGTAATAGTAGTAGTAGTAGCTTAAGAATGCAACAACCATAATGTAGTGATTGGGTTAACCAAAACAATGCTGCTGCATGATTTGCTGCTGAGTGCTGACCCAATAAAATTCACAAAATACTAGTACTAATATACTAGTACTTCGTATAATATAATAAATTAATAATGGTCCCATTTCTTAGCTCAGCTTCTCCCACAATGGAGTCACTTTTATTTCTTTTGTAAAGGACAAATCTTACTGGAAAATTTTGGGAAAAGGTTGTCAGAAAAAGAAAAAAAAAAGAAAAACCCCTCCTAAATCATTAAAAAATTGTTTTTCGGTTAACTAACTGACAATTATGCTTAGCTGCTGTGTTGATCTGGTTGATTAATTATCAAGATTTGGATCTTTAAAGCACCATTAAGAAGTTGTTAGTGCATATTTATAATTTTATGAAGATTATTATTAGTAGTAGAAAAGTAATTAAGGACCCTATTTGTGTCAGTACTGTTGCTGGCGCCTGGCAAACTTGATCCCGAAAATCACTCAATTACACCACTAATGATAAGCATTAGTTGTCTGATCACTCATAAATCCACAAGTATACAAGTCCTTTTTTTGTATACTTAGCTTTGTCGATTGCATTGTCTGCAGAGGATCAAATTCTGAATAAGGTTGTTGTAAGAGTTGTAGCTGGATAGTATTGAGGTTGTTGGTTAATTGTTATTATAGGCCCCAGATCAATCTCATAGGAGTAGTATTTAATTGTTTCAAATATTACCAAATCTTCTTTCATATGCATAAAATATAAACTCACATATGGATATTATTAGGCTAGACATGGGTCAATGCTCAAGTCCCGACTAATTCGGCTCTTATATTGAACTGAGAGAACTTTACTCATAAAGGTGGACATTAATTGTAGTAGAACAAAGTCATCGCTCTCATCTCTTCATGCATAATTTGCATCCTACTTAGAAAACAATAATAATTATTTCCTAATATTTATCATCTTTCAATTTTAATAGTATAAGATTGGATTATACGACTATATTATCTTCATTTGAACTGAACTGATCGGAACTGAACTGAAATGAATGGAATTGAACTGAAATGAATGAAGATGAGCTGAACTGGAATGAACTTAATTATAGTAGTATAAAATACTATTAGGTGAATCTGAACTTAACTGAACTAACTGAACTGATATGAACTGAAATGAATTTAAAATAATTAATTTTCAAACGAAAATAACATAGATTAGATCTTTTTTTTTATTTTATAAAAAAAAAAAGAAGGGAATACTACTTATATAAATACAAATTCGGTTACATGCCGAACAAAATTTCTAACATCGAATAAAAAGAGCATTTTCCAGCCACGCGGGGCAATCATCCCAAATAAAATGTAAATTATTACTACTACGTCTAGACTTTCCAAAAAGTTCTTTCACTTGATTCTCTGACAATTTGGTCTGCCGTTCCATTTGCTTCCCTATACACAAACTTGAGTTGCACTTCATCTATTTGTCTGCATAGATCTCGTACATCATCCATTAAAGTTTGTTGACCCATTGAAGCTGGTTCCTGTCTATTTATACAAGATACTAATACTTGAAAATCAGTTTGTATGATCAATTTTTTAATATAAAGAGGTATACATAATTCAAGGCCTAATTTTAAAGTATAAAATTATGTTGTAATGCTATCCACATTTCCAAAAAAATGTAGCACTGCCCGTATGAATTTGTGTTGGTGATTTCGTAGAATAAATTTGTTTCAGATACATATCCAAACACATCTGACATAATTATAAATTTTAATTGCTTTTTGATATATTTAATATATATGTTTGTATCGTTAATAATTTAAAGCAACACAAATTGACTACTGTACTATTTTTCTGCTTCTTTTTTTCTTCTTATCTTTTTTAATTTGTGTTAATAATGAAGCTTTACGGCGCAAGTCATATACATCGGATAAATTTGCAACACGTCACGTACAATGTATTCGTTTCAGCAAAATAGGCATATTCATATTTATATTATCTTATCTGTATTTTTGTGAGTAAAGAGTAATAATTAATAATACTGATAAATAGAGGGACAGGGAAATGAATAATAAAGGATAATAATAATCGGATAAAAAAGAAACCAGCTGGAAATTAAAATAAAAATAACGTGGTGCCAGCCATTGTATAGCTGTTTTGGGGCCTCGGGTGGACCTTCTTTTCTCAACAAACAATACTAGTATACTACTACTACTTCAGTAAAAATACTTCATAGTGATGATGCTGTTACGCAATACGCGATCTGAACCGATTACTCAGCTCAGGTTCGAGTTTGGTTCGAGTCTAGTTGTTCTCGTCTAACGTCTCGTTATATTCGGTAGATTTTGTAAGTTTCATGATATAACCACACAATGCATTTTATGTTTGATAATGCTTGTGATACCAAGTTTTTTTTTTTAATTTTTTTTATTTTTATAATGAGTTAGGCTCGACTGTTCAAGCCCGACTCAAGAGCTCGTGTACAAAAATTATGACTTGAGTCCGCACCTAAAATTTTACTTTCTAACAAGCCTCGTTTTTTTTAAAATTATATCTCGAGCTCGAATCTAAATTTCTTTTGTGTCCACGAACATTTGCCCACTATATAAGATAAAAAAATCTTATACACATTAAAAATATTATTTTTTAAATACAAGTATAGCTTTACCACCGCAATTCATTTAGATTCTAATTTAAAAAGAAAAATCTAATATTAACTTTTCATTTATTTAATTAATATAAAATTATTCCTAAAACGTCATCTTAATTTATCGCCGTTTTCTCGTGAGATTCACAACTTTAAATTGGTGTTGTGAAATTTGGAGCAAATCTAATTGGATTAGCGGTTAGCACTTCTTTTCCTTTCCTAATTAATTGTATAATGTATTGACAATTTTTTCCGGAAACAATTTAATTTATATACCGTAACTTTATCTCACTTTAGTTTCTATATATACCATAACTTTTCACTTGTTAATTTATGTACCACATGTTTAATCCAACTTTAATCCAACTTTAATTATAGTTCTCCGGTGGTATTTCAGGTAAAATTAGGGTTTTTGGTCTAATTCATCCCCAATTTAGCGAATTAGACCTTAGAACACCTTAGTCACACATTAAAACTAGATTAATTCACCTGAAATAAAATAAACTCATACGAACAAACATTTTAAATTTTTTAGAAAAAAAAAAAGTAAGAATAAACAACTTGTTTTTTTGAAAATAATTTAAAACATAAAAAATTATTAGTAAATCTTTCGACAATACATTTTTTTAAGTAAAAAAAGAAAGGGAATTTTACATCAACTACCTCTACTAGACACTCTAATTACGTCTAACCCCACCTTAGTCAATCTATTACATGTGGGTCTAAAATCTGCTTCTTCCGTTGACCAGCTTATAGCTTACTGTTCATTTAATTTCATCCAAACGCGGCCTCACACTATTTTCTCTACATTTTAGTTTTTTTTTTTCCTTTTTTCTTTTCTTTTTTCTTTCTTTTTTTCTTTCCTTTCTTCCTTCTTCTTCTTCTATTAGCACCGGTGATCGGAGACTGGAGTTGTAGCTCCGGTCAATTGGAGCTGTGAGAGCTCCGATCAGATCGAAGCTTTACAGCTCCGACTCAGGTCGGAGCTTTACAGCTCTGACCAGATCGGAGCTGTTTAGCTCCGATCTCGTCGGAGCTGCTTACAGCTCCGATCTCGTCGGAGCTGCTTACAGCTCCGACCTTAGAGTCGGAGCTTTACAACAGCTCCGACTCAGGTCGGAGCTTTACAACTCTGACCAGACCGGAGCTGAACAGATTTGAACTAAATTAAATTGAACTGATTTGAACTGAACTAAATTGATCTGAACTGAACTTAACTTTATTTGTAGTACAAAATATTATTAGACACCAAGTTATTCACGAAATGAAAATTGTCAGTAACCAGAAACTAAAGTAACAAGAGACCGAGACCTTGGGGTGATATCTCGGGAAATATCTCACCAGCTATTTTAGACCTAGGAATTAGAAATCTTTTTAAGGATAACTATAAATTTTGTGTAAATTACAAAGAACTATTTTTTGCAGAGCTTAACGTAATAATAACTTTGTTGTCCTCTGTATCTATTGAAGTCGCTTATTTCCTTGTGTTTATATAACACTCGTCTAAGACTCTTAAGACCATAAATATCAGCCACCACCCACCACCCACCCCACTATCCAATTTCAAATAAAAAATTAATTTCTCTCTCATACATATACCCCATCCTTCAACCAACCCACCACAACACCAAAAACCACATTTATCCATGACCACCCACCATCCAATCAATTCAATTTATTTGTTTTTTTTATTTTCTTATTATCATTTAATAATTATAATATAATAATTGTATATTATTATAAAATTACTGTATTAATCTAGAAAAGTTCTTTAATTTTCTGAAATAACAAATTAAGCATTATTATATTAATAAAGTACAACCATTACTAAATTACTAAAGGAAAAAAATTAATATTACAATATTTTTATAAATTGATTACCACGAAAAACATGAAATATGCAGAATTATGAAAAAACGAAATAAAAATACATATTTAGTCCTCCTCATCATTGAAATTCTCCCATATGTGCTCAATCAAGTCGTTCATAAGTTCCTTGTGCGCCTCTCTGTTCCGAAGTTGATCCCTGTTAGTCATATATTGGGCAACACTTGCAATTCGTTCCGTGGAGAAGTTGAAAATGGGATCCACATAGCCTTCTTCAGGCTCTTCTTGGTTGACCTGTCTCGTCCGATCATTCATAAATTCTTTGGGATCGGTATAGTTCAGATAAGTGTCTCTTTCATCCTCCACTATCATATTGTGCATGATGATACACGCATGCATAATTGTCCCCATAGCATGTCGATCCCATAGAAAACATGGATTTTTTATAAATGCGAATCGAGCTTGTAGAACACCAAATGCCCGTTCAACATCTTTCCTAACAGACTCTTGATGTTGAGCAAATAACTTGTGCTTACGGACAATAGGAGACTTGATAGATTTGACAAATGCAGCCCATCTTGAATATATGCCATCAGTGAGGTAATACCCCATATTTCTTTGTCGGCCGTTAATGGTGTAATTGACTTTCGGTGCACGGCCTGCTAAAATATCATCGAAAATAGGTGATTTGTTTAGCACATTAATATCATTGTTTGTACCTGGGGATCCAAAAAATGCATGCCAAATCCATAGGTCTTCGGATGCAACAGCTTCCAAAATAATCGTTGGTTTCCCACTTCTTCCTTGATACTGCCCTGCCCAAGCAGTCGGACAATTCTTCCATTCCCAGTGCATGCAATCAATACTTCCCATCATGCCCGGAAATCCACGTTCTTCACCAATGTGTAGTAGTCGCGCCATGTCTTCTTGTGTTGGACGCCTAAGGTATTCATTCCCAAAGTTGGCAACTACGCCTTCTGCAAACTTCATAACTGATTTTCTTATCACTTGTTCGCTCATTCGAAGGCACTCGTCATGCAAATCTGGTGATGTTCCGTAGGCTAAAACTCTTATAGCGCCAGTACATTTTTGGATCAAAGACATACCTAGCCGACCAGTGGCATCACGCTTCTGCTGAAAATATTCATCGGAACTTAGTGTCTCCATTATACGCTCAAAGACGTGCTTTCTCATTCGAAACCTACGACGAAAAATATCTTCATGGTAGATTGGCGTGTCTGAAAAATACATTTTGAACAGTTGTTCATGACCATCCTCACGAATTCGCTCAATATGACGCCTCTTAGCTCTAGTATTGTGGCTTGTGGGTTGTAACATGGTAGGAATTTTCATGACCACATCCTCGAGAATGCGATTAAGTGTTTGGTTTTGTTCTTCCAACTCATCTATTTCGTTGAGACTGGAAGAAGCATAACTTGACATTATTTTTAGTGTGTATACAAGGAAGAGTGAGGGGAAGTAGAAGTGTTGGAAAAGATGTAGGTGTAAGTATGGTAAAGATCACTCTCATATTTAAAGAGAGGAATAGATGAATTTGAGTGGACAATGAGTTGGATCTTAGTCAACAATGAGTTGGATATGAGTCAGCAAATTGGGAGAAGCATGTGAAGTTTAAAGTTTGTCTGACAAAGATGGAATCATCAAAGTTGTAGTGGAAGATGAATTGACTAAAGAGGAAGAAGCATGTGAACTTTCTTGAAAAAAACGAAAGTAGAATAGGCTATAGACTGATAAAAGTTCATAGATTTAAATATAGCAGTACATATCAATAAGAAACAACAAACCTTACATTTGAAAATAGCAAATACACCCGATTACAAACATAATTATACATAATGGAGCGAAATCAAACATAACTGAAATAATACGAAGACATAGTAATGCATTACGACAATAAAAAGACATAGCGATAATTAAAGGTACTCCGCCAACAAGCGATTCTTGACCTGTTCTTCTTGCTCAGTTAGATTCGGTTTAGCCAACAAAGCATTCAACAAATTGGCATTTAGCTTCTTTTTCTCAAATTCGACCTTCACCTCAAGTTCTTTCTCACGCGTGATCCTCATTGCACGCAGCTCACTAGTAAATTCATCCGAAATCACAGTAGTTGATGAAGATGCCACACCCTTGCCCTTCCTTCTAGCTTTTGCCGCATTTCGGCCGGTAGGACGGTTTATTGTTGAAGCACCACTCACTGGAGTATCTGGTGTACCATCATCATCATCATCATCGGTTCTTGATTTTTTTGAACTACCATGACCTTCTTGCTCGGATTCCATTGAATCTGGATGAGGCCTTCTTTGTCCTCCACCATAACTCAACTCCCACTTGGGTGCGTGGCGCATAACTGTTTCAAACACAAGTTTATGCGGAAATCCAGCCTTCTTGCCCTTAGTACCCTTACTATATAGCTTGTTAGCTATAGCGTCAACATCTGCATCACTCATTCCGCTCGTTTTCTGGGCATAGGCTTCCTTGCAACAACCGATCCACTCAGTGACATTTTTGTTGAGCCGCTGATAACGAGCTCTCATTGACTCTGCGGAACGTTGATTGATTTTTCCGGGGTTTTCTTTTCGCGCTTGCTCATATAACTTATAAACCTCGCCCCAAAAGGTTTCTTGTTTCTGACCAGTGCCCTTTATCGCATTTTGACTGACGTAAATCCATGCTGACATTAGGGTGCAATCTTCAACGGCATCCCAAGACACTGCCGCTTGATTGTTCGAGTTCGTAACATTTGAGGGGTCGAGTTCGTAACATTTTGAGGCTCGGGGCTATTTTGAGTGGGATTCGGTGGAAACTGAGTGTATGTTTCATAACTTGGGAAACCTGAAGAGTTTTGGGTACTTTGATAAGTAGAATAAAACTCTGGAAAGAAATCTTCATTTGGATCCATTTGGCTAGGAGAGAATGAGAGAGAGATTGAGAGTAATTTAGGGTTTTTAGAAGTGTGTGAAATATAATGAAGTTAGGTTATATTTATAGATGGAAAAAAATTATGAATTTTAATATATATATATATATATTTTAAATAATAAAAATATCAGATAATATAAAGATAATAATAAAATCTAAAAAGATAATTATAAAATCTAAAAAGATAATTAAAAGATAAATAGAAAATAAAAAAAAAAATTGGACAAATAGGAGGGGGACAAGTGTCCCCCTCCATATATGCCACCAGCCGGTGGCTGGTGGCATCATGGGCGCACGTAAACGTGCGCCCATGCCATAACTTTTTTTTTTTATTTTTGTTGGGCACAGTGGGGCCCACTAAACAGTGGCCACCACTTTGTGCCCAACCGACCGATATTTTCGGTCTAAGGAAACTCATATTTAAAGGTAATTCAGTCTCTTGAGACCTTCTATTGATTGGTTTGATACCTAATTACCAAGTTAGTCAGTCATGAGATTTTTCATTATCGATCTTTAAATATCTTCTAAGATCTCCAATCTTTCTCAAACTCTTTTCAAATCTTTCCTTGCGTCATCAAGATATTCCAAATTGATTCTTGTACAAGAAAATCAACTAAATTCGTAAAAATATTTATTTTGTTAAGAAAAGACAAAACTAATAACATAGAAATTAAATCGACAAGTGTTTATAGATAGAACCGTAAGTTCAACACCTAATCTTGACACATACATTCATCAACATAACCTATGTTGGAACCTCAATGTTAACACTCAACATTGTTCCGATAGGTTGCAATAGTGGAATCAGTTTCAAATGTCGATTATTCTAATAAGGGTTAAGATGTAATTGTAAAATAAATGATCTCTCGAGATATCTCGTATGAAAATAGAGTTTCTAAAGGGGGTTCATATATAATTATGTTTAAAGAATATATTTAAAATAGGTTCCTTTAAAAAAACATATAAAAAAGGAAAATATAAATAGCATAAAACACGGGGTAATATTGTATTTATTTAAGGTAGGTATAACTGTTACAGCTATGGAATGACAAAATTACTGTTAAAAATGAGAGGGCCGGGAGGCAGATGCTAAAAACAAAAAGAATGAAGAGGAAGACAACTGTACATAAGAATGGCATTGGCATAGTATTAGTAAGTAGTAGTCGTAGTAGGAGTACAACGTACACAGAGAGACAAAACCAAGAAACAGCTCAAAGCCGACAGCCACCATCTCCCTCTCCATATCTACAACATCACCTTCCTACTATACATTTCATTCACTCTCTCCCTCTCTATCTATATCCATCACTCATAGAATTCCCCGAAAATACTTTAATTTTCTCCGCCAATTCCAAACACTTTAAACCCCAACCCAAACAGTAGCTGTTGCAGATACTACACCAGAGCATTGTTAACCATCATGGATCCATGTCCATTCGTCCGCTTAATCATCGAATCACTCGCCCTAAAACTCCCATCCTCCGCCACTAAACCCACCGGAAACTCCAACATCCATCCATCCACCACCCCATGCTACGCCAAGCTCAAGATAAAAAACTTCCCTTCCCAAATTGCCCTCCTCCCGCTCTCCTCCACGGACCCTCCTTCCGACTCCTCCGTGGCCTTCCACCTCGACCCTGACGCTCTTCGCCGCCTCACCTCCAAGCCTACTCTAACACTCAAGGTCTCCGTCTTCACCGGCCGCATGGCCCACACTTGCGGCGTCACTTCTGGCAAGCTCATTGGCTCTATCCAGGTGTCTCTCAACCTTAAAAGCTGCCAGGCGAGACCTTGCATTTACCAGAACGGATGGATGAAAGTTGGTGGTCACGGAGGAGGGGATGAACCGGTCGCGAGAATGCACATGACCGTCCGGTCTGAACCGGACCCTCGGTTTGTTTTCCAGTTTGGTGGAGAACCGGAGTGTAGCCCAGTGGTTTTTCAGATACAGGGGAATATCCGGCAGCCGGTTTTCAGCTGCAAGTTTACTGCTCATGATCGGACCAATAGGACACGGTGAGTCATCATCAGTCTCATAATGCTCATTCTATTGGCACACACCAATTATTTCTCTTTCATGTGCTGACGTGGGCCCGTTGTGGGACCCACCTAAGTCTAATCTACAAATTTTATTTTTTAAATTTTTTTTATTTCATCTTGGTGGTGGTTTGAATGTCCTCTCAATTGCATGAACTTTTTGATCATTTTCTGACCTTTTTACCTACTTAAATTGGAAAATTTACCAAATATTATAGATTAAATTAATTTCATTATATGGAAATCATTATGTAGACCATCCCTATAAAGTTTTCACAAACCTTGTGGATATAAAATTTACAAGAACAATTACATATGAATTACAACCAATTAATGTGTGTTGTGTGATAATTTCTATTCATGTCCATGAAAAAGTCATATGCATAATATAGTCTATGTAAGCCGTGGAGTATATTTTTAGAAAGTTATATCTATCAAATCAAATGCCAGAACAATTTATATATTTTACTAGTAGTGACTTAGTTGTTAGAAAAGTTAAATTGTTATGACATTTATAAATACACTTTTTAGATATATGTTGCATATACATTTCACTTTAGCATGCTTATATTTTGATGAGGTCAAATGTAATTTCAAATTCAAACATCATCCTGTCCCTGAAAAATTAAAGACTGAATGTTATACAAATTCAGTGTTTCCTTGAGTATTAAGAAAATCAATAAGACAATAATCATGTGGCATTGGAATTAATAGTAGAGTACAAAACAGTGCATTTAATTAGAGAAAATTCTTCAAGATTAATTATTGTTTTCATAATGAGTGTGAAAAACAAAATAAGCTCTGCATTATTTTAGGCCAGGGTGGAGATGATATGGATTGGGACCACCCTGCTTTAAAGGAATCTAAAACAGGGGAAGCAACTTGTGCATGATTTTTGGTACTAGTGTTCATTTATCATGTGAGTTGCTTTTACTGAAGCTAATTTGGTTTTGATGCTTGTTTGATTTGACTACGTTTAAATGACCTGTGAATAAATGGCCTCGTGGATTTTGTGTAGTCATCAAGAATTTGCTTGATGGTTTTTGACTAGTGCTCATTGGTTTATGCGGAAATATTTTGTTCAAGATCCGTATTTGGCGTATGCAGTCCATGGTTTACTAGTCATGTTAATAAGTTTATAAGTTTAACATGATTGGCCATCTCTTTCCGTTAAAATTCTAAAATGAACCAAGAAAAAGGCTTACTGCATATGCATATGCCAATTTCCCGATCATTACAAATAGTAATTGACTTTATTACAAAGCGAATTAATTAGAACAAGTTGTAGTAGAACACAAGGAAGCGTAATGAAGGTTAAAAATTAGAGCTTGCTTTACGCTTAGGATCTTCTGATCTGCCATAGGTATCTGATGATTGGTCAAGGAGACAAATGATAAGCTCTTCTGGTTCAATTAACTGTCCTGGCAAGGCAACCACCATTGATTCCCTTTGCATGTGCAAAGATTTTGTAGCCAACTTAATCTTGTCTTCATTTATGACCAACTAACTATTCTCTAATTGACTTTAATTACTTATTATTATCTCAAAATTCTTACATTCTACAATAATTAATTTTCTTGTTGATTTGTCTAATTAACACATTTTGTCTTTTCTGATGCAACAGATCTCTTCCCTCAGATTTCAACGTCCACAACAGGGGATGGATGAGAACCTTATCCGGTGACAGGGAGAAAGTCGGGAGAGAACGTAAAGGGTGGATGATCATAGTTCATGATCTATCTGGCTCAGCTGTTGCAGCCGCGTCTATGGTCACCCCGTTCGTGCCTTCCCCTGGCTCTGATCGTGTTTCCCGCTCAAATCCAGGTGCATGGCTAATCCTACGGCCTAATGGAGTCTCCATTAGTAGCTGGAAGCCGTGGGGCCGTCTTGAGGCGTGGCGTGAGAGAGGGACTGTAGATGGCCTAGGTTACAAGTTTGAGCTTATAACTGACACTGGCCTTACTAGTGGCATCCCTATCGCGGAGGGAACAATGAGTGTAAAAAAAGGCGGTAAATTTTGCATAGATAACTCGAAAAAAGATTCAGCATTGAGTTACTTGTTGCCAACGCGAGGTTTTGTGATGGGGTCGAGCGTGGAAGGGGAAGGAAAAGTGAGTAAGCCGATTGTTCAAGTCGGGGTGGAGCATGTTTCGTGTATGGCTGATGCTGCACTTTTTGTTGCACTATCGGCTGCGATTGACCTCAGCATGGATGCCTGTAGGCTATTTCGCACAAGTTAAGGAAAGAGTTTAGCCTTGATGAACAAGATACATTCCCTTGAAAGAAGAGATTGGAAGTTTTTTTGTTCTGCAGTGAAGGCCATGGACTTGAGGACCCTTGGTTTGAGCTTTTTCCTTAGAATTGGTTCTGAGATCTTACATTACATACAAACTTGATGAGAGAGTAATGCAACTAGGGTTTTGATTGTTCAATGCAAATTAATTTACCCATTGTAAACATCACATTTTGTTTGCGTTTTCTTTGATTCTTTGGTGAGATTGAATTTTGTAGACACATTTTATAATCTGTTATGTTTGATGTTTCATGACCTAAGTGCATTGAAGCTCAGGCTAACACTGTATAGACACAAACAGAGCAATTTGCTGCTAATCATTTGTTTATTCAATTTAAACTCTTGTATTTCACATGCTATTTGCCTAATGCTTCAAATTTTGTGTTTTATGATTCCTCCCACCCCCCCCCCCCCCATCCCCTGAAATTGCTGGATCAAGCCCACCCCATTGTTTGTTGGACAGGTCTGGATTGGGCC